>CM055962.1:65539587-66069587 GCA_029531755.1 Holothuria leucospilota
CATTATTGTACGGTTTAACCTACACTGGGTCCTGGGTAGGACTTAAAACTGCATCCGGTTGTGGAGTTTGTTTAAGCGTGGGGATGATGAGGTAACCCTTTGCCACAACTGCCTCCGGGGCACCCTTAGGCAAGGTGTGCCTGTATTTCTTGCCCACTTCAGTTTGGGTTCCCGAAGAGAGTGAGCGTTCCCGATCCCTCGCCGGGCTCGTTCGATCTCTTTGGGAGTTTTGTTTTTGTTGCATGTAAATAGTTGTTTGTAGTGTAGGTAAACTGTAAATAGTGATGTGAGAGTGGCAGGTGGACCCCCCGTATCCCTCCGCGCTGTGATTGCCTTCGGGCGTGTTGTTGCCTTGGGTGTGTTTGTTGCCTTTGGGCGTGTGTTGGTTTGGCCTTGCCTGTTGTTGTGATCGTTGATGGTGGGTGTGGTGGTGGTTTCTGCTTGCTGGCGGTGGCAAAGACTCTTTCGTTTCCTTTGCTGGGTGTGGATGGTGAGAGCATGTTGGCGATTCTGTGGGTGGTTGTCGGTTGCGTTTTGCTCCGGTCCGGTTTGGGTTCTTTGTTCCTCAGTGCCTGCTTCTATGTACTTAAAAAGCTCCTCACCTACACTAAGCCTTGGCGACTCACGCAAATGCGATTACCATGGCGCTTTGTTACGTATAGCTCCACAACACGTTTTGAACATTTCATCTGGCGAAGGGGCTGGAGCCGATTTACAATGCATGCTATTCCTGATAGGGGCTCAGCCTCCGAAACAGTTCAGGGAGATCAGGGAGTTGTTACGTAACAACATCTCCCTGGTGAGATTTCTTTATATGTGCCTATGATAACCTAATTAAGAGTGATGCGCTTCATGCGCAATTCCGCAAGTCAGATTTTGCGGGAAAACACTTAGTCGAACCCGGTACATCAATTAATGCCACGTACGGTCATTCGAGTAATGTATGATCTGTCATGAAATGGTATTGTGTATGGGCTTTCCTTCAGTCCCCTCTTCACCCTTTACAATCCCTCCAGTCCTATCTGCAACCCTATCAGGGCTCCACCTCACTCTCCCCCACCCGCTGGGGAGTTTGGGCCCCAATGTCAGGCAAACTTTAGCACCATGAGGAATTCAAAGAGTAGCTCATAGTTAAACTTAATAATCATGGTTCATTGATTAACTGAACTTTCATACTAACATAGTAACTTAATTTTAGTGCACCATAGACTGGATAACGTTGTCAATTTATCATTACCCTTCCAAGATGTCTCAAAAGTAGCTGACATTTTATCGCAGTATTACCTCATTTATTTCCGCCTGTAGGAGGCTTAAAAGCCTCATGAGGTAATTACCTGTCATACTTCCTCGCCACCCACAAAAGCCCTGGGTTGTAAATCAACTGATCTTTATCGAGTCATTCCGAACTGCCGAAAATGAGCGAATCAAATGAGGCTTTCTCAAGTCATTGGCACCCCCATGCCGCCATTTCCTCTTTAGACGATCCGTAAGGGGAAAGCCACAATTTCTGTTTTTATTTGTTTTTGCCAAATACTCTGGAGATCATTTCAAAATTTTCCTGGCAGGTAAATCCTATCCAAACCTCCGTGTTAGTGTTTGGTAGCCAGCCCTTTTCCTACCCTGAACAGTGGTCACACTGCAAAGCACCATCTTGATTGCCAGGTGGCAGGAAATGTCATCCATCAGTATTTAATTTCAAAGTTTTTTCCGAAGTGAAACCTTAGACACTCGTCGATTCTTTGCACCTTTCAGGCGCGGATCCAGGATTTTGAGAAAGGGGGGCGCACACACCATCGGCCGAAGGCCGACGAGCGAGCGAAGCCACGATGGGGGGGGGGTTGGGGGTCCTCCCCAAAATTTGAATTCTAGATGCGATTTCCCAGCATCTGGGAAGCATATTTTCCATATCTATGAGGCAAAAAATCGTTGGTAATCGAAAGGGGGGGGGGCATGCGCCGGGTGTGCCCCACCTAGATCCTTTTGTCCTTAGCAGGGTCTTGCGTCACCCTCACTTAGTGAGCCCGGTTGTTGTAAAACCCTGGATCGGCGCTTGCCGACCTGTGGGCGGTCCCTTTTTAGTGACAATCACTCAATGTGGCCCTTTCCTTAAAACTGAGGCTCGATTACCCCATTTTGGGGGAAATTGATGGTGTCTCGGTGCAGAATTATAGGGCAATAACACTTTTCCAAAAATTAGAGGTACTGTCAAAGATACCAACATTTTGCATCTAAGACACCTGTCATAAACAACAAATTCTCAAAAGGGTGGGGAGTTGTCATCATCCCTTCCACTTATGGACCACACACCCTTTCCTTACAACAACCCAAAATAAGAACAATTCAGTAAATCATGAGAATTGTTCAACGTGTGATCAGTTCAAAACTGCCAAAGATAGCACAAGTTTGCCCCAGTCAGCCACCTTTAATGACCAAACAATTTCTAAAAACCTCCACTAACAGGACGGCACCTTTGCGTGAGGTGACAAAAAGAAAGTCTGCGTATATACCCGGTGCAAACTATCGTAGTTACACATATGCACACCATGGATCTATACTACGTAGTAGCTCCATGTACACACTCTCACACACGTTACCCCGACTTTCTAGGTTTATCGTCGATGAAATTAGGGACATCGTTTGTGGTGCCTCTGCAATCACCAAAGTAAAAGTATACTAGCGACAAACAGTGACGCCAGCAGGAATTCCATGGGGAAAAGTGCACCCCTAACGGTTCCAAATTCCAATCGAAATTTGAAATGATCCAAAAGAATTTTAAATAAAGGATTCCTACAGGAGGTGGAGTGAAATGTCTTTTGGAATGAAGGATTGTCGTATTTTAATTATTTTCTATCAAAAATCTTTCACACACAAAATGTACCTAAATTTCGCTAACCGTTAGCCTGAATGCAAATTTACCATAAAAATTTGGGCCCGCTTGTCGAGCAATTGTCACCATTCAGGCCTCATCCCCGACTAACCTTTCAAGGAATATAAAGCACTCATTATGTCAAAAATCATCTCTGAGAACTAAAGGTACATCTCGCGTTTAATTCTAACCCTTGTCAAAAGTTGAAATAACCTCAGATACGCCGAGGGCTTCACGTGGTGCCCTAACAGTAGTCTGTACTCAGCCGTTGGCATTGAATTTCGTAGCATATGAGATGATATAAAATCTCCTAAAGAAGGAAACTGGAGCCAAGTTTCTACGTTCTTTCTATGTAATATTTCCAGAGCTTCCGTGGGCTTTGCCCCCTAGATCCCGCCAGAGGCTTTACACCACTGGACCCCACGCATACAAATCGCGCTTCGGTGCACTTAAAATTACCTATCTCCCCCCCCCCCCCACATCGAAATTTCTGGATCCGCGCGTGCTGCAGGGATGGAGCCAAATTTTGCAAGCAAATCATTGACCATGTTAAAAACCTGCATGCAGGCTTAGACAGGCCGGTCGGTGCCGAGATTTGCCCGACAGCCTAGCAAGGACAAACTCTCTGACGAGGGACCAGCAACCCTAAGACCCGACAGAGGAGACGGGTTGTCGAAAGGATGACGAACGCGAAATGTTAGGCGCGCAAAGCGCCCCGAAAACTGTGTGGTTCTATTGAGGAAAATGAAAAATTTTTGGTTTTTCTTAAGGAAAGTTGGAAAATTTGGGGATTTTATTGAAGAATCTGCGCATCTTAAGAACAAAACTAAGAATTTCGTCAGTGCAACTGGTCGTCTTCAGGGATTACATACTTTTATACCAATTACTACCCACTGAGGCTCCCCGACGAAACTGAAAACTGTACCCGATGAAGGGCAGCCTTCCTTCAGTGTCACCCCAACTTGGCGCCACCTCTGGGCTCAGCATTGAGACATTTTAAATTTTCTTAAAAAATGTATGCCACGACGGGTAATCTTTATTAAGAATCTTCAAAAAGGTAGGAAAAGGAGGGTAGAACTTCGCATCGATCCAATTATGTGTTTCTCCATGCAGAATCACGCCTGCACGGAAGAACAATAATTTAAAACCTTTATACACTTGCATGAAACCAACATGTTTGAAACGGCGAGTGTTTAAGTAAAATAGAAATGACAATGAAAAGCGAGCGTCGCCCGAAAGATTTTTCGTATAATTATAGAAAAAATGTTACAGAAGAGTGAGAAGACAAATACGTTCATCTTTAAACGCCTTTTGTGATCCTTTAAATCTTCCTCAATAATCGCTTGGAGGCATGTCTGAAAGTGGAGGGGCAAACCCAGGTGGACTGTCAAACGTCACCGAAGGCTGCGCGGAAGCGTGAAGCGCTCCCTCTAACATCGTGGGGGCCAGGGGCCACCTCAGGGTTCTGGGTGGGGTCCAAAGGCAGAGACCCGGTAGAGGTTCCAGGGGGCGAAGCCCCCGGAAGCTCTAGGGTATTTACAAAATTGTAGGCATTAATATTATGCATTTTAGCTTCAATTTCAAATGACAAAGGTGGGCACTTTAAAGTCCACAAAAATTAGAATTTGATTATATTCCTACTCTATATGACTAAGAGTTGGCCGGGATCGATAATGCAGAGGGCTTGAGGAAGGAGGGGGAGAATGGATCATCTGAGGGTTTTCCGGGACTTTGGAACAATAATTTCAAGAATGGGAGATGTAGAACTCAGAGTGAGTGCGCGCGATGCACCCAAAACAAACCGCATTTTCCAGACTTTTTAGCCATGTGAGTAACAGAAAAGCTAAGAGTAGGCGAGGGCTCTTGCCCCCACCCCTTCGATAAGAGCCTGCTCCAGATTAAGGTACCGGAAATGGCACTTTCCGTGCCTTACAACTTGCATCTAAACAATCATTCAAATGTCGGTAAATTAACACAGAAAATGGTGATAACATTTGCTTTGAAAATTTCTGGGGGAAGGGGAACTTCCCTTCCGCTGCCTTCAGCCAAGGGACATTGGTGGTTTCATTGATAACAAAAGAGCTTGTACGAAGCTATGGCAACCAACATGTTCTACACTAAGTAACCCTGAATCCCGAAACAATATGTAAAACGGGTGCGCGCGAATCGCGCCGAAGAAAACAGCAAAACAGGGTTGAGACAGCGTGTTAGACATTTTATTAAGCCCCTTTTTCTTTAGTTTTAAATGCAGTATTATTCATTGCATAAAAAACGTTTCCTTCCTTCCTCAGGTGCCTGTTCTTTCGATAGAGCAGGATATCGGAACCTACATCCTGCTCTAAGGTTCTTTCTTTCATGTTTCATTTTTGTCGATGGTCTACGTCAAAACCAAAGTAACTAACTTACTAACTTACAAAAAGACGATTTTTATCAAATTTCTGTCCGAATAACGTTAAAAGCTATGAGTGTTTCGGTTTGTGGTGTAAAAATTTGGAATAATCTTCATACTGACCTTAGGAACTCAAGAAGTGAACGTGTTTTCAAGCTGAAGTTGATATTAGAATTCATTAATAAGTATAAACAACTGTTTTGATTTTACGATTAGTAACGTTAGCACTGCAACTTTCATTTGAGTTACTTTGATGGAAATATGTTACTCTGAAAATTGATCATTAGGCCTATTATAATTGTTTTGGGGGAGAGATTCTTATAATTTATTCTTAACTTCTTCTCCCTCCTTTTTTATTTCATGTCTTTTGTTTTAATGATTGTAAATTGTTCTTTTTTCTTTTTACTACTCTTTATGTTGATGTTGTATTACAAGTTATTTATGTTGTCATGTATGGAAATAAACCGAACAAATAAACTTTTTTGCTAGTGTGAAAAATAAGGTAGTGTCGATTTTGAAGGTTATAGACTATGTGATACTTTGAAAAAATTATGAAATGTTTTTTGGTAGTTTTACATGGACATGACCAACAGACCAAGGGCGTCGGCAGTCAAAGTGTCAGGGAAGTACTTTTCATTGTGGACTGCATCTTGGGAAGTTGTAGCCGTCGAAGCCGTTACATGCAAACGCCGAGGGTGCAAACCCGGAGGCTTGGGACTGACGGTTATCCCAAAGTAACTTTTCTTAAATTTGAGGGTTCATTTAGCGGTTATTCTGGACCATTTCTTGAGAAAATCTAGCCTCACCCAGGTGTAATTTGAAATGCTAATGAAATGTTTTTTCTTATGATGATATAGCAAATTTAAGATAGTAACCGTCTGTCAGCTTGCTGAGGATTGTGGGATTTGGTAGGGAAAGTGAACAGCGAGAGGTGTATCGAAGGTTTTGGAAACAGTAATTTACTCAAGCTCTCCTACAGGCAGGGCCGTCGCGACCGGGGGGATGTGGGGGGTGTCTCACCCCCCAAAGTTCGTCAGAGCGACGATAGTCGGAAAATTTGAAATGCCAGTTGGAATTTCTGATATCTCAGTCTACCACATTTTTCCGACTGATCCCAAGTCAACCTTGTATATATTTTCCAACTAGACCAAGTGAGAATAATACCAAACGTTATTTTTCTCACTTAAAATCGAATCAAAACTGTCCTTTTTCGCAAATTCTTCTCAAACTATCAAAATTTTCGCGTGTTCCGCTCCGGCCGCTTCAAACCTTATCTCAGTGTTGTTCTTATTATCAATATCTTCCGATAGCAACTTTCGGAGAAACTTTACAGCAGAAGTTGAAAGCTGTTTACAAATTACCAGGTAAAAAACTGGCTTTTTGAGTGGCATGTTGATTTGTTGGGCAATTGAATGTATCTCGATGCAGATTCTGAATGCAGGTTTTGTCATGGCAATCTTATTTAATGAAAATTTCGGCGCGCTTCGCGTGCATGCGTCACGATTTACAATCAATCTATATTGAACTCTATTAAGGTAATTATACCAGGCACAGTTCTAAGGGAGCTAGGGGGCTTTAGCCCACAAAAATTTTCAAAGCCCCACAAAATTGCGCAAAATTTTATACAGACTAATATTGCTGAAGACATAGATATACTCAAAATATATTCCAAACGTTTATTTATCAGGCCCGTAGCCAGTAAGTTCTGTAACAATTCTTTCTATAACTTCAAAAAATTTTCGCGTACTAGTGGCGCTTTCATCTATAGTTCTATCTAGTGGTAACCCCCTGTTTCAAACATGTTGGATTTATTCAACGTCTCCACAAATGCTGCTTTTCCGTGAAGGCGTGATTCAAGAGAAACACGAAAATGCATCGTTGCGAAGTTCTTTCCTCTTTTTCCTAACTTTTAGATGATTCTTCCTTCAGCCTCGCCACCTTGACAAACATATTTTGTAAGAAAAAGATTTTTCATTTTCGTAGGGGAGCCTTAGTAGGTAAGATAAAGAATGCAATCCCCGACGACGACCATGGAGTTGCCCCAGCAAATTTCATGGTTTTGCCCAGATTCTTCAATAAAGACCCAAACTTTTTCAACTTTCCTTAATGAAAACAAAAATATGAAATCTTTCTTCAATATAACCCCAAATTTTTCGGCGCGCTTCCCCGCCTTATATTTTGAATTCGGCAACCCATTACATCTGTCGGGACTTAGAGTAGCTGCCCCCAGTCAGGGCGCTTCGTCCCCATGTCGGCAATTCAAAGCACCACCCCTGGCTGAGCCTGCGTGCAGGTTTTCATTTTGGCATTGAAGTATACCCCAAAACTTCGGAGCGCTTCACGCGCAATCCTCTCACAATCCACGTTGCTTCCTGGCATTTATGAGCATTATAAGCACAAATGTATCAGTGAACTTTTATAGCATAAACTAGGTATACATTCTGAAACGCGCTTGTAAGTCCTTACTAGTACACCTCTTTTGCTATACCTATCCGCGAGGTCTAATATCACCTTTCTATACACCTATACTTCCTTCCCGCCCATTCCCCATTTCTGGAAGCTGTTCGTCTGGATTTTCGTTCAAAATAAGTAAAAATACGATAGATGTAAACAGGTAAAGTGTTTGGCGTTATACTCTATATTATTTTCTAGATGTCATTTCATAAGCATTATGTCTGCCCCCATTTTTGATCCAGAGCTTCCAGGAGGCCCTATATACAGGTATATGCCAGCCTTAGATGCCAGAATAGAAGGTAGTAAAGTAGTAAAAAAGGGGGGCTTTGGGAGGTTTGTTGACAACGTATTCTTCTCTTAGACAACATACTTCCTGCTTTCACCTAACCAAATCTTAGAATTCACTAAATTATGGACATTTTCCAAAAAATATAATCAGTTCCAAAAGTATCCCAAAGATAACACCATTTTGCATTTAAGCAAACCTTACCTTAACAAAAATTTCTCCCTCCCCTTTTGTAGTGACAAATGAAGGATCCCTACTGCTGTATACAAACGCGAGGTTCATAAAAACGAAGGTGCAATTTACGGGCCGCCACTCATTTGGAAATAGAATCCAGCCAGTCGGAAAAATTAGAATTCACTTAATTATGGACATTTTCTAGCCATATATGATCAGCTCCAAAAATGTCCCAAAGACAGCACCATTTTGCATCTAAGCAACCTTAAATAAAAAAAATTTCTGAAAGGGGAGGGTACCCCCTCCCCTTAGACCCCTCCGCCAGGACGGCACCTTTATGTCGTGACAAGGAAGGATCCCCACCTCTGTATGTAAACGCAGGGCGCATAAAAAATAATGCATTTTACGGGCAACCATTCAGTTGGAAAAAACATCCATCCAGTCGGAATTTGGGACCTTCACCCCCCCCCCCCCCAACATATGACCCTGGCTACGGCACTACAGGAAGTAGTAATGAGGAAATTCCACAAGTTTTCTACGCACAGCAGTACAGCAGTACTAATGAGACATCGATTTACATAAGGCTCATGCGAAGCACGCTGAAAAATTTATCGAGAATTGCGACTCTCAATACATGGGGTTGGGACTTTGTTTGCAAGGACAATAGACCCTTTTCCAAATAGCAATTACAAAGAATTGTGGGATAGTGTTTTTGTATGCGTCGTTTTTCGCCACAGTAATATGCACTGACAAAAACGACGCATACCAAACTCTATCCCACAATCCTTTGTCATTGTTATTTGGAAAAGGGTCTATGGTGCATTTAATGGCGCACATTAGAACTTGCAGCCTTACCATTATTTCAGAGCTTCAAGTCGCAATTAATGGTGTGACGCGTCGGGAGACACCCATGCTTTGAAATACATTTTACCGTGCCAGTCAAAATTTTCAATTATATTAGTCAGTTTTGTTCTGCTGGTGCGCACACAAAAATCTTTCCCATTTATATGGTATTTGATATTGTTTTCCTTCATTTAACTTGCAGAACTTAATCACATAGGCTTTTTTAGCCTCCTATAATTTCTCTGGTCCCGCTTCCTTTCACTCATTTTTTTATTTTTATAATTTTAAGCTCTGGGCAAAAGGACGGGCAAGTGCCCCCGGTCGCTTGCTCCCCGTAATCCCGCCTATGCCGGGGTCACTTCTCGTATACTGGCAGGGCTCTAACCATGGCCGTAATAGCTCCATGCTCTAACAAAGAGCTACCGGTACTGTTCACAAGTAGTAAAATATTATTTTCGATCGATTTTCCCAATGGGGGCACAGTGGTCGGCACCGGGGTTGTGGGCAAGGCCCCTCTGGTCGTCAATAAATGACCAATCTCACATAACTTTTTCACAAAGAAATGTCAAGATTTAGAGTACCGTCATAGTGTACGCACGTACCCTCGATGGATGTCGGTAACATGTTGCTTGCGTTTAGTTGTGTCTCACTGCTATTAGTTAAATGTCAAAGTGAACTGAGAACTAAGTCTGCCTACAAATCTTTTCGTGACTTTTTGCTGAACACAGAGCAATCCTGCTTTATGCACTTAAAATAAGATAGATAATATAGCCTCTCCGTGGTGACTATAATATACTGTGAGTCAAAATTTCTACTTCCAAGTTTAGAGATATTTTTACCGTTAAATTAGCCACCCAGCTTGATACTACCTGCCTCAACATTGAAAACGACTGTTTTATCAGGGGTGAAAGCCTAACTTAGCGTTTGGTGACCGGTGACCTTACACTTCGGAGAAGACGAATTGTCATGTATCCGTAAAATTACCGGCTGAAGGTGTGTGGTTCTCCTTAATTCAAGATATTCAAATAATGGAAGCTCTTATACCAGTCATCAACAAGCTCCAAGATGTTTTCAATACCATCGGTTCGGATGCTGTACAGTTACCACAAATTGTGGTTGTTGGAACACAGGTAACGAAGCCCATAGCCTAACCCTAAACAGTATGACAATACCAGTATGAGTGAACCGTAACACAATTAGTACAATAGTAAGCTAGTACTAGCCTAAATTAGAAAACTGCGGGTAGCCTACCAAACATACAAATAATGCACACATTGCACAACGTTGCCTTTACTTCTGCGCGCAAATGTTGATAATTTTGTACTATTTAGTCTACTGAGCCTGGGTCTGGCCAGGGAATATCATTCATATCCCAGGACTATGCTGGAAATTTCAAGTTTTCAAACAGATCTGTGGACAGTGTGTACAAAAATGTGCAGCAAGCATGTTGGCAAGTGGTGTAATCACCAAGTTCAGTGGACTTTGCCATAGGCGTTAAGGCCAAACAAGAGATTGTGAAGCATCATGGGAACTTAAAGAAAGAAAGTTCTGATCCTGCATTGTGATGATTAGCCTTCTGCATGGTGCTGACAACCAGGTCAGATGGGAAAACCTAGATTGCTCTTGGATGAAAAACCCCGGATTGCATAGTTTCTCAGTAGGGCGGAACGTCTGAGTGCATTTTCAATTTATTTACCGATTTTACGATGAATCAGTTTGCAGTAATTCAGTTTGGTTCAATAATCGGCGTGCAGCCACATAGACATAGAATTGAGCAAAAGAACGGCGCGGTGCAAGCGAAATCTTGATGCTGAAGACTCACTCAAAAGATTACGCTCAGTGTTCAGCACTCAATTCAGACAAAACCAAATAATCCCCGTCTTTTGTAGGCCTATGCGTTTCTCTGAAAAAGTTGTAACTTTTCATGATAGTATTTTCTTTTTTACGACCATTCAAAATTTTGCGTCATAATTTTTAAAATTTCTGGCGTAGCCTAAATGATTAAATATACAATGCCTACCATGATACACTAAAAATGGCAATGTTAGGCCTAGCCTATAGCCCACAACAACATTAGCGCAACTCATCGATAAATTCAAGTGTGAATGAAATAATTTAATACAGACCTGTTTTTTTTGATCGAGAAACGATCGTTGGATAATAAAAATATTTTCACTTCACTCAAAGAGAAGTGTAGCCGAAAATATGTTATAGCCTATATTCCGTGTATGATACAACAACAGGGGTAGCTTTACCTAACGTTAGCAATATTAAACACAATGATAGTTATATAAGTGTCCATACAGTGTACACTCAGTACATGTATATAGCACTAGTACTAGAATAACCCATGAACAGCAGCACAGTATAGATCCTGCCCTTGATGCGATGTATACTAGGGCTGTGCATTTCCGGTTAATTCACTATCCGTTTAACCGTTTTTATTAACCGAACGGTTAACGGTTGACCGAAAATAAAAACAAGTCAAGGTATATAAACAAAATAAACATTTTGGAAGAGCGCCACCACTTTAAATACCAAAGTTTCTACACTTAAAATGGCGCCGGTAGTGATGATCGTCGAAGTAGCGTGCAAGTTAAAACGTTTGCATTATTTGCAATGTTTTGGCAAGCAGTCCGTACGCATGGGCGAATCACGCATTTATTTAAACTTTTCACAAACATGCATACTTTTTGTTATGCCACTGATTACCGTTTTTGAGATTTTTGCGGTCTAACATAGCACCGTAAGATGAAAAGCCTATGGATATCACTGGCATTATCGCAGTTCAAGACACACTTCTCCGGCTACAGCGATACAGTATCACACATGCCTAGCCTAGAGCAGTGTCGAGTACAAACGTACCATATACAGTGTACTATATGTGCCTTGTGACCTTGCTGCAATTCATACGTAATATAAGTGTGTCTGCTAAAAATTCCATCACCGTTATGTCTTAATGGTGCCAAAATTTTTACCCATATGTATTACTGCATGCTTCGTAAAAAATTGTAACATTGAATTTTAACTTGCCTTACATCGCATGCCTTTTTACCTAATACCTACTGAAAATACCAGTTTCTTCTTAATTATGAATTGCGAAACTTTTCGATAACGGCAGCTACCCTCATACTTTATGTTTTAACGGGACTTGGGCATAGTTGTCTCGTACGCAATACTGTACTGTACAATGTACGTACGGTATGTCATGAACGATCGTTCATGCAACGTGCGAAGCAGCGAAGCACATGGCTGGCCGGCCGGCCCGGTTCGTTCAGCAAGCTCAATCAGCTCTGCTTATTACAAATACTGTATTGTACTGTAGACGTAACTTTTTTAGTCTTATCTATCAAGTTTACGGTGCTCCACACTTTAAAAGGTATGGTGGATTGTTGTAGCATGTAGTGCATAGTTTAATCCCTGCACCTTTGATAATTTTAATCCTTTTAAAAAGTTGCGTGAAAGAGTTTATTGTCACATTATTTCGGCAAACCACTCCCAGATCATGGGGCGAACGGATCAATATTCCAGTCAAAGCAACGCAACGCAGACTGTGCAACTGACATTGTAATGGTCTTTTTTTAAACCTTTTGTAATTTTTCATCCAAAGTTTATCCACTGTTATGTGGTTTTGGGCATGCAACTTCTGTGGTTTACTGCATAAAGGAGTTTAGGTATAATGGTGAACTGCGGCGACAGATTTATTAGGATGCAAAAACGGTTAAACGAAACAACATTTGGCGGTCGTTTAACCGACCGATCGGTCGGTTAACCGGTTAACCGTTTAACCGTCGCAGCCCTAATGTATACTGCAGAGAATGGAAACTTGTAATGTTAGACCTACCGGTTTTAGGTTCATTTTTATCGTTACTGTAAACTAGTGGAATGCGTAATGTGAACAGTATTATAATTCAGTAGGTGAGTGTTTAGTGAGTTGAATTTCTCTCATAAAGATGCGCAAGTCTTTATATTTATGACTGAATTGTATTTTTGGTCGTAAGTAAAATTTCTGTAAAATTTCTGTTGGCGTAAAAAAGGCCTGTTTTGGCATAAAACGCAAACCCTGAACATTTTGGCAAATAAAATTAAAGCATATGGCAAAAACACAAAATCATTTCTGTATTGCATTGCTTCTTCTTTTCATACCAAGTGCAGATCAGCCTGTCCATACCAACTGCACTAAGTATGTTCTGGTGACCAAATTTGATGTTTTCAAAAAAAAGGTGCCGTAAAGTTTTCTGTAGTAGGTAGTGATAACCCCAATTTCAATAGCATCTTGAATACAGAGATACCAGTATTAATTTTTGAATAAACATTATTTGTCCTGCCTTTGCAGTGCATGATAGGAAATTTGTGGTGTCATCTGGACAATTTGATCAGACATAGGTATTTCTTTGTAATGTTGACACCACTATATAAAATAGTTCATAACTTTGTTTCAGGCTTTCAAGTGGCTCCTACTTTTCCTACTTTCACCTTTATGGACCTCTTCCTAATTTCTTCTTAAGAATCTCCCTTTATCCTTCTTTTTGACTCAACATTACTCAGAAAAAAAAGATAATAAATAAAGTTGCATTATTTCTTTACACAAGCAGACCTGTCTCACTGATTTTTCATGAGTCTCAAGAAATTTTTGAGGAAATGCTATTTTTTGTCTGCCTCTGCAGTACATAATGAGAAATTTAAGATGTCATCTGGACAATTTGAGATATGTAGCTTTTGGAAATTTCTTTGTAATATTGATACCATTGCATGGAATCCTTCATAAGTTTGTTTCAGGCTTTCAAGTGACTCATACCTTTCCCACTTTCTCCAACTTTGGATCTACCCCCTAATTTCTTCTCGAAAATCCTAACTTATCCTACTTTTTTGACTGCCATTGCTGAAAAATAATAGTAATAATAAATAAATTGTATTACATCTTTCACACAAGTAGACCTGTCTCACAGATTTTCTATGAGACTCAAGAAATTCACACCTATGGTACCCTTTGGGCAGCTTTTCAGTTAGATGGTCCAAAAGTACAGTAGGGCCACTGATTTTTCATGAGATCGCGGAAACAAACGGAATTCACTTTTCTGCATGGAAGTGCATGGAATTCAACCAGAATTATCAGGCTCAAAATAAAGGTAAAGTTTTGACAAAAAAACTGAGTTATTACAGTATTCTTCAAAACCATGTCAAATGAATGACTGCATTTACCAAAGACATAAATTACAGATATTTTGCCATCTGAAATGATTGCAAATTCACCTTAAAATGATAAAATCAAAACCCCTTGAAGTTATGGTCAGAAAATAAGTAGGACATAGGCCTACAGTATACCAAAATCAGCAAAGTTTTGTTGGTATGGCTCAAATTTTGTATGCTATAGTGTGGTAGGCAAGGTCACTTGTGTGTTACAAGTGTTTGCTACCTTCAGGATTGTAACCAGACAAGTCTACAGTGTAGGACTTGTTTTCAACATTATTACTCCAGAATAAGATGAATCTGACAGAGGAAGGTCCTTTTACACCTCAAAATACAGTATTAAATTAAGTGTTAAAATCTGAAAAGGGTGACACTATCACGTCTGGGCCAGCTTTGCTGATGCCAGGGCCAAGGTATCCTTTTCCTTAACTTACAGTAGCCTACCCTTTACCAAAAGTTACGCCTTCAGTACTTCCTGCTAGAATGTAGCTTTGGCAGATGAGCAATATTAATACTGTAGTCTTTACTAGTCTTTAGTCATGGCCTGCCAGTACAGCTAAATAAGTTATAGCATATATGCACAGGCTAACAGGCAACTTCTTTGAGTATCTTGGATAGTAGACTGCTGTTTCAGCACAACAGTTATGCTTGAAACAGAATTTTGTGATTTGTGAAGTGGAAAATCAATGGCCCTACAAAAGCTCCCACAGGAAGGCAACAATTAAACATTATAATATTTTGCAACATGTGTTTTGTTTGATTTAACCTGTGAACGAAGTTAAGCTGACATGGTTTTGGTGAATATACAGTGAAGTTTGTGAGGAAGCGCCTCAAAGATCAGTAACCACAGTGTTCAAGATAGGATGGACATTTCTTATAAAATGCAAATAATAGATCACTTAAATTTCTTAAAAGGACCTGTCATTACTTGGCAGTTAAAGAGTATAATACCCCAAAGAAAGATTCATAGGAATTATTGTAATTTCTTTTATTGTTCTCAAGATGTATTTCTTCCCAGTGTGATATTTCTGAAGTAACTCATTGGCTATGCAAAATAATGATGGGGAGTGTTGTAGTGTCAGGACTTTTTTAATTTTCTCTTACTGTAAGTTATCAGATAGTTTTACAGTTTGGTGAATGGTATTGATATCTTTCAAGAAGACAAGTCTAACTTCCCTCAGGACTTACCAATGTTACAACTGACCTTGATATGCAGGTTGAAAAGCAGAGGATTGCATTAGAATTTTTTTGCTACTGTAGTCCCTCTGTCAACCTCACAAATTTAAATATTTTGCTCATGAATGTTTATTCATGATGTACAGTAGAACTGTAAGTGTAAAATAGAAATTATGTACCCTGTAAAATGGTCAACACTGGATGATTTTGAAGGAAGTTGTGACTATTTTGAGGGTTTTGAATGACATTTATATCATATATCCAACCGTGTCATTTTCATGTCACTAGACCTTTAAAAATACCCAAAATTTTTGCAATGACCAATGGAGAGACATATAGGCCTAGTTACATGTACATGCAATTAATGCATACCTCTTACAGAGACTTGTGCATTAGAAGGATGCAAATTGTGAAATTATAGGCCTATACTCCTATAGTTATAGTAACCACTGTGTAAGGTTAGCTGTTTTGTGTGTGTGTGTGTGTGTTTATTTTTTTTTTTTTTTTTGCAATATATTTTTAAATTAAACATTGTCCAACACAGGGTTCGTGTTTTGGCACGTCTGTGCATCATAGACGCAGTGTTTTGTGTCTGGACGCGCAGTTTGTAAGTTAGGCTTCCTCCTGTGTGTCCTAAGACGTAAGCTTGGATGCACAAAAAGTTTGCCTTAGCTGAATGAATGTCTATACCACTGACATAGTTATATTGCAGATTACAGTATTTGCCTGACTCTGGTTCTGATAGTGAAGCCGCATGGTATTCTGATGTATGCAAACTTCAAACGAAGAGTACAGTATATGCATTTGTACCATATAACTACTATATATCGGATCACATCTAGAGCATGTGTGCCATTCATGTGCAGTTCAGTGTATATGCAATGGTGTGTCTGCAATAACACATTCCTGTGGCTAAGTGCAACCCTCAGAATCTTGACCGAAATATTAAAGGTCAAAAGCAGTCGCCCAAACTTATTTTGAAACAGTAGCTAAATGTCACAAATTTCTTATTTCTCTTCCAAGTATCTTTCATAATATTTTAGGATATAAATATTGCATAATCAAGGTAAACCAAGCAGTTGCTCCTTGTAAATTTTACAATTGAGTGAGAAAAATACTGCCACATGATTCTCAAGAGCCATTCAGGGAATAGGATAGTCTACTATACAATTCTTTATTGGGGTGACTGCATTCTCTCTTTAATCTTTTCAACTGAAAAAGAGTGGAAAAATTATGTAAACTATAATATTGTAGCAGTGAGATTTTTTGGAATCAGTGAGTATGTGTGCAGAAGTTTAGACTCCCAAAGAGGAAAGATTTTAGTCCCCAAAGTCGTAGTCCAATCGCACAGGCCAACTGCAGCTTTTGTCATACAGTGTGTGCTGTAGATAGTATGCCTCAATTGAGCAAAGTGATTGTCCAAATTCAAGGATCCAAAATACTCCAAATGGTCAAAAATCCCCAAAACCCATCACTGACATGTGCACAATACCCGCAAATGAAAATCAGAAATAAATTGCAAGTTTTAGTTACAACATTTTTTGCTATGGGGCAACTTTCTCCAGGTAGGCTTAAAACTTTTGCCATTGCCTAACATTTGTACATCGAACCTAACCTGGACGAGTATCTGCAGTATGTACAGTTCTGCATAAGTTAAGGGCCTGCATGCACCTAGAGCTGGAGGGCTCATTCAAATCTTTCTATGCTTTTGTTGGAAAGTGGTTACAAATGTTATATTTACAGTATTCTCTAAGATTTTGTTATGCATGTAAGCCTTATTTATGGACAGGATGACATCACTGTTTGCCTTAAAGTTTTTGGCTAAATTGGCCGTACGTATATAAGACTGTTCTGAGACACTGGTAAAAAAAAATAACACTTGCCCCACAAAAAAAATACCTGGGCAAATATGAATGTAACTTGGACACCATGATGAATGGATAATGGATTGTCAGTGATGGTCAGTGATTGGAGTCAAAGGTCATCTCGGGGTCATTTCACAAGGAAAGAGTGCCTTGTCTCCAACAGATTCAGAGACTGTCTTAGGTGTTTAGGCCTTTTGATGCAACTTTGGTAGTAATTTGCATCACTGAGGGTATTCAGAATTTTTGAGCAATGGTCATGTAGTGGTCATTTTGGCACTACTGTACCATTTATACATACCATCTGCTTCCCAACTCATAACATGCTGAAATGCTTTTAGGTCTTGTGACAAAACACTAAGAAACTTTAAATTTTTTTGAAGAAGTTAAGGGTCTTTCCCTGGGCTCATGGATTGAAAACCCTTATGAAAACATTGGTATAACACTTAATTTTTCATGATTTTACCCTTGAATGCAAAGCAGCCATGATCATTGATGCAGCAAGGGTCAGTTGCACCCAGAAAAAATAACCAGTGGTAAGAAGAGGTGAGCGGGGACCTTCCATGAAAGTGCTCTACAATCTGAGGTTAATTGCTACACAATTTGGAAAATGCATAGTAGTATTGCTATGCGAGATGTAAATCTTATTTCCATTACTGCTGCAAGGGAAAATAGGGTTGAACTTGAAAGGGAGTTGGACCCCTTAGAATTCCAGATGTACCCCTTAAATTCAGTGTTTCAGACTTTTAAGGGGTCCAAAATCCGGGCTGGGACCCACAAAATTTGGAGCTCAGCGCTAACCCTGGTCCAACAGACTGATCTGATAGGTAATAAGTAGCATTCTGTGAAGTTTGTAAATTACCCTCCAATAATACAGTGTTCACTTCTGATGTACAGTAAGTCCACTTATGTAAGTTTTGAACATAAGTCGAAAAATTGGGACCCTGGGAAACTTGATTTTTGATATTTAAAGGGAATTCCTGCAATTTAAGGAATGCATTTCTTGTTATACATTTGCAAGAATTTACCAAAACTGAGGAAGCTTTGACTTGCTCCTATGGAAGATAACATTTTTCCTAGCCCTGTATGTGCTAGCACTAGAGCAGTAACACACAGCACACACAAGCAGCAGTGTAACTTTTTTGTATGGTAGTTGATGGGAAACAGGTTCATACTTAAATATTTTATTCTGGCATGCTGAGAAAAGTGTTTCAGACATTATAGACAATTACATAACAAATCGGATGGCTATATATTGTGTGTACACACAGAAATCCCACCAAATCTTACAGAATCAACCTTATATACTTTAGTGCAAATACTCCACAAGTCACTTGCTCATTACAAAATGTCTTGGAATTTCATGCTCCTTTAGTACTATTAATACATTCCCCCCAAGTTTTCATTTCTGATAGGAAACATAAAGTGTATTGAAATTTTGTATCTCAGAGTTCATTTTTGTTAACTACTGTACCTGTAAACAGCCAAAAATTCCAATTTTTCTCACCTCAGCCCTAACCGTGGCAGGGCTGATGTTAGCTGTGTGTAGCTGCTTGTATGACTCAACAAATTGAACAGTTATAGACAACTCTTCTAATAATTGTCCACAGTTACACAGTACTGTACAAAGGCTTAGTTGCTTGAGTAGTGTTAGCCATTGCAGATTCAAAGCATGAGCTGTGATTTTAGGAAATATGTCTATAGTAGCTTTTGATGCTGTCAACTTTGGTACAGTATGTAGTAAAACTACTGCACTCCTGAAAAACTGCAAGTCCTACTTTTTTCCTGCTTTGACTTTTACTCTTCAAATCCTACTTTTCTCCTATTCTGTTGAGACTTTTGATGTTACTTTTATCCTACTTTAACACTGGAGTCCACTTAGCCTGTTGTTTGCTATACGTAGCATAGGTACAGTATGGAAGAGTTAGACACAAGGTCTACACAGGAAATATCCAAATATTCCAATAGTAAAATAGTCCAGCAGTACCAAATTTCAAGAAAAGGTATTTAATATAAAAGAATAACAAAAAGGAATATGAAGCAATTTGGCCATGTGGCATCACAGTCTGTGACCTTGAGGGAATGTGGAGGAATTTCTTGATTAAAGTAACTACAGTATTCTTCCAAAAGGGTTATCTTGAGTTAGGGATGGAGTTTCAATGGTACAGGTTTAGATGACATGCGCTGAAAAGTTTTTCTCCTTCATATAAGACCCCTACAAAATGCTACCAGACAACACCTTCAAACTTGCCATTAAATGCAAAAAGAATGAACAATAGTCCATGACATTCAAGTGAAATGTTACTGAAGCATTGTTTTTTAAAACTTTTTCAACTCTTTCTTTTTTTCCTATAGAGTAGTGGCAAAAGTTCAGTCCTTGAAAATTTAGTAGGAAGAGACTTTCTTCCCAGAGGTAAGGTTCTTAAAGTTTCATTTTGAATCGTGCCATGTTCTTGCACAATATATATGTGTGTGTGTTTCTTCTTTTTCACATTATACGATGTAATGATTTATGAATTATAAATAACTGTACAGTACTGCAGCTGGCATGGTATGTTCTGTCTATCATAGTACTTATACTGTAACTAAATCTAAGATATGGTGGTACTGTGGTTAATGTATCATTCGGGAATGCCTTTCATCCCTGAGAAGAGAATGGAATATTTATCACTGTAAGTATGTAAATAACAATTTGTTTTGATTTTGTACATCACATGTGATACTCTTCATGCACTGTAAACATGGCATCTCATTTTAGAATGAAAAGGCATGTACAGTAGTTAAGTGTATACAGTGAGACTGCTTTGGAACACACAGTTCTGTCCATTAAATGAAGCAAAGAGAATGAAGCAAAGTGTAACGGTTCGATACACGTACAAGTAAAGTACCGCATGCATGTTGCTATGTTGATCTGGACCTGAACCATGCTTCTGTCTTCAGTAGGGTCATGGAATTACATGCTTTTCCTCAAATAAGAATATGCAGAAAATATCATGGGAATAAATTAAACAGGTCCACTTCATGAGTACAAATGTTATGAGGAGAATACCAGAATATTCTTCTGAAGTTTGAGTTTCCATTGCTATGAACTGACCTACCTTCCTTTCTTACTTGCACAATTCATTCTATATGGGAAATTTAAAGCAAGTTTATTCCCTATATCCCTGGTGCCCCTTGGAAGGGAGTAATATCATGCTTGTGTAGTGTAAAAGCTATTTTACCCAGCAAAGTACTGTATGTTTTGATAGGAGTTGTCTTTTTGGATTTCTGTGGGAAGGATGTAGACTATCCTAGGGAGGGAGTTATGGAAGGGTAAACCACCCCTTTTTAAAGTTTTTGTTTGTATAAGATGACTAACATGGAAGTTAATCAGTCAATCAATAAAAGATGTTTATAAAGTGCCAGTATCAACACCAATTATTCAGAGGCCCTAAGAAGACAGTTACATGGATAAATTGCTATAAGCTTGTTTAGACTTCAAACAAATGAAATTTTAAAAGGTGCCTGGAATTATCAATGGCCTAAGCACTTTTGATGTGATTTGGAAGAGCGTTCCTGTCTTTTCTGCCACAACAAGAAAAAGATCAGTCTGCAAAAGTAAAGGTGTTGGTCTTAGGTACATTACAGTATGATGAATTGAAGTACAGTAGATGATCAGATCTGTGTGGGGGAAGATTGTTGCCAAGTAAGAGTAAAATATAGGTTGGTGATTGCTTATGGTACAGTGTAAGCCTTGAACACAAGAAGAAGTACTTTTAATTTGATACATGGTGGCATAGGTGGCCAGTGAATGGTACTATCTTTAGCACAGTATTGAATTTAGGAAAAAAATTCAAAATTAGATAATCCAAAACTGTATTTTTAAGAAAATATCAAGTGGGGACAGCTAAGAATTCATCTTGAAAGGTACCTTTCCCTGGCTAGCCCATGGAGAAGAAAATCCTAGTGTGACTTCTGTGGAAAAGGAAATATCTGATTAATCTTCTGATATGGAAGGGAGAGCGGGCAGTAGGTGAGGGTGGTGGTAATGGGGGGGGGGAGGGGAGTTCTTAAGACAAATGTGTAGCTTCAAATGGTGAGATTGAATCTTCAATAGTTATGAACTTACGATTAAATTAGTGCAGTTCAAGCAGCAATCATTTCAGTAGTGGTTCCAGTGAAAGTCTCTGCATGGTCAAGTGGTTAGAGCAGGAGTACCCAACCAGTCCATCGCGTTCTACTGGTAGACCAGGGACTGAACCCAAGTCAACCTCGAGGGGTGTAGGAAAACATGGAAAAAAATAAAGTTTTTTATGTGTAACTGTATGACAGTGTATGTTTTGTGATCTCAGGAGGTTGGCTACTTGAAAAGTAGATCTTGGTTCAAAAGAGGTTGGGCACCTCTGGGTTAGAACATCCATCTTGCAGCTGGAAGATCTGGGGTTCGACTCGTGGCTGGATCATACCAAAGACTTTAAAAATGGAACCTACTGCCATTGTGCTTGGTGCTCAGCATAAGCAATGGGGTAGCGAAAACAAGCCAGTGAGCCACAACTGGGAAAAAAGGCTGTGGCCGGCCCGACTTACAGTAAACCAGTTGGTTAGAAACTTAGCCATAAAACCTCATCTACAGTAACTCGAGTGAAAGTCTCATGAACTGTTTTGAATCAAGATTTGAACTTAAGCAAATCTGTAGTATTAAGGGTACAGTGAATTAGTATTTGTCATTCATAATGTCTTTACAGGTAGCGGCATTGTCACCAGGAGACCACTAGTGTTGCAAATGATCCATGTTGATCCTGAAGACAAGAAGCATGCAGCAGGAGAAGGCGAAGGTATTGTATAATCAGGGCTGAAAAAATTGTGTACTTCCTGAGCAACAAGCTAAATATTCCTAGTTTGTTTTTATGTTTTTCTGATGCTAAAAAAAGCAAGCCAAATTTTCCCTCCAACTTGTTCCTAGTTTTTTTTATGTTTTTCTGATGCTAAATATAGCAAGCCAAATTTCCCTTCAACTTGTTCCAAGTACAAACATTACCTTCCAAATACCCAACTTTCCCGGCAAGGAGCCCCTGCCATCCATGAGTATGGTCACATTGGGAATAGTAGCAGACTGTAGAAGTGTTAGTGTCAAAGGGGACTGATTTCATGATGCTGTAATAATAACTGTCAAATCTTGAACATGTATCTACACAAAATGAGAATGGGGAATTCCAGGTTTGTCAGACAGGTTATGTGAGCCACACCTGATATGAACAGTATGTTAATATGGAAGTGGAAACATATGCAGTATTCTGTCAAGAATGTGCACTACACTACCTCAGTGCAACTGTGTCTGCAGTCAAAATTGGACTTGAGCTCTACATGTAGATTTTCTGGTTAAGTTGGATTGTGTTTATGGCTGATGTAGTCATAGGGCTGTGACTATGTAGTGATTAATTGCAAAACGATGCAATGTGGAAGTAAAGCGCTACTTGCGATCAAGCTCAATTCTTTTTTGTTTAGCCCGTTTTATTATCCCTTTCAAGATTTGTGAATTCCCCCATTATTTGCCCATCTTGCCTTCCCCTAAATAAGTTTTGTTTCGTTTTTGCCATCTCTGAATTACTGTTTTTATGTCAGTCTTTCCCAAACACAGTATAGCCCTAGGCCTTCATGTCCATGGAACATAATACAGTAGGCCCAAAAATATTGACTCAGAGCTTTGCACACTGCAAAGGCAAGAATAGAGATCATTTGCTAAACAATTACAAAATTTTGTAGGTAGGCTAAAGGTTTCAGTTTTTGCCACATGTTCACAACCCTATGTAGTAGTTTTACTGTACTTAAAACCAGTTGACTTGCCAACTTTGATTTGCTATTCATCCTGTTGGTATGTTTAAAAAACAAGCATACATTTTGCCCAAAAACAGCAAACATTGTCATCAAAGGGATGCTTCACCCTCTTTCCCCACCATTTTGTGTGTGTATGCGCTTATTGGTTGGTCGGTTGGGATGCTCCTAATATTTTCTTTTTTCCTTTTGTTTTAATGTGCTGTCGTATCATTGGTGGTGGTGCTTTACAGAATCAGGAGGTACAGTATAAGTTGCATTCTCTAGATAAATGGTAACAGGGCTTATTTACAGGGCATTTTAAAGTCTAAATGCCAAGTGCCCATTTGGCAGTTTTATCTGTTGGCAAGCTTGCAGTAGCTTGAGGTGTCCTTGTGGCTGCAGTTTTCTGCCAAGTGGGCATGGAAAATTCTTAGTGTTTACAACA
The DNA here is from genome assembly GCA_029531755.1 of Holothuria leucospilota. Classification (NCBI taxonomy): domain Eukaryota; kingdom Metazoa; phylum Echinodermata; class Holothuroidea; order Aspidochirotida; family Holothuriidae; genus Holothuria; species Holothuria leucospilota. Next base: position 65,563,066 of record CM055962.1, read on the forward strand.
ACTGTAGTACCTCAGTCCACTGCAAAAGTTCCCAGCAAATCCGCAACGTCTGCCCAAATTTGGAACCAGTTTGAAATTGTTAGGGTTCTGCTAGTTACCTCAGTGATCTGCTAGTGTATTCTCTTCAATAATTTGGCTTTGAGGAACACAAACCACCTCAACTTAGCCTTGCAGCAAAGCGGCCACCAGCATACTGGTGTGAAGTATTCTGCATAACATTTTTGACAAAATTTGTCCTTTTCAAGTGAAAAACACCTTTAAAATGCATACACATGTACCACTGGATAAATTTCTTGTTTTGCATCAAACTCCAGGCTCATCTTAACACCTTGTTACTGTGGTTGTAGTGTACTCGTAAAAATGTTGACTCTCAAAAGGATATCCCTGCTTATGGAATCCCTGATGCAATTGTGGACCTACTGCATGTACAGCCTCAGACCTTCCGCAAAGTGAGCATCAACTATCCAGAATGTCCAAGTGGCTCAAAAAGATGGCATACAATTTGCATACATATCATACTATTTTGCAAGGCAAAGAAAAAAAAAAAGAATCAAGAGAAGCATCGAGTGAGTTTCTGCCTTTAAAAACACTGAGAAGAAGCATGCAGTTTCCTTAAAGCGGTTTTGGGAAGAGAAGATGTTTAGTATCAAAGACTTCAAGAAAAATAAAAATAACATTGCAGACCAATTTATGTGTGCATGTGTTGTTTGACAGCTTTCTAACAGTGTCCCCCTTCTCCCCCCCCCCCCCACCACCTTTCTCCTTAATTTCACAAAGTTTTACTAAAACATGCATACTCTATCAGTTTATTTGAAAATATTCTGTATATTTCCATGTTTGTTTAGCGTACTGTACCTCAAGCATGTTCTGACAGTATGATACTGAACTGACACCTTGTTCAAAAACTTTGAGCATCACTGTGTTGAACTAGTTGCTTACCCTACCTCACCTTACCCTTCCTGACACTACCGTACCTTACCCTTCCTGACAGTACCGGAGCTTACCCATCTGACACTACTGTACCTTACCCTACCCTACGTGGATACAGTTTGTCATGTTGCAGTAGTAGCATGTGCTTTTGCTCTTTCAAAAGATTGCTATCGTAAGTTGAAATTATCCACATTGTCAAACCCACTACATTGTCTGATGTTTGTAGATACCACCATTTGCTGTGTATTTAAGCAAAGTACAAATATTTAATATTCCAAAGAATGGGATTTGAAAAGGCTTGTGGGCTTACAAAGTTTCATACCTGTTTGATGTAGAAAGCGTTAAAAACATGAAAGATTTTCACAATTTCCCTGAAAATCCATCAACTGTGACCATTTTACAAGTTTTTTTGTACAATTACTGTGCGTCTTGAACGGAGTAGCAACGTACATGTATGCACATCTGTGACAAAGGAGGTGCTCATAAGATATTTCTTGTGTTACACTTAATTTTTCAACATTCATTAAAAAGACAGAACTCATAATATTGACATGCTTTTAGGGGTTTGTAATGGAAGTAACGACCATCTGTTTGACAAATGTTGCACACCAATTTGAAAAGTACAGTAGCTAGCAAAAAAATTAAGAGATAAGACTTTAAGATAAGAAATACTGACATTACAGAACACTGACAATCACATTGTAATTTTTTGCATTGCTAATAAGCTGTCTGAGAACTGATCAAATCTTTGAGAGTTTTACTTTGAGAATGGTATAAGATACAGTATTAAAAACAATTGTAAACATTTTTTTTCCACTAGGGGATCTTTAAATGATGTAGTTTGTTTAGTAAAATAGCTCTCTTTGTATAACATATTGACATATTAAACTTAAATGCAAGTGTACAGTAGGTTATATGTGTAGTTGCATGAGACCTTTGGATATAGTGGTATAGATATTCAGATCCAACAGATATTAAGTGTGAAGCTCCTTTTTATCTGCTATAGCTCTTTCAGTAAACTTTCATTTTGTTTGTGAAGAATGCTTTGAGCAGATAATTCATTGCTTCCTATGAGGGTTATGCACTAACTGTATGCTATCCAGGGCACAGAGTAACATGGAATACATTTACAGTGCATGTGCCTGGTGCCTTTGCATGCTGATCTTTGGTAGTAGAACAGTTACAGTATATATGCATAGTTTACAAGGATCTGTCTCAGGATTTTCTGAAAGCGGGATTCATTGATGGTCTTCCTGGGGAGGATTTTAAGGCTAGGATTGTCTGCTTTCTAGATAAGAAGTTTAGAATCTTGTATCTGAAATGCTAAGCCTACTTAAAATTTGCTTGTATACAAATGGAAATAAAAAGCTGGGTCAGATTCGTGATTTTTGGTTTCGATGAAAAGAGAAACCTATGCAGTCATGATGGCGTGTGTATGTATGTGTGTATGTGCGTGTGTGTGTGTATGTGTGTGTGTGTTTGTGACACTTTGCTCGTTAACACGATATCTCAAGAAGGGAAACTCTGACAGTTTTCAAACTTGGTACATAGATGCCCCATATCGAGAGGAAGAACCCTATTGTTTTTGGTGGGGGTCAAAGGTCACCTGGGGTCACCGGGGGTCAAAACCTGAAAACCTTGTTAACACAATATCTTGAGATAGGAAGCTTGGATGAATTTCATACTTTGTATGTAGATGCGTTACGGTAAGAGGAAGAACCCTATCATTTTTGGTGGAGGTCAAAGGTCATCTGGGGTCACTGGGGGTCAAACCCTGAAAACTTCGTTAACACGATATCTCAAGAAGGGAAGCTCTTACAGTTCTCAAACTTACTACATAGCTGCCCCATATTGAGAGGAAGAACCCTATTGTTTTTGGTGGAGGTCAAAGGTCACCTGGGGTCACTAGGGGTCAAACCCTGAAAACATTGTTAACACAATATCTTGAGGTAGGAAGCTTGGATGAATTTCATACTTAGTTTGTAGATGCGTTATGGTAAGAGGAAGAACCCTATCATTTTTGGTGGAGGTCAAAGGTCATCTGGGGTCACCGGGGGTCAAACCCTGAAAACTTTGTTAACATGATATCTCAAGAAGGGAAGCTCTGACAGTCCTCAAACTTGGTACATAGATGCCCCATATTGAGAGGAAGAACCCCTTTGTTTTTGGTGGAGGTCAAAGGTCACCTGGGGTCACCGGGGGTCAAACTCTGAAAACCTTGTTAACACGATATCTCAAGAAAGAAAGCTCTGACAGTTCTCAAATGTAGTACATGGATGCCCCATATTGAGAGGAAGCACGCTATTGTTTTTGGTGGAGGTCAAAGGTCACCTGGGGTCACCTGGGGTCAAACCCTGAAAACATTGTGAACGCAATATCTTGAGGTAGGAAGCTTGGATGAGTTTCATACTTAGTGTGCAGATGCGTTATGGTAAGAGGAAGAACCCTATCATTTTTGGTGAAGGTCAAAGGTCATCTGGGGTCACCGGGGGTCAAACCCTGAAAACTTTGTTAACACGATATCTCAAGAAAGGAAGCTCTGACAGTTCTCAAACTTGGTACATGGATGCCCCATACTGAGAGGAAGAACCCTATTGTTTTTGGTGGAGTTCAAAGGTCACCTGGGGTCACCGAGGGTCAAACCCTGAAAACATTGTTAACACAATATCTTGAGGTAGGAAGCTTGGGTGAATTTCATACTTTGTATGTAGATGCGTTATGGTAAGAAGAAGAACCCTTTCACTTTTGGTGGAGGTCAAAGGTCATCTGGGGTCACCGGGGGTCAAACTCTGAAAACTTTGTTAACACGATATCTCAAGAAGGGAAGCTCTGACAGTTCTCAAACGTGGTACATAGATGCCCCATATTGAGAGGAAGAACCCTGTTGTTTTGGTGGAGGTCAAAGGTCACCCCTGGGGTCACCTAGGTCAAAACCCTGAAAACATTGTTAACACAATATCTTGAGGTAGGAAGCTTGGATGAATTTCATACTTTGGATGTAGATGCGTTATGGTAAGAGGAAGAACCCTATCATTTTTGGTGGAGGTCAAAGGTCATCGGGGGTCAAACTCTGAAAACCTTGTTAACACGATATCTCGAGGTAGGAAGCTTGGATAAATTTCATACCTTGTATTTAGATGCCTTATAGTGAGAGGAAGAACTGTCATTTTTGGTGGGGGTCAAAAGTCATCTGGGGTCACCAGGGGGTCAAACCCTGAGACAGAGCTCCCAACCAGCACGGATTTTCCATATTCAGTATGGAAAATCATTGTAAATATGGGAATATGGATTTTTCCTTGATAATCCGAATTTTAAATGAGTAAATAGGTCCTTTCACGAACTTTATTATTCTTTAGTCAACATATCAAAAGACTGAGAATAGACTACAGTATTTCACTTGTCTGTACAGTACTGTAGTGTATTTATTTGAGCTCAGTAATCTATGCTGTTATGTTATAGGTTAAATTTTTGTCAACAAGTTGATGTTAAACCAATCAGTAGATAGTTTGCAGCAGATCCATGACATTCCATAAGCTACCATATCATTGGTTGATCAGTTGTAAACAGATCCACTTTCAACCAATCAGAATTTGTGTTAAAAGCTAGTTTCTGAGTGCAGTGACAGACTATCACACATAGCCTGCCTGCCAAGGTCTGTTGAGCTGGCTGAGTAGCCCAATGTTAATGTTAGATTTGACTGTAACTGAATTGGAAAAATAGCACCAAGAATTGGAATGATAAAAATTACAGCAGGAATATCACAGTTTGTTGTAATATGGCTCCTCTTCAGAGTAGCATGAGTAACTTTAGTGGAAAATTTACCAGGCAGATCAAGTTTTAACGTAGGCCTAGGCCTAACAGTCAGGGCCTAGGCCTAGGCCTAAGTGTTGTTACAGAACCAACAACAAACATTAGCCCTACACACACAATAACGTTAGACTCAGTACATAAATCTAATGCAGAGTTCCAGGTTTATGGGCTAGGCCTAGACAAAGTCCTAGTCCTGTGACTAAGTCCTAGCCTAACTGCCACAGTACAGGCTAGCCTAATTGTAGTACAGTATGTATGGGCTGATATTAGAGGTAGGTTACTGTAAATGTAATAGCTATGGCCTAGGCTAGGGCTAATCAAAGCAGTTATTGCCTGTCAAATGTTGGTACCCATCATCTAAGTTTGTAGTATTTACAGAGAGATTTCTGTGACCAGCTGTGCATAGGCCTGGGCTAGGTTTATACTTATAGTTAGGCCTAGGCTAGACCTAGGCTAATGTTACTTAGGGCCTTGCCAAGTATTTAGCATAGCCTCTAGGCTATACTGTAACGTTAGGCCTTGGGAATACTTGGGATATTTTGCTTTTTGTCCTTTGGTGACCCTGATGACTATCTTGGGAATTCTTGGGAAATTTTGCTTTTTGACCTCTCGTAACCCCAGATGATGATCTTGGGAATTCTTGGGAAATTTTGACCAGTGACTGAAAGATATGGGACATCATGGCATTATTTGGAATAGAACATATATCATCGAAACCTCAATGCATTTTTGCATTCTGGTTTAATTAGTGCTGGGTGGAAATATGTTTTGCCAGGTGGGTTTGCCCCATCTCACCCTGGGTGATCATACTGTATGCCTGGTTAAAAGAATAATCCATGTAAAGTCTTTGCATTTGTTTGACAAAATGAAATAGCTTCTGTTTAAGAATTCGGTTGCTGTTATTTGTTTGGGATGGTTTATCTTGTATAATACTGTATGTGCAGTATCTTTTGTGGCGTACAGTAATGTACATTGCAACTGTAAATGCACGAAATTTCGCTCTGAATGGTTTTCTTGTTTGGGGGAAATTTGGATTCACTTTAGTGTGATATGAAAGGTTTTTTGCTTTACTACATTATATAAATGGTTTCTAGGATGCATGAGAAACTATTAAAGGTTTTATACTGTCCTGTATGAATGGTTTCTGTGATGCATGAGAAACCATTGATGGTTTTATAGTGTACTGTATGAAGTGGTTTCTATGATGCATGAGAAACCATTGATGGTTTTATACTGTACTGTATGAAGTGGTTTCTATGATGCACGAGAAGCTATTGATGGTTTTGTACTGTATGAATGGTTTGTACGATATATGAGAAACCATTGATGGTTTCATAAAAAAAAACTTGTCATAATGTGTAATGTGAGACATGAAGATTGGAAATAATATATATGGCAATATATGTACAGTGACCTGGCTGTAACCTTACTGTAGTACTGCAGTTAGTGCTCTTTGACTAGAGATTTGATAACAGAGTAAATTAAAAGGGAATATGAGTGTATTATCCTAAACAGCTTTAATTTGTTGTTAAGTGGAAACATTGCAAGAATTATGCAATTGCTTCACGGTAACTATTTCAGAAAAATATGTAAAATGCATGTCTTAGGCCTCCCCCTCCCCTAGAAAGGTTACATTTTATCGAGGCAAAATAAAAGCATGCTGAACTTGGAAACTTGTATTGTCGTGGATTTGATATAACTTTAGGAGTGAGAAATAACTATCTTTAAAGTAAAGGTTAACAGTAAATACATTAATATTCAAGTCTCTCTAAAAGTACATTGAAATCATTCTTGACTCCTCTCTGTTTGAACAAGCCAGTGAGCCACAACTGGAAAAAGGCCGTGGCCGGCCTGACTTAAACCAGTTGGTTAGAAACTGAGCCATAAAACCTCATCTAACTCTAACTCTGTTTGTATTTGTATTAATTCTGTTTTCTCATTCCTTTATTTTAGCTGAAATAGAAGCTGATGAATGGGGCAAATTTCTTCATACAAAGAATAAAATTTATACAGATTTTGACGAGATTAGACATGAAATTGAAAATGAAACAGAACGAATGGCCGGAACAAACAAGGTAGGCAAAGATCATGTCTATAAATCACAACTTTGGTTTTGATAAAAGTAAGGCTTCATTTTCTTGTTCATGTAATATACATAGAGAAGAAGAAACTGTAAAATTGTGATCTCATATACTGTAATTTCTACACACCCACACTTTACCCATACTTGTGGTTAGAGGGGCTTTTGCATTACAACACTTGCTGGTCTACCTGTCTGTGAACTCTGACTGGTCTGTGAATTACTGACTATCATAATTTTCTAGCTGTTGTTGAAAGGCTATCAAAGAAATAGGGGAAATTTTTGTAAATCTGGTGCATGGATTACTTTTAAACTCTTCACAGTTGCATATTTTGAACATTTTAGTGGATCTCTGTTTTGTATGCTAGTCCCTCGGGGATCATGCAGCTGTATGTGTGATTCTGTACAAAAATAACAAATGAAAGAATTCCAGGTTACTGCCTAATTCCAGTGCCCTTACTATACCCCTCTTTTGTAGAAAGATAAAGATTGATTTACTGCAAGGTTTGTCATTAAAAAAAAAGTCCAAATGAAATAAAAGAGCATTGTGATGAACCTCCACAAGTCATGAAGTAGCTTTGTAAAGGAAAGGCCTCTGTTGTAGGAGAAGAAAGTTCATGTACTTACTACCAAACGAGATAACATAAAAATTCACATGATGTGGTGTTATCAGCTGCTTGTTGTTCACTCACCAATAAAACGTTTTAGTTTTTGTGTATTAATCATCACAATTGTCCTAATTTGCTTGTTTCTCTCATTTTCTAGGGTATTAGCCCAGATCCAATCAACCTCAGAGTTTACTCCAACAAGGTGCTAAATTTAACCTTGGTTGACCTTCCAGGTCTAACCAAGGTTGCAGTAGGAGACCAACCAGAAGATATTGAAATTCAGATTCGTAACCTTGTCGTGGAATACATAAGAAACCCTAACTCTATAATTTTAGCAGTGACAGCTGCCAACACAGACATGGCCACTTCAGAAGCATTGAAATTAGCCAGGCAGGTTGACCCAGATGGTAAGCAGTGTTTGGAGTATTCCTGAAATTATTTCTATATGTTACTCTAATATTTATGAGTACATAATTCCATCAGTGTAATACAAAAATCATTTTCATTTTTTTTTTTGAAACTTGGTGTGTTCCAAAGTTTTGCAGTTTTGTAGTGTTAGTTATGTGTTTGTGTGAATATGTATGTATGTGTAAAGAGTCATGTAAACGACCATTGAGTCGTTTCCGCACACAGTGAATGTGTGCATGTCTTACAGTGAAGTGAGTTGCCAATGAGTCTTAGCTCCTAGTCTGAGAAAATTCTTTATTAGTTTTGTATTAGGCTAAAGGAACCTCTGATGATCATTATGGAATGTTAGCTGTTTTATTGAAATTCAGCCTTAAAGGAACTTACATTTATTTTCCTCCTTTAACAAAGGTCGAAGGACTCTTGCTGTTTTTACTAAATTGGACCTGATGGATGCAGGCACAGATGCTGTGGACATACTCTGTGGTAGAGGTAAGACTGAAGATATTGTGGATAAACTTTGGTTATGATGATAATTTTGCTGAGAAAAAACCTGGGAACCCATGAGGCTTTGGCAGTAGATACAATGATCTTAAGCAGTAATAATATAACCATGTGACAGTACAAACCCCCCCAAGCATCCTCTGAAAATAGCAGCTGTATTGTCTTTGTTAGTAGCATTAAAATCTATTCATCTCTCCAAAAAAAGTAGATTTAAGCCCCCCACCCACCCGTCCCCCACCTTCTGCATAGCTGCTTTTCATCAATGTTTAAGGTGAGTTTAGTATGTTTTTTCAGAATATGTGTAACATGTTCTGCCCAAAACTTTAAGTATATGAATATTGTATGTATGCTGAATATGCATAACATGTTCTGTATGAAACCTTATATATATAAATAAAGTATACATGTGATATTAACTTTGGTTTCAGCCAATAATCAAAAATAAGAAATACTAAAAGAGTTGTAGTTTCATCATGTACTCTTCAAAAATATTTCGATCCTCATCATCTGTCTACAATTGACAGAATTCTGTGGAAATCCCAAAGTATGCTTAATAAGCATAACCTTTTTGTCCAAAAGTTTAAGTATATAAGTATATATGCTGAATATGCATAGCATTTTTTGTCCAAAACCTTAAATGTATAAATAAAGTATAAAGGGTGATATCTTTCCTGACTGTTTAAATACTTATTTAGAAGTTTATGAACTTTTGTGTGAGATTTATTAATAATGTTACACAAATTTTCCTCTTATTTAATTTCAGTTATTCCTGTCAAACTGGGTATTATAGGTGTCGTCAACAGGAGTCAAATGGACATTAACAATAAGAAGGTATGTTGAGATGTGAAAGGTGAAGGATGATTTAGGGAATGAAGGCCAGGAGAATGGGAAGAGAGAATTGAGAAAAGCAGACACTAAGTCCAAGTAAATGTTTTACAACAAAACATTAAAACGAATACCATCATCTGATATTGTACTGTTATCTTGTAATGGCTAGATTTCTTTGCTGCAACAGGAGGCTGCCATTTGCAAAATTTGGAAGTTGGAGTAAGTTGGGTGTGATGTCATAGAGCCACAACAACTTGAACATTTTTGTGCAAATTTTATTTCATCAATCTTTATCACTCGCTGAAACGTTAAAGTTGTCAAATTTCTTTACAAATTACACATTAATTTCAAAAAAATTTTAAAGAACATTAAAAAATGCATGCATTTTTGCTAATATTAAAAAAGTGATCAGTGGAAACATAGACATTACAACTTGGCCTAACTGCAGCTTTTGCATGACAAAGTGGACTTGCTTCAAGCCTGTTATTTGTGATTTTAAATGCCACTGTCTCAGTATTGGGATAATATTTTGTGTGGTATTCAGTTTGCAGGATTCTTTTTTATGTATCCTTTAAAGAGGTAGGATAGGGGTAGAGTAGTTGGAGGCATTGACTAGTTAGGTGTATTTGAAGGGCATTTGAACTCAGGAGTAAAGGTACTGTTAAACAAAGTATTAAAGTATCAAACATAGATATGCCTTGATATCCATCACCATAGTTGTCACTGGTTGTTGCAGTCCCTAGTGACATTCTTGTTCATTACAATGCTAATGCTGCACCATATAGTTTCATGCATCCAAACCAAATTTGGTAAATTAAAGTTATTAATCACCTTCTTCATTACATACTTTTCAACCCTCCCATCATACTTAAACATTGATTTACCAGTTTTATATTGTCAGAATTGTGGTGTTTTTCTCACACTCAGGATATTTCAGAAGCAATTAAAGACGAATGCTCATTCCTGCAGAGGAAGTATCCTGCCCTTGCCAATCGCAATGGAACTCCATATTTAGCAAAAACTTTGAATAGGGTGAGCTTCCAACAGCTGTGTAACATTTTGATTAATATAGACTGAATGTGATACCAGGGATGTATCTGTCTTACTATGAGTGTTAATCCAAACTGCCCTATAGAGGGATTTCATGTGATGCCACACGAGTGGGATTCCCAGGCACTGAAAGGCAAAACACACACGCAGTAAGCGTATTTACAGCACAAGCGCACATCATAACCACAGAATTTACTGTGACACAATGGACGCTTGCCCTTCAAAATCAAAGAGATGTGTGGTCATGTGATGACAGTGAAACCCTCTAGGTGGTTCCCAAAAAAAGAAAAAAATGTTGCATAGGCTCTGTAGATGCAAAATGGTGCTGTGTCAAATCAGATTGTCAGGTTAACCGAGTTGAAGGATTTTTAATGTAAAATAGAGCCAGGTTAATTTGCTTATTTTAACATGAGTGCTGGGTATAGTGTTTGAGTGCATGTATCATCACAGAGTGCCTCCTGACTTTTGTGATACTACAAATTAAATGCACGCAAATGAAGTTTTTGGTCTACTCGTGACTTGCCTTAAGATTCTTTTTCACCTCTAACAAAAATGTTGACCATGCTTTGATAGCATTAGTGACTTGACACAGGAGGGGGGGGGGTGGGGGAGGGAAGGGGATGAAAGTAGCACTAAGAGATTTTATCAGTCAAATTGGGGTATGAAGATTTTCTGAAAAGTAAACGTGAAAGCTAAAGGCTTGTTTCAAGTGCATCACCAAGTCTCCCCTGAAAAATGGTATCTACAGGACGTAAATTGACTCATGATGTGTAATCATCATTTGAAATGGTGCATTCATGATGTACTACCATGAGGAACTGAAGCTGTGTCCAGAAAATCAAACATTTGTTAAGTAAGATTGTCACATTTTATGTCTGAAATGTTCTCAGATAATTGTTGGAAAGAATTGCATGTCATTCTTTTGTCAATGATCTTAATCATGTTCAGCTGTGTTCACACCTGTTGCGAACGTCATCTAGATCGTTAAACAGTTGTGTGTTAACATTGTCATACAAATTTATGACAGTGTTGGTGGACAAACTTTTATTATGTGGACCAGGATCATGATATAATTGTACATGATCCTGAAGTAAAATTACACGATTATCATGTGGAGATGTAATATCATCAGGTGAAGTCCTATAATGATGTATGATGCTTGTGATGTATGTATGTATAATAATTGACATAAACTTGGATGAGGTGTTAATGTGCAGACTGATTACTTGGCCGTAATCATTGAAGCATTTGCTTCTCATATGTCAGGCTCGACTTAAACTGTCAAAAAATTTAACTCTTCCTTCTTTACATCCAACACTAAAACTTTATAATTTTGTACTTTTTTCTTTCATTTTCCATTAGTTACTTATGCATCACATTCGCGACTGCTTGCCAGACCTTAAGACCAGAGTCAACGTAATGACATCTCAGACACAACAGATGCTTGCATCATTTGGAGAACCTGTGGAGGATAAAAGTCAAACACTTCTACAAATTATAACAAAGTTTGCATCTGATTATTGTGCTACAATTGAAGGCACAGCTAAGAATATCGCAACTTCTGAATTGTGAGTCCTGATAGCCAATCTTTTTTTTCCTAATACTGTTTGGGTCTGTGCAGTTGTTTAATGTAAAAACTTTAATGGAGTGAAGTGTATCACAGTACAGTACAAAATATAAGCATGTTAATATAGTGTAGTGTTACATACCCATAAATTACATGACAAATTATTGCAACAGTATGTAATGTATTGAAGTTTAGCAGAAACTCAAAGAATTAAACCATTTAATGTATTCAGTGCTAATTATTACATTAAAAATGTTGGATATTTCCATTTAAATTTTAAAAGTATTTGCCTTATAGCAGTTAAAGTTACTTTCATTGTCCTAACTTTCAGTGACCATTATGAGAGTCGTAGCTAATACAAAACTCCAGTTTCACTATGGCAGGGTACCTAGGCCCCCCCCTTCCCCTTCCCTTTTTCTAATTTCTTGAAAGAAGAAAAAAGCTGGGGATTTGAAGATTATTTACTGCATCTATTTTTGGTTTAACCAATAGCAGGTGGTGTAATTCAACACTAGTAGGCTGCTACCCTAGCCCTTGGACCAATTTTGTGATAACGTGTGCAGGCTCCCATGCTGTTTGTGTAAACCTGCCTTGGCTTGTCTTTATATGTTAAAGGATCACTAGCAAGCCTTACATCATCCCAGAAGCACTTTATGTGGCTGTCACTCTCTCTGAAACCGAACTTGAACCGTATTTGAACTTTATTTTTTTATCTAGCTGACACTATATAACACATTCGTGTTGGTGTGTCGTTAAATCCCATCTAACTAATTAACTAACACTCTCTTTAAAGGCTTTATAGAGCCTGTAAGTTCTTTGGTTTTGCAGTGAAACGCCTGTATAAATGGAAGGTAAAATAAGCAAAACTGTTCAAAGCCAGAGGGTTACGACACTGCATGGAATAAAACCACCATAACCTTCATAATTCAGAGGAAAGATCTAAAGGTCAATTTTCCATATTATAATCTTACAGGTAGAGCAAATTCTTACTGAAAATTATGACTGTGCAATAGTTGTAAATAGGACTGTGAAGAATTTTTTTACTATCATGAAGTTGGAGAGAAAGGGACTCAAGTTTTACTACCAGTCTTTCTGTCTGTTCTCAACAGGTGTGGAGGTGCTCGAATCTGTTACATTTTTCACGAAACTTTTGGCCGAACGTTAGATGGTATTGATCCGTTGGGGGGATTGAGAACAATAGATATACTAACAGCTATTCGCAATGCAACAGTAAGTCATATCTCTTCAAATAGTTCCTGTCAGTTGAACCCAATACAGTAGAGTTTGTACTATCAGAAGTAAAGACATTGCTTTTGATGCTCTGGAAGCATTTGTGTTTGTATGATCTGAAGCAAATATCTTGCATTTTGTTGCAAAAGTTGTGAGTATCAGAGATCCTCATGAAAAAATGAACTCTACTGGTATTCTTTCTTTCTGGGGCTTTGTGTGTGTTCATTGTGCTGTTTTTCATCTCTCTTGGTAGGGTCCTGGAATCGAGAACATTATGATACAAGTGTAATAAACTGCCATGTCTTTCTCCAGGGTTCTCATGGAGGAGGTAAAAATTAAAAAAAATGTGAAGTTTATGTATGTTCTTGAAAGGCCTTAAATTTTGGGCTGTTTGTTCTGGAAAATTTGCTATATTATGTGGAAAACAGAAAAACCTTACACTTAGTGCACATGAAATCATGTGGCTATATATGGCAGTCATTTGTAAATGTGTAGACACAAGCTTGATTGCTTTTCTTCACAACATAATTCTTTATGCTTCAATCTTTGAACTGGGCATGTTTCTTGCAAAAGACTGACATTTAGTATCTCAAAGTGTGGGAACTGTTCAACTGTGATTCTTGTTTGCATCAGGATACACAATCTCCATTTTCTACCAATGAAAAAGCAAATATTCACTTCACATGTATTGTATGTGCTCTTTCTTGACTGCAGGGACCACGCCCAGCTCTTTTTGTCCCAGAGGTATCATTTGAACTTCTAGTGAAACGACAGATAAGACGTCTAGAAGAACCTAGTATAAGATGTATTGAACTTGTCCATGAAGAAATGCAAAGAATTATTCAGCATTGTGGGACTCAAGAATTACTTAGATTCCCTAAATTACATGAGAAAGTTACTGAGAGTGTTACTCATCTCCTTAGAACACGTCTGGCTCCAACAAATACTATGGTAAGAAATTTCTCCAGAAATTTCAATTTTCTTTTCTGTTTAGTTACATGTGTGTGTGTTTTAATGTTGCAGTGTTTACAAGTACTAACTTTGCATGTTATTAGGTGTACCTCCCTTTGGTTATAGGAAGATGTGTGTCTTTGGGTGGAAGAAAATTTAGATTTTTTACCTATGTAATACATTGTTCTACAGTTTTGGAGTCTCTTTAAGCTTATTTCTAGTTTTAGTTGATATGCCCTTAATCATGTGACTTAAATGTATTCTTGCTTCTTCAACATATTTACACTTTTGTGTGCAAGTTGAAATGATAGTTCCTTTCCCCCATATGATGTGAAAAGTATGATCTTTATTATCAGCTTAAAAATGCCATTATTTACTTTTTTCTTGTATAAAGATATGCATGCAGGACTTGTGACCATTCCTCTAGCATGTTATAACCATGGGAAGCATTGTAAATTATGAACTGCTATCAACGTCTTATCCCCCACAGGTAGAAAATATTGTAGGAATCGAATTAGCATACATCAACACCAAACATCCTGATTTTGCTGATGCGGCTCACATCAATGCAATGGTGATGGAGGAGAAGGATTCAAGGCGGTCCAACAAACACATGGTAGACAATAAAGATCTGTCTGACAAACTGTCCAAGGTGCGAAATGACTCAGCCTTCATGGTTTGGTGACATGTCTTAACTTGCTTAACCATTTCTTAGCATTACTGGCAAGGAAACTGTGACTTACTCTATAACAGTTTCAGATAACGTAACTAAACTGGGGTCTACAAAAATCTGTCTGTGGTTGTGTGAGAATGTAATTTAATGCTACCATACATGCTTATATTGAGACAAACATTGTATGGATCACAGCCTAGTTCCAGGTCTAGGGACTCAGGGTTTGTTTTCTTTTCATGTGAAAATTTGGTCTGATTATACCAGAATTTACCTCATTGAGATGGTTGCCCCGTTGTACTAGGAAAAAATATAGTAAGTAAGAAAGCACGTTACTCCACTGAGTTAAGATATGTTTTTACTGCAGCAGAAAATGCTTAAAATATATGACATGTCAAATGTCAAATTTCATGAACATGTTAAAAAAATAGTAATTATAGACTGAGGTTAGAGTCTAAGTGCTATTTACAATAAGGCTGCATTGAAATTGGAATTAGGTAAATCAGTTGAACAAAGGATATTCTAGCTGCTTGATCAGGACGGATTTTCCAGCTGATTTAAAGACTTTCTTTAATCTAAAGCTGAGCTTCGTGGGGGGCTGAGTCTGTGATTTTGAAAGAATTGTGATCACTTTGCCCTTTACAGGTGGGTCATTTGTTTAATTGTGTGTAACTATGTGAGATTTTGTCAGAGTAAAGACATTTATGTATTCACATAGCCAGGGTTCTGTGGTTTCCACCTATGTATTAAGCATAACATTTTTCTAACCAAACATTAATTTGTAGACTATACAAGACCTAAAGCTGAATGGGAAAAGACAGTTCAGAGAATGATGAACTGTAGTTGTCTACAGAGAAATGAAAGAATGTTTGCCTATGACAGTATTCTCTGAATGATATTGATTAGAAGGACAATTTGCTGGCAAAAACTTCCTGAAGATTTTGTCAAAACAAAGTTATTAGAATGATATTTTCCATCCCCAGGTTGCTCTGCACAATTCCACAGAGACACTGAATGGTAAAGACTCATCTTGGATGCCAAGTTTTTCACTGAAGGCAGGAGGCAAGTCAGCAACACTCCAGGCTAGCCATAAGGCTTCAGTAGGAGACAGTCTGGGGGGAGACACCCCACCAGTAGCTGGAAGCCCTAAAGTAGAGAAAAAGGAATCTCAAGGAATTAATCTCTTACCAGATGTTGTAAGTAGCTTATGCCAAAGGAAAGTTGCCTTTGTAGTTAAAATCCCTTGGTAGATATTGTTACAGCATAAAGTTTCATGGGTTCATTCAACCAAAAAGTGCAGTTTGTTGGAAGATGAAAGATACTTTATTAAAACCATTAGTGAAACCACCAGGAATAAAGACTCGGGTAGGTTGAAAGGGGTAGGGAATGAAATATGTGTATTAGGGCTTCAAAATGGTGTTGAAAATGCCAAAAAATGAAAAATTACAGGATTTTCATTAAAGAAGATGCCTACCTTAGCTTGTAAGAGTTAAATGGTTATTGCAGCACCTGTGAAAGGAGTGTATTGGGTATAGTCAGATGGTCTCTGAAAACTGAAACAAGGTTTGATTAAATCCCTTTTTGTGAAGAAACATGCTACAAACAACACAAAAACAGAAGTCATATTGATATTTAGATTGTATGTTTTACATAGCAAATGATTTATCATGTTCACTTTAACAGTTCTCAAATTCTCTGATTTGATGTGTTTATACCTTTGGCACCTAATTATAACCAAGGCTGCCAGGTTATTTTCTTACTTTATGGCCAAACTTTCGAAAACTGCGGTCACATTCAAGATGTCCTATACCTGAAGGTTTTTCATGGCCAGATGACCCCTTTTCATGGCTAGATAGCTATTATTACAACTGAAATGCATAATTTGCAATATTTGGCTATAAAAATGGCCAAATGACAGCCCTAGGTTTCATGAGCAAGGTTACCTTAATGTTGATTGTGATGTTTTATCTCTCCTGCACTACAGTGCAACAGCATCATTCTATGCCAGCATGCTCTGGAATCATATTGCCACTCTGAAATTTAAGCTACTTTTAAGCTTTGCATATGCTGTGAAAACAGGCAAAAAATCGTAGCTTAAAAAACTTAACCATTAACATAAACCTGTCAGTAAATATTTTCAATTTTAGAGTACCCTGTACCTAGGGTAGGTTAATATTGTTGCAGGATGTATCCAATTAATTAAAACATGACTTATATGCCATATAATATAATGCACCCCTGAATGTTACTCTCTTCTTCAGCCGGACCTTCCAGCCTCTAGAAAACTCTCGCCAAAGGAACAAAGAGATGTTGATGTTATAAGTGAGTAGTTTGAAATCTTTTGGAATGAAATTTCACCAGATTAATCAGCTTTTTTTTTCTTTTTTTTTTGTAATTGCTTTCATATTTTTTGGCCACATGCTGTTAGTGAAAAACTCCATGCTGCTCAGATAAAGTGGAGATGTGTATCACATGTAGTTTTCGTGACTTAGCAGTGCCATTAAGAGTGTACAAAATGCACTGGGTCAATGGCATTTCAACTTCACAGAAGGTAAAAATGCCAGTAAGAGAGATGTTTAGGAGGGCAGAAAAAAAGGCCAATTGCTATGAAAATGCCCCTCTTTCTGTCCTAAAAAATTTTCAACAAAAACAATAGCATAGTTTCTGTAGACCTCAAAATGGCCCTTGCAAATCATTTTAGATGATTACCATAACTTTTTGAAAAGCCTCTGGAAAAGAAGAAAAAGAAAAAAAAAGAAAAAAAAAAACAGATTATTTCACTCTTGGATAAGACTTGTCCTGTATTGGACGTATTAGTTTTCTCCTTTTTCTAGATTACCAAAATACAGTCAAAGTTAGCTTAATTTCACAGAAAAGCTAAAGATATATTGAATCCTTCAATTTTGATTGATGAAAGCTATAACACATTTTCTGTTTTCTTTTTCCAGAGAAATTAATCTTCAATTATTTCTTGATTGTTCGCAAGAATATTCAGGATAGTGTGCCCAAAGCAATTATGCACTTCCTTGTAAATCATGTTAGAGATAATCTGCAAAGTTACTTGGTGGGACGACTTTACAAGCAAGAGGAGATAAACACTGTACTCAATGAATCTGAACATATGGCACAGAGGCGGAAAGAAGCCCAGGAAATGTTACATGTAAGTGAATTTTTTCTGGAATGTATTTGTGTTCATCTGGAAAGTAGTGTATATTACCCCTTTTGCCTTTGACTTTTACAAAATGCAAAAAGAAATCTTCCATTTTTTCATTGGTTTCACAAGATTGCAAAATTTATTTGCAGGAAGGGGATTCACTGTCCCCTGTAGGCTTTTTTAAAATGTAGTAAATGACAATTTTTTGCCAAAAAACCAGTTTTTACATTTTTCAAAGTGTGCTGTGGGAAGGGAACAGGTTGTCACAAAAAAAAAAGAATGTTTTGTACTCTGGTGAATATGGTGAAGAAACTGATGACCCTCAAAGAATGTAGCCACTTGAAAATGTTTAAAAGCACATCATCTTTTCCTTGACATAAATTTTTATCCCATGAAAAAAAATGTTTAAGTTTCTTTGGTTTTATCATCTTGTTATCTCTATAAAGAGGCTATTTTTCAAATACATCAAGCATTTGTTTTATGATTTGTAAGGAAACATCCTCTGGATTTGCCATGAAATATGGTGACCCATGTTTAAGGCCTACTAATCAGGAGAGGAACTAGATTAGTAAGACGATTCACATCTCATTGAGCCCAGCAAGTTTCTCAAGTGTGCAGACAAGATTTTGCCAGATTTGGCAGGTGCCTCGTGGATCCAACATGTGTGATATTTTTTTTACACTTGTGGCACTTTTCTCACTGTTTGGGCTGGACCTTATACACTTGGGGCACATCTTTTTACCACTGTGGCTATATGACCCCCACATAAGGATAGAAATTAGCAAAATGCCTTGTGTCACTTGGCTCAGCTTATTTCTCTCATGCATCAGCCTGTCCTTCTTGCAGTGGCTGAAAGACTCAGGCCAAGTACTGAGGTCTGGTGCCCATGGTAAGAGAAGTCTCATGCATATCAAAATCATTCAACATGATGGATATTTGAGTCAGTGGCCAGAACAGGCAAATATCTATCATAAACTTGTTTGTATACATGGGAAATTAGCTTTCCCAAGTGACAGGAAAGGCATCTTGCTAATTTGCATTGTTTTATGCAGGCTTAAAGAAGAAGATTGGAAAACTAGCAGTCTCTTGGTCTCTTCTTTCCACAGGCATTGCAGCAAGCAGGACACGTCATTGGGGAAATACGAGAAACTCACTTGTGGTAGGACATTTGGTAGGCATCATACATTACGGAAGAGTCTTTTTGACAAGAAGCCATTGTAAATGGACCAGCATTGTTGCTACAGGTGTGTGCATTAGGTTTAGAGAGTAAATCCAAAAGGGACACTGAAATAGATGGGACTGATTTATGGTCCAGTGTTTCAAGCATTTCTTGTATATGAATGCTAAATCAGGGATTTATTACTTGTGATTATTGTGTGAGGCATTTATATCCACTTATGAACCAAACTTTGTGTGTGTTTTAAGCCATCATTAGGAAAACTACAGTTGTTTTTCACATGGTGTCAGCATGTGTCTAATTGCCCAGCTGTGCATCACAACTGAATTGTGGAAGGTGTTTAAATGGTACCAGTGCACAGTAAATTGATAGATACAGTTGTGATACTATGAATGCCCGATGGCAAAATTGTCAAACAAATATGGAGATTCGAGATGGAGAAACATTGAAAAATCTCTGTATTACACCTCATGAGAAGTCAAAACTATAAAAAAGTGGGCATGAACATGTAGCACTGGCCAGTTTCCATGGAACTGAAGTAGCTTTTCTTCTTTTGTCTCTGCTAACATTTGTCCGTAGCTACTTACACTGTCAAAGTCCCAGATTCTTTTATGCTTGTCTTTCACTTTGCTGTAATAAAAGCTGATAATTTGTGTGAGATTTATGATTTTAAAGCAAAATTTGGTGGCAGTGTTGACCTTTGACTCTCAAATCATTCTAGATGAATGATTTGTGGAGTAAATTTCTGAAAGGTAAATGTGTAGCGGCTTGGAGGAGAGTTAGGGGTTTACTGGGATGTATCGTGTGTTATTTAATTGTAATGGTGATAACAATCAGTGATTAAAGTTTTTCTTTGTGACAGTGAAAACTTTCTCTTTGTGACGATGCACAAAACTGTTTAAAGGTTAAAATATTGTCAAACTTGAGAAGTACTCTGCTGTGATTATGACTCAACACTCAGGAGCATATTCACGCTGTGAATGCTTTTGTGGAAAAATAAAAACAAACAGTGCTGGTTTCCATCTTTTGTGTGTACTTGCATCTGTAATATTCTCTGCTACACTGTTATCCTTCTTGGGTAGACTCGTGTGTATGCGACTATCCTGTGATACTTGCTAGGTAGTCCAGCAAGTATGTGACTACCTTGGGATCCCTGATTGGTAGCCTAAAACATGTCACTGCCCAGGAATCCCTACTGGGAAGTCTCATATAAATGTGCACCAACCCTGAAATGCCTCATGATTAGACTCATATCTATGTAACTATCCAGTTGGGTAGTGTAATATTACACTACTTCCCTGTATCACTGTTGTTTAGATTTGTTTGTATTTATCCTTGAATTGCCTGTTGGGTAGCCATATATGTATGGCTACACTGGAGTCCCTATTGGGTAGTCTTTACCATATGCATGTATTTAGTCTATTTTTCTGTTGGTTCTTAAGCTATTACCCACCAAATTTTATCATTTTGTATCAAGACAGTAATAACTCTTTGTTCTAAGTTTTGCTTTACCACACGAACCTCATTTCTTTAATATGTTTTAGAAGCGGTAAAAGAGGTGTGTTTCTGTCATTGTTGGAAAGAGTAGGTTTAAATCCTCTTCAATTTTTTACCTCTGAACTGCAATTATTGCTATTTCACTTCCACTCAGTGGGTGGTTGTTTGATCTGCTGTGGTCTCTCATAGGTAGATGAATCATGTGATTCAAATTTCCCATCTTAGCAACTCAGATTGCTGTGAGAGCCCAGGAGAGAAGGAGTCTTGCTGTGGACAAAAGAATTTCTCTCATTGCATTGAATAAATTTATTTTGAAAACTGCTGTAAATAAAAATAAAACAATATGATGCCTTCTGTTTGACTGAACTTCACCAGAATAAGTTGAAATACTGAGAAATTTTGCCCTCACGTCTCTGCCTTATAGATATATGTAAGTGACAGTTGTTTTCCATCTTGAGCGGAACCTTTGACCTTTGCCATAACACCAGAACACAACATAAAAATTGGAATTAATACGGCAAAAATAGTAATTGGCATATTTGGAAGTTATCACCCCATCCCTTTCCTCCTTCCACATAGGCTGGCTGCATGGGTCTGATTAAAGAGTCAGGGTAATTAAAACTGGCCTTCAGATTTGGTAGACTTAAAGGTGTAAAAGTAATTATCAAGTTATCTTTTCTAAAGAAGATATGTCACCTTGGAATTTGTCATAGGGAGTATGTGTGTGCTTATTCTCAAAAATTCAAATATATTATCTGAATATGTACATTGTTTTATCATGTTAGGATCATAGATTTGTATGAATACTAACATGTTCATATCTTTTATCCTAACCAGTGTCATTCAAACACTTCTTTCAGTAAAATAATTATGTTGAAACTTTCTTTAGTAATTGCTGTAAGATGTTGAAGAAATATTTTTTCTTTTCTTCATATGCTCTTCTCAAACTTGTTAGAGATACTTAAAAGAGTTCCAGGTCTGGTGAAAGTGTATGCTCACTGTATGGTCTGGAGTGACCCCACCCCCCCCCTCCCATTTTGATATCTCATGTATGCTGTACAGTTATAAGGCGACCTTGGTGTCAATTAGGTAATAGTACATCCAGGTGCTTGTCAATGACAATATCCTGGTACAGATACCTGTATAGTGCATGTGGTGCAATAATGTGGTACTTTGTACATTACCATTAGTTTGGTTTATGATGGTTTTGTTTTTTCATTTTTTTTTTTTTCATTTTGTTTCAAGAAAAATATCAAACATTTCTTTAATGGAAGAATATAACAAGAAGATATGAAATAGCCTGTATTTGTGGAACGGTAACAACTTAAATGTCCCACAAAGATAAAGTGATATGATAAACCATTGTTTTAGGTCAGTGGTGTTACCACCCATTGTCCTTGGGGTAGAGTGAGGACAGCTGTGTCCCATAGCCAGAGAGGGGTGAGCAAATTGACAGTGTTGATTCAAGATAGATGTAAAACAATCTATATGATACATTATGGTGATGGTATAAGCTATTGTCCCTCGTGCGGTTTGGTCACTCTGAGATTCAGTCTGCATATTTTGTTAATGTACTCTATTCTTTTCGGCAAGGCTGAAGTAGTTCTGAACATCACACCCCCAACAAATGGAAAACTGCTTTGCAGAATATTTTTCTTTGACCTGTATTCATATCCATAATGTTGTGCTGGATGGGAATAGAAACTGACATCCTTCAGATGCAGCATATGTAAAGAGCTGAAAAGTTCAGTGAATATACAAGAAATATCTTGATGGCAGATACTAATGTGTTACAATTTTCAGTCCATCTTCTGCCAGAAAGGTGTAATAACTTTTGAAGCATATGTTATTATCTTCAAAAATTAGCTGTTTATACCAAATTTACTGCTCCATATTTCATAATAGCAGGGTTATCCTTCCATTAGATTGTAAAATTTATGGACAGTTGTATAAAACCCAACAAATCTACAGAGGTCATATACAGTTGGAAGCAATCAACTTTTGGCAGGTTTCCTGTAGGGGAACTTCTGTATTTTAAGGTATTTTGTTATTTTTCGTTTTTGTACTGTAGGATACACTGTTATCAAACTATGTGGTAAAAGTTTGTAATTTTTACTTAGTGAAACCAATGGGTCAGCATGTACATGTCAGATATATTCCATTTACATTTTGATGTTCAAAATCAATGCTTCTTGCTGAAGAATAATAAACCTTTAATTTAAAACAATGATTGGTTTTGTGTGTTGTGCTTTTAATATTAAACTTGGGCTACCTACCTTAACATGGGTGAGAATTCCATTTAACTTGGGATGGCTTCTTTCTCAAAAGTTGAGCATGAGAGTCAAGTAAGAGATTTTTTGGTAAATGGAATTGGGGCTCTATGATTTTGACAGTTTGGGCAGAAGTTGGTTAAGAATTCCACACACACTGATTTTCAGTAACTTTTTAAAGAAAAACTTTCTATTCTCAGGGTTAGATATATGTTACTTTGCCATTTGTCATAGTGCATTGGAGTTTGAACAATGTGTAGTACATTTACAGTATTGCACATGTAATACATTCCAGTAGTTGTGTTTACTCTGGCAGTTTAGGACGCGATGGGTTGGTGACTTACAGTCATGGTTTCCAACCCTGAGAATAACTGGTCTGTGCATATGTCAATATCACAAAGACTGAAACAAGTCTAAGGTTAGATGTATGAGGTTAACCAATTAAAAATTGAAACAGTCAACATATTTAAACCAATCTTTAATTCACCAAATCTGTAGTGAGTGCATCATACTCAATAGATTACAGCACAAAGCATATCACGTACAAGTCCGTAAGGGAAATGTTACATGCTTCCCCGGGCTTTGATAAGAAAGCCCGGGTGATCCATCTTCCTTTCAAGCGTGCTAATTGATTTGCTTGCTTGGCTAGTCACTTAGCTGCTCAAGTTTCTTTGCTTAGCGCTATTAATAACATGTAATGCCAATTTAACAATGACTGCAGTCAGATCTGGTGCGAGTGGTCGCCGTGTCCTTCTCCACTGAAGAAGTCATGCAAATAATCAGCTAATTAGTCATGCCCAAGATTGTTGATCACAGAGATTATGTTCGGTGACTGACATGGAGAGTCTGGTCTTCAGACTCTAACCCAGATGTTCACCTTATGGTGGGGGCATGGGGAGGCAACTGCCCTGCTTGCATATGTGAAGTATCGGATCAAGGTAAATCATTGGCTGCTGAATCTGGCACAACTGCAGCTAGCATGTAAACAACCCTCAGGATCACTTAATATTACCAAATGATCACCTTAAATAGCAGTTTACTGGTAGTGGTCATTAAAACAGATAGTTAGATGACATTTAACGACACACCAACACGAATGTGTTATATAGTGTCAACCAGGTAAAACGTAAAGTTTACATTCAAGTTCGGTTTCAAATACAGTGCAAGTCCTCTCCTTCAGTCGCCTCTTACGACAGGCAGGGAATACTGTGGGTATATTCTACAACCCCCAGCCCACAGGGGGTGTCATTAAAATAGAGTAACTTCAACAGTTACATCAACACCAACCATGAAATGGTTCCCAAATTCTGTTTTGGTCATTTTCCACCTTTCTCACAAACTTTTGCAACAGAGCTTGAAAGCTTTAAGACATTGCATACTTTCTCCTTGTGTGTATTCATGGCCCTTTGAAAAGAATTTTTTAACTCCTTTACCTTATATAGGAGTTTCCTGTTGGTCCATTTTATACTCATGAAGAAATCTACTTAGTGGCTGAGTATTATATAGACCTTTAGCTGTAATAGGTTTCAATACCCTTAAACATCCCACAAATGAAAGAAAAAAACATAAAATACAAGCACATGTGAAGCTTGTAAATATCTTTATTTCGAGTGCATAGTATGTATAGAAACAAATATTCTAGCCATAAAAACCATAGCAATGGAATGCATTATAACATCAAGGTGCAAGTCAAAATTAAAAAAGTGCATGATTTTTGAGTCAGACTTGAAACAGAAAATCAAATAGTTTTGTGTAATTTATGGATTCATAAAATCATTTTTACTTTACAAAATAGAATCCAGTTACAACCTGTACTGTAGCAGTCACACTTTGTATGGTAAAATATTTGCAACACCAATTGTTCATATACAATTGACAGCACATGACGTAAACCCTAGTACAATAAAACATGTTTCTTTTCAATATTTAATACTAAAAGATTTCAATGCAAGACTTTTGAATACACATTACTGTTATCAAAGCCCACCACAACTTAACCAATAAGCACAAATGTGTGGGACTAATATTAAAGGCAGTAGGCAGTCACCCCAAACAGAGTGAGTGTATCCTGTCACTCTCGTTCATGAATGGCCTATTTTGATCATGTGACAATATTTTTGTTAGTGAATTGTGGAATTCAAGGAGAATTTCGCCTTGCTTTACCTATTGTTTGTAAGAGTTATGTTCAAAACGTCTTCAGAGGTGCTTGTAATGCAATAAGAGGAGATTTGCAAGAGTTTGCTGATTTTTCAAAGACAATTTTAGGGCGACTGCCTATTGCCTTTAAGTGATGGGGAGGTGGGGAGTGTGGAAGGTGGCTGAGCACTTTTGCTCGACATTTTAAGCAAAATTCGTACATTTGCCAGAAAAGTAGCAAAAATTTTGTCTAAAAGGAGGGACTGCAGCCAAATCCCCCCTTCTCCACATGGTATTCCTATGCTAGCAAGCAGACTTCACAACTTTTTGAAATGAAAGGGATGAGGAATATTTGTCATAGCTCAAAGAAATTCAAGTACACCTATTCTACAGACAGTGATATATCAGAATAGACTTCTTTTGAAAAAGAAAATGATGGTGTAATATATCTTCAAGCAGGGTTTCTGCAGTTAAGTTCCAATAGTGCATCACAGGTACAAAGATCGACTGCCTGGAGTTACTTTAACCCTATGTTGTGCACCCTACGTTCACCGTTAATGGGGAATTTTCATCATCCCAGACAGTTCCAATTCTCCCAACTATGCATCTTCTAGCTCCTCCCATAACTGTATGAGGCTCTTCCTTGTGCAAGAATAAACCTGTTTTATTGCTTAAGGCCATGTCCTGGTGAGCATACAAGGCAATAAAATGTAATAAAAGTACTCTCTCTGCCTTGTGTGGAATGTGAGCTACTCTGCATCTTTCAAATTTTCAAACTTTGATGTCAATCAAAGAGCAGTCACCAACTGAGAATTTTGATATACATACACTAAAGCTATACTTTGGGGTGATGACTGTCTGTCTTTAACACTAGGCCTTCATCATTGGCCTATCCTAACAATAGGCCTAATGCAAACAGGCTACATACGGTACCAGTCCTGGAGTTACTTTAAGCAAAGTTCTTACATTTACAGAACAATAAATCTCCACGACCTTTTCATACAAAAAAAAAATTATGCAACACCCATAACTATTTGCTTTTTCGATCGCAGGTGAAAAGAAAAAACAAACAACCCATTATATATGCATATGGGGTCGGTCGGTGACACATCACTTCCGCACGAGAACAATATGTTGGAGTGAAAACAATGTATTGCCCCAGTGTGTTCCCATATGGTCAAACTTTAGTCAGTTGTTTTCACTCCAAAGTCGCTAGGGCAACGGAGAAAGACCTGGATGACCGACCGACCGACACCATAAGAAGTTACACAGTCTTCCCATGACTTCTGTATGGCTTCTGTCGAATGTTTTACAAAAATTCCAGGAACTTTTCAGGCCTTGAGAATTGAAATATTAATTTTGCTAGGCCGCAGGACCCATGCTCAATATGAAACTGATGTTCAAAGTATGACCTTAAAGACAGACAGTCATCACCCCAAAGTATATTTTTAGTGTATGTATATCAAAATTCTCAGTTGGTGACTGCTCTTTGATTGACATCATAGTTTGAAAATTTGAAAGATGCAGAGTAGCTCACATTCCACACAAGGCAGAGAGAGTACTTTTATTACATTTTATAGCCTTGTATGCCCACCAGGACATGGACTTTATAAGCAATAAAACAGGTTTATTCCTGCACAAGGAAGAGCTTCATACAGTTATGGGAGGAGCTACAAGATGCACAGTTGGGAGAATTGGAACTGTCTGGGATCATGAAAATTCCCCTTTAATTTTACAGGTCACTGATGGGCTGCATGTTAAAACATGAGCACCTGATAATGTATGACCATAGGCATACAATAGGAGTGGGCAGTTAGGGGTAAGGGCTAAACTATTAACTCTCACCCTTATTCGGATAGAAAATTTGATATTTTTGGGCAGTATTATTTTTGAGCAAACATGCATCAAAGTTACAGGCAAGAGCACTGCAGGCCCTGTCTTGTGTTGGAAGTAGTCCCTTGAGGCTATCTGTGTGACTAGACTGCTCATTTAGGTCAATTGAAAGGCTCTTCACAACATACAAAAGCAAAAATATCAGGCTATTTTGAACTCAAAGGAGGTTTATCTCTATAAAAAGATGTGCTTGATGTTACGGAATACAGAATGCACCATAAAATGGTTCAACTTCAACGAAAGTTCCAAACTTAAATTATCGTTATTATGAACATGCAGGCCACGCAGAGAGAATTTGACATAATACATTGCCAATGTTTAGAACACAATGAATTTGAACATGATCAATTACTCTACACAAGGAAAAGGCTCACAACTTGACAGCATCCTAGATGTATTAAAGATGGACCAAGTTCTGAGCAATGATTGAAACCATCAGAAGTTACTTATGGACATTAAAAGACAACAAAATTCAGAAAGACGGTGGTACAAACAGAAACACTAATGTACACATTTATGTGACGTGGCATCTTGCACACACATTCAAAAACTTTTTATCCTCAATTTGGGCTGGGGCATCCTACACCCATAAAACAAAAACTTTAAATGCCCCTCCCTTCCTCAGTTTTTCCCAGTAAGTCATGCTGATAATAGTTAGATCCATACCAGTGTCATTCCAAACATGAGGAGCCTTTTGATTATATATAGTATACTAGTCACCGTAACCCTGCTTCTGGGGTTTATGCTTTCTTTTGGTCTTTTCACTTGCCTCTCAATTCCAAGCATTACAATCTTCTCAGCCCACAATGAAGTACAGTCCCTCTTTTTTGGTCAAAAACAGAGGAGCTTAAATATCTACCCAAGTGTGTAACATTAGCCTCATTGAAAGCTCTACTGCACAATAAAACTGGTTCTTATATAATCACCAATTACCTCCCAAAGTAAACAGAGACCGAGTACAAAAGTACATAATATTTCATACAGAATGCAGTATACATAGCTGGTTCAGCTGGTGAGTAATAGAGCAGATCAGAGTACTCAGAGCAAATGACAATGGAATGGATGCGGTATCTTTCTTAGGCAAATTTTGGAAATTAAATGAGACAGTATTATGCAATATTCTGGATTTTACAGGTCTCACAATCATAGCCAGCACATTGAAATTTTTGTCATATTCACTCGCAGTAAACTGATGTGTCTACAGTCATGCAGTAGCTGGGTCAATTAATTATGTGCGCTCAAGGGGGAATCCCACTCCTGGCAGCACTTTTGGTAGTAAATATACTATCAAGTGACAAAGTATTACTCCTCCAGTGAACTTTAGGACTGTTCTTCTATGGTGCTAGGTTGGCCGTCATGAAAGTGCACATCACACTGATTTTCACTTATAGTTTAGGAAAGACTTTGAGAGTAGACATATTAGTGCTATTGATCACACTGCGAATTCAACCAATAACATTGGCATAGCACTAGAAGGTACATGTAGTGGTCAACAATGTCATACTGTTTACCAGGCGTAGCCAGAAATTTGCCGGGGGGGGGGGGGGGGGCAAAGCCTGTAGGCAAACTATCTAAGTATAGCGCCACCATAGGTTGGCGCAAAACGTAGGCCTACAAGCAAATTTGGCCAAAAAGACCTCCCAGATCGCTGGAAATGGCACTTTCCAGGCCTTTTATTTTGAGTTACTAGCAATATTATACAAAAACCATTAAAAAAATACCAAAAATATGCTCAAGGGGGGCAGCTGCCCCATTCGCCCTCTCCCCCCCCCCCCCTTGGCTACGTGCCTGGTGTTTACTAATGCTGAAAAAGGCTGCCTGCTTCTGCTGAGGTAGTGAACAAATGTTGACTTCCTTAAGTGCTTGCTTGATATCTCTATAAGAAGAGGATCTAATGAAAAAGGAGACATTGGGTTGGTTCAAGAGAAGCTTGTTTCCATTCATATTTTTCATTGGCTTTGAATTCATAACACAGGCATTAAGGGGTACATGAAAAGACCATCTGAAAGCATGCCCCTTGTGGCAGGGTGACCCTGACTAATATTACACATTCACTGTTCAAATGAATATATGGAAAAAAGTAAACCTTCCTCCTGAAGACCCAAATGGCTGGCCATAGACCCTCCCTGTTGTGCTCTACTTAAATCTAAATTACCTGCAATCTCACAAAAACTAGGTATGTCCATGATATTAAGAAAACACATTTTTTGGTGTGGTGGGATGACCCTTTACATGCTACTAGAATTGAATAGGACATTTTAGCCAATATTACCCAAGAAAAAGGCTTTTTCCTGGGTGAAGCTTATCTCTATAATTGCAACAGTTAATCCCTTTTACAAACAAACTTGCTCTATTGATCAAACAGTCTTTAAAGGCCTCTTACTTTATTGATCTCAAGATACCTGAACAGGAAGTTCTCTGATAGATTCTGGATTAAGAGTGGTCAGCTAGAGATGGCTTAAACTTGCTATTCGTTTCTAGCGTCATGTAAAAAGAGCAATATTCCCCACAAGCTACAATTCTTAAAAGGAGTAACGGTCATAACGTATAAAAAATACTTTATTCCTCAGGCAAGATTACTTCTTAAAACAACAAATGTATGAAATTGCCACGACCAGAACCTTCACATTTTTATCATGTTTAGCTTTAAATAAATTGACACATGATTTATTCACAGTCTAGGCAAGAATTTGTTCTTTGAATCACTCTCAAGGCTCAAGATCTGCAGTAGGTAACACTCTTAGGGGGCAATATTTTGTCACTACACAACATGGAAGGGGATGAGAGGCCAGTTAAAGAAGGGAATGTATGTATACACGATTTACTCCTTCTGTACTACTTGTAACAAATAATGAAATATTTCACTGCTTTCACTCATTACAGGTAAAGACATGATCCAAAACCAGAGATTTATGTTATTTTTCACAAACTTTGAGGAATGATGCATCCACCTGAGTCTACCTGGAAGGACAAATGAAGTGGACCTAATATGAAATAGCACACACCTCCCTCTCGCCCACTTTCACATACAATAACTCATGGGTGGCTTTTCCCTATTATGTGACCTCTACTTTTGTATGGCTACTAAATTTGCTAAATTCATGCCAGATGAGCTCCTAATTTACTAATTATATATAATTTTGATGTTTTGTGACATCTTAAAAGATATTTGTGAGATAAATAAGAGATACAAAACATTTAGTCATGTAAATCACAACAGATTTATGTGGAATGGTTTGCATGAGCCAATCTCTCTATCCTATTGCAAGACTTCACAAGGCAGGATCATCATGGCAATTTTGGAGAGAGAAGCCCACTAGACGGAAGGTCCACTAGACCAGAGATCCACTAGAATAAACGACCACCAGACTGAACATCTTGTTTGTGAATTGGGGTAGGGCTAGAGTGAAGGACAGGGTTGCAAATATTTAGCACACTGTCCAATCCTTGGTTAGCATATCTTTGAACTAGTGGACCTTCAGTCTAGTGGGCCTTGCTGAAATGAGAATATCTGTATCCATTCTGCAGGTCTGCCACAGCAAGATGAAGGCCAAAACTGGTGAAATAATATGACTTAATCCCATTAGTCATATTTACAAAGCTTTATCCTGTAGAACGGCCAAACCATCTAGTAATGGCCTGTGAAAGAGAAAAAATGTAAATTAATGAAAGGTAACCATTATCTTGTAAAATACTAATTACATTTGAAATAATCAAATTGTCATGACAGTTCTGGGAAGATGCTGCACAAAAATGATGGTCACTCAGCTTTATCTTAAAACTTTAAGGCTCAAGTCAGACAATTGACACATGCTTTAGGTTAATTATTTACAAAACAATCACACCAACTTCCAAAACCTTCATAAGACTTAAAAACATAAAACCTCAGTCATACTCACAGGTAAGGTATACTTTGTCTATGCATTCCACCAACATGCAGTAGTGCTGTTTCTAATTCTTCCTGTAGGTTAAAAAATACAGAAACAAATTTTAAAATAGCTGCAGGAAAGGGCTCTACATGAAATATATTTGCCAGGTTTCTTCTAAATGTTGATGGTAAAGTACAGAACTGAGTAGCTCCAGCAAATCCTCCTTCACTCTTATATTCCCCTTGCATGGCAAGAAATCTGCTTAAAGTGGCTCATTGAGTTGATATCAACTAGTTTGGGATGAATCTGAAGGAAATCACTGCATGATGACGTTTCTTTTAGCCTCATTACTCATGTATCACTTCCTGTAGTTACCGTAAATATGAGAAATTGTAGTTTTTGTGGACAGGGGTTGCATATGATTAATACATATTGGTAAAAAGTGTCTGGTCACAAATTTGTAATAAAGTATTTTAATCATTAATTACCCTATCATTGCCATTTTTGTTGTGTATAAGATGTGCAGAATCCTCTTAGTTTGACCATTTACCATCAAGATATGAGTAAAACTCAACAGGTGTGAAAAAAATCATGAATTTCAAGAACAAACTCAATAAGCCCCTTTAAGTTATGAAGTATGAACAAAATAAACATGACAGTAGCAAAAAGCAGTCTACTGACTTCTACAGATCTATGATCTGATAATTTATTGGGAAGCTAATGGCATGTCAAGATGGCAGACATTCAAATATATGATAATGCAGAAGTGTTTTTTTCTGTTTTTCATTTTAAATTAGTCATAATGCAGGCATTGAGGAGCAGTAACTTTAATAAGTGGTGACAAATGAAGGAGACATAAGGGCTAACAAATTACAACTTCAAGACGTTTAGCTTTCATTCAACATTCTAGCCTAAAAATGTGGAGCATTTCAATTTTGGTCAGTCCTATAGCTTACTCATGGATGAAAACCCATCTTACTTTGAGAAAATGTTGAATGGAACTCCCAATCTTACAATTACTAAGTTTTATTACTTCAAATGGCAAAACGCTCACCTACTTAGCCATGGCACATGCTCTGATATATGACAACTTTTAAAAAACAAAAGGACTTAAAGACATTGTGCTCCCACTCTGTTGACAAGAAAGACCCTTACTAACATAGTCTTGGTCTTGCAAGAAAGCAACAAATAAATCTAACAATAGCCAGAACTTACAAAACACATTTTTATAATTTAAAGGAGATAAATCTACTCTCTACCTTTCCTACCAACCGTTCCCACAGACCTTGATTCACAGACAATGTTATTACCTTGCTCATATCAATCCCAAGATCTAAGAGAGCTTTGATGATTGCTTCAGACGATACCACTCCCTTCTTGTCTTCATCAAGATGAAACAAGGTTGATAAGAAGCGGGAAACATTCTCTGCGATAAATTGATCCACCATCACAGATACATGACTTGGAGGCTAGCAAGGCAAAATAAACAAAAGAATGACCCTAACTTAGGACAACACAAATGGACACCAGAACAGATAGAAAGAAGAGAATGTATAGGGTAAACAGGCAGCAAAAATAGTGAAGATTGATTGGAGGATCAACATTTCAGGGTCTAACCTTGCAACCATAATCATTCTCCAAGTTGAATATTTACCTCTGCACCTGGGTTGAGTGGAAAGGCAGTCAGGAAATTTTTCTTTGGACATAGTGAGCTCCACCATTTCACAGGGGATTCAAATATGAAATGTGTACAGTTTTTCACTTTAAAAGTATTCCAATGTGGGGGGAGTGGCTGTGGGTGCAAGACTTGCAGGTTCCTTATCTTTGCAACTGGTTGAAGGGAAACAAATATGAGAAGATAGTTGCATTTTGAAATACCCCCACACTGCTCTCTCCACATGAAATCCTTCCCCATTTTCATCAACTTACCCTGAATTTTCTCCGTCCATCTACATCCAGCCTTAGTATATGAACACCTTTTGTGGCCTGAATCTCAACACACTTATGAAGGACAGGCACTGGTAGGGGTATATCCTGCAAAATATAAAAGAGAAATGATATTCTGGACCTTTGGAAGCACTTGGTGTGAAGTAGCGGTTTCAAGGAGAAGCTGCACTCAATCTTTAGGATGGTGGTATGAGATAGGGGACACTGATCTTTGATCAAAGGGCCATTGAATATAGATGGAAAAGATCTAATGAAATGGACACTAATAAAATTTGCAGCAATATGGACAGACTCATGAAAAGCAAGATTATTAAGCTCCAAGCTGTTATGAGCATCATTTTTCCACAAAAAGTAATACTTTGTAAGTGCATATAAACACACATGATTGAGTATAGTTTAATTTAATACTGAAAAGTAATAAAATGCCAAAAGAACAAAACAGCAAACTCTAAATGAGTGGCCTCTCATATGTAAAGTGTGCTAGGATTCATCTTATGTTCAGCACTTCTACTGCACCACCAAAAGTTTGCAAACAAAAGTCCCTGGCAACATCTTAAGAAAAAGGGACACAAGAAAAAGGGACACTTTAACAAGAACAAAGCTAAAGTCATGTTGCCAAGGTCATCACAAATAACTCCAAAGTATTCCCACAGGGAAGGGAAAAAGTGAAAGAAATGGACCATGCCATCCCCAAGCTACAAAAATTGATATCAATTGCAATCTTTATCTACCCACCTTCTTCTTTGATCTACAAACTGAGAAGTGAAATTTTTATGTCCAATATTTGCTGCCATACCTGTAGTCCTAGCACCTTAACTCCAGTATTTCCACTGCCAATGACTTTAAGGAGGGCAAGGACTCCAACATCTCCAATTCGGTTTCCATTAAGCTGAAGAAAAAATTTATGACAATCCCATCACTCATAAATAGCTTAACATCTTCCAGTCCAATTCTTAAATTTAAAATGTATTACAAAATGTACAATACATAACAACTTCTACAGGAACTTGAATAGACATCAAATGATATTAGATCTACTAGTGATCAGAAAGTCTTTTGAGAGGACATATTAAAATATGTTTGAATATGTAGGCAATGTACATTGCATGCTATCATTATAGTCATACTCACTTTGTTGTGGACTTGGACTGCAAATACAAAACATAACACTTATGTTTAAACAACTCTAGTTACAAATTTTGTCTTAATTGTATTATATTAGTTATTGCAGGTTACTTCCAGCATCTATGAAGTCCACATTTTTGGCAGTTGCCTGAAAATACACTCACACACTCAAAACTGGACACACACTGAAACCACCCTATCACAGTTACATTTGAGAGAACTTTTTTGGAACTTTTTGAAAAGTGTCTCACCAAAAGTGCCTCTAGAGTTTCATTTTTCTTCAAACCAAGTGAAAGTTTTCTTGCTCCTTCTGAAGTTATATGGTTGTGACTGTTAGAAAACAAAATATCAACAATGCTTTTGATACAAACAAAATCAGAAAGCTATTGTAAAGTCAACAGTCTGCTGCTTAAAATTCTCAATCGTTTCTCTACAAACACACTTTCCATTCAAAATGTCTTAATATTTGCTAGTATTTTTCATTACAGCTATCCTGAAAAAATAAGAAGTTAAAAAAGTTTTTTTTTGTATCACAGTAATACTTCTTCAGCTGAGTCCATCTTGTGTCCATCATGGTATGTCTGTGTTTTATTATCACTTTTCAGCTACAGTATACAAACGTTGATAGAAATTTCTATGGAACCTGCAAAAGTGGCCTGTAATATCAAATTCTTTATATAACATTTCACTTGAAGATTTCACAGTGAACCTGGGGAACAAAAGTTTGTCAGTACATCTGAGTGCTAATACCAAATACAAGGCAGACACACCCTTTCAAACAGTATTTTTGACATTGCTTCTTGACACTATTACCTACTGCAATTAGACAAACATGCAATGGTCAGATACTTATACTAGTAAAGCGATGGAAAGCCACCAGACATCATTTACTTTCAGTTAACAACACAGAAAAAAGAATAACAGATTACAAGACTGTCCAGTACCTTAAGTCTAGAATTTTCAGACCCTGATTCAATTTTAGGGCTCTAAGCACAGCCTGACAGCCAGGCAAGTTGATAGAATTCTTGGATAAATCTAAGGTCTCTAAAGATGTATTAACCTGTAAAAACAAAAGGGAAGAAATAACAAGGCTTGAGAAGAATAATAAATGTAAACAACAGAAATTAACAGTTGACAATTGTCTATAAACCTATTCTAACCTAATACATGATGCATTTCCTTTTCTCCTTTCTTTTCTTTGCAAAGAGGAAACTCCTCATGAGGAAAACTCTTCAAGCCATAAAGTTAAAAATAGCAAAAACCTGTCATCAATAAAAAAAAAAACAAATAAACAAAAAAACACCCATGAACAACTGTTTCTTTATGAATGAAATCTTTATACTGTACCACACTGGCAGTCAGTCCACCCCAATTTATTTATTGCTGTTTGTGAGTGGAGATGTTTCCTTTTGTGAGTGGAAAAGTTTCCTTTGGCCTATCACCTTCCCCTCTGTAGGTAAATTACCACAGTTAACATCAATCATCGAGAACCTATGCATGTTTACTAGAATCCCCATCATGTTCTCTAAACTCAACACAGAGGCATATTAAGCGGTCACTTCCACCACCAAATGAAGATTATTATGTCCATATCTCCATGATGATAGCAATTTTTTTACCTGGCCCACCTACAAATTTGGGAGAATCCTGTCAGGCTTATGAATAACTATGAATAACAAAGAATAAAGAAAAATTTTCCCACACAGCAACAATGAAAATTAAAGTAAAACCCAATAATCTAACCTTTAAAGCATTAGCAATCTCAAGAACACCCTTCGCCCGAATTGCATTCCATCCAAGGTCAAGGTAAACCAAACCATCATTAGCAGCCTGCAGTAAAAAAGAAAAATTCAATGCAAAAATGGAAAGATATTTCAAAATGCAAGAAGTAATATCCTCATAATTTTAAAAATGACAGAGTTTGAATACTGCTGTGTAAAGAGTGAGGTGTGAAGGACCAATCATCACCATTTTGGTTCTAGTTAATTGACAACTTCTAAAATGAGAAGTATGGTTCCCTTATCCCTTGCAAGCTTTGGAAAACTGGAATTATATTGTCAAATGTTAAAAGGCAAAGATACTGGCCCTCAAAAAGCAGACCAAAACAGGTAAGCACAAAGTTGCCTTTTTCACTTAAAATATGATTTTTAAAGAGAGTAGTTATGTGGCTGCTGATCTTATTAAACAAAAGAAATTGAAGGAATTACATTTTTACTTGACCAAATTTAGACAGGCTGTTCCATTTAAATATGACAGAGCTAATGAAAGGCTTGTGGAGATAATGTAATGGTGCATTCAATTAACCGAGAAAGAGAACACACATAAAATACTGTCAAACTATGCAAGCAAGGTTTGTTATTGAAGGAATCACCACAATAGGTGTCAACAGATAAACAACAGATTAATAAAAAAGGAAGATGTTCAAATGAAATTTCTTCTGTCAAATAAACATGCAGGGCTTTAACTTATCTTAACAAAACTTCCATAAGTTAATGGGTAAGTAAATGTTGCAAAAAGGATAAACCTTTAAGAAAATAAAGTCCAGGGGAATACGCAACATGACAGCCAAGGGCTTCTTTTTCCTGAAAACATTTTTTGGCATTAAATTGTTACTATTTTCTGGTATAAATTGCAGCTATAAAGATAAAAACATAACTTTATTCATTAGCAAAATAAAAATATGTTAATATCTCAAAGGTTTCAAATCATGCTGAAGAGAAAAAAATCCTTGCAAAAAAAGGATTGCAATATTTCCTAGGATATATTAGGTCTGTAGCAAGAAAGGCAGATAAGTGGTGTCAGACATGCTTTGTTTTGAACAAAATGGTGCAGAATTTTGACTTAAGCAACCGAAAGACTAATGGTTGTCCAGTGCCTACAAACAGCCATTTTATGGCTCCAGGGTGGAGTTAGAACATCATACCATAAAACTTGCTCCAGTGTGCTTTTTCCTCCCCAAAGGAGTCACTCTGGAGTCACATGTGCATGACCTTTGCAAGACAAAATTTGCTTTATAAGTGGTAAGTAGACTAATCATCAGGTACACTTGTACAAAGACCTATCATCAGGTACACTGGTAAAGTGGACCAAACATCAGGTGCTTTGGTAGAGTGAACCAATCATCAGGTACTCTGGTAAGTGGACCAATCATCAAATACTCTGGTATGTAAACCTATTATCAGATACTCTGGTAAAAAGACCTCTCATCAGGTACTCTGAAAAGTAGACCTATCATCAGGTACTCCAGTAAACAGACATATCATCAGCTACTATGACAAGTGAATCTATCATCAGGTACTCTGGTATTAATTGGACCTATCATCAGGTACTCTGGTATTAATTGGACCTATCATCAGGTACTCTGGTATTAATTGGACCTATCATCAGGTACTCTGGTATTAATTGGACCTATCATCAGTTACTCTGGTATTAATGGGCCTATCATCAGGTACTCTGGTATTAATTGGACCTATCATCAGGTACTCTGGTATTAATTAAACCTATCATCAGGTACTCTGGTATTTATTGGACCCACCATCAAGTCTAATATTAATTGGACCTATCATCAGGTACTTTAATATTAACTGGATCTATCATCAGGTACTCTGGTATTAATTAAACCTATCATCAGGTACTCTGGTATTAATTGGACCTACCATCAGGTCTAATATTAATTGGACCTATCATCAGGTACTCTAATATTAACTGGATCTATCATCAGGTACTCTGGTATTAAGTAAACCTATCCTCAGGTACTCTGGTATTAATTGGACCTATCATCAGTTACTCTGGTATTAATGGGTCTATCATCAGGTACTCTGGTATTAATTGGACCTATCATCAGGTACTCTGGTATTAATTGGACCTATCATCAGTTACTCTGGTATTAATTAAACCTATCATCAGGTACTCTGGTATTTATTGGACCTACCATCAGGTACTCTGGTATTAATTGGACCTATCATCAGGTACTCTAATATTAATTAAACCTATCATCAGGTACTCTGGTATTAAGTAAACCTATCCTCAGGTACTCTGTTGTTAGTTTCATGTTAGTCAGGGAAGAAGGGTAAGGCATCCTAATCAGTTGAACACACATTATAACAGCATGCATGTTAGTAGAATATCACTGCAACTAAACCTTTGAGTCTAGCCTCACCAATCCCTTGCCCAGATGGACACCAGCCATTTCACCAAAGTCATTACAGCTTAGATCCAGGTCAGTTAAGGTCACATTATTCTTCAACCCTTCAGCTATTAACTGGGCATCTTTGTCTGTCAAATGATTGGCTACAACAGAGAGGGTTGTTGTTAAAGGGGACAAAGTCTATGTTTCATTTCAACCCAAAGGCAAGTAAAAATTAGGCAAAAAATTCTGACATGACAGATTTTTAACCATGACCTATTAAATCTATGAAGAATCATTTAAAAATTTCAAATTGAAGTCAGGCAAATACGTAACGACAACTTACTTTTGTAAAACAGAAAATATCATGTCATAAATGGTTGATATGAAAAAAAGAAGAGTACATCCCTACTCAGAATTAAGATAAAAACAAAGGAAATTGTGAAGGAACAACCACATCTACTGGGAAAGAGTGCACAAATAATCTTCATGATGGCTCAAAAATCTTGCAAAAGACAGACATACGGTAATGTTACACAGCAAGTTAAGTCTCTCTATATGTTTTCTTTGTTTTGTTTTTTTTGGTAAAATAATGCTTCATCTGTAAATTTTCCAAAGTGTACACTAAAAATTAAAGGTCACTTCTTTCACAAAAGATTGATTAAGAATAGAACCATCAGTTTGATCTTACCTTTGAGACAAAGGACCTTAAGAGTGTAGTTAGTTTCAAGCATGGAGGCAAATGCCCTTGCTCCTGG
The DNA here is from genome assembly GCA_029531755.1 of Holothuria leucospilota. Lineage (NCBI taxonomy): Eukaryota > Metazoa > Echinodermata > Holothuroidea > Aspidochirotida > Holothuriidae > Holothuria > Holothuria leucospilota. Next base: position 65,601,651 of record CM055962.1, read on the forward strand.
TGTACCCATCAAGTTGTGAGAGACATCCTGTATGGAAAAAAAAATTATACTGGAAAATTGAAAAAATTGGAAAACGAAACTGAAAAAGAAAAATATTACACATTTATTTCTATCATATCAGTGAACAAAAGAAAGGCACATATTTATAACATCCTTCATCCTTTAATCTTAACTGAACTTTAACTTCACACAAGCTTTCAAATAAAGTGCAGTATGTTATTCAAACCTAACAGCAGGCTAATCATTAACATGACAGAATTCACATTTTAATAGCAGTCAAGTCTATACAAGAACCCCACAAAGCAGAGGTAGCTTTCTCATTCATTCCTAACTTTGCAAACCAACACTGATTAAAAAAGGGATTTTATGACAAACTATGCAGACCAACTTTAAAGGATGTTTGGTGAGACACTTTATTACAATTACATGATCAAAAGAAAAATTCAGTGGGGCTACTGGGATACATACCAGCCTCGTTACATAGCAATTGTCTCTCATCATTTCTGCTATAGCTTCTGAGCCTTCAGAATCAAGATGGTTGTCAGAAAGATTCAAGTATTCTACAGTCGTATTTTTCTTGAAGAAAGTAGAAAATAAAGTGGCTCAGAGAGTTAAGAGCAATGAAAGCCGTAGTAGAATGACAAACACTGTAACAAGATGTTGCTAATAAATAAAGCCATTTAGGGTTAAAGTAGGGTTTTAAAAAACCAAAGAATCACTTTCAAGGAATCATAACAACATTACACAAGGTACAGTAATCACTTCATCCACAATGGAACACTATTAATAGACTAAAGTAACAAAGGCCAACCCACACTAAACTGTTCCTAGACACTGTATGTGAATTAAGAATTTATTTGTGCTATAATTCTATAAAAAGTGCATCTCTGCAAGCCTGGAGGAAAAAAAACCATTGAGAAGGGAGGAAAAAAAAACCATTGAGAAGGTACACTGATATTCTTACAAAAGATAAATTGGCACAATCTGTTAAAGCAAAGCTCGACCATCAGTTTGCACATAGTATTAAACCAAAAATTTGAAGCTTAAAATACCTCTCACAATGCCTGAAATAACACTTCCTAGGCTTTGCAAAATTGCTGATAAAAAATAGATAATGACAAAGAGGAGGGGAAGTAAGCACATCTTTAGCCCTCCCTCCACTTTTTTCATTGAGGGGAACAGATGAGCCCCCGGCAACCCTTCTCTGCTACCATTGTAAAACCAGTCTTTAGCCACTTTCCCATTGGCTGGAAGGGGTAAAGAGAACTGGAACTGTACAACTGCATGACAGCCCTTCGAAGCAAAGATGTAAAGATGGACAAGTCCCTGCCTGAATAAGACAATATCTGAATCAGAAAACCTGAAAAAATTTTGCCCTGAAATGACCAATTTTGAACAGCCCTAGTCTTAAGCCTAACAAGCAACTTAGTTCCCAGAAATTTTGCAGATGGTTCTATAAGGGTTTGATCAAGGAAAATATTGGATGCAACATGTTCACTAAGCACTGAGCTAACCCCCTCCCCTTTGATCCCAATGTACATAGCACCCAACAGTACCCCTTTACGTGTGCTAGTTGTCATAAATGCCTTAACACCAATCCTAGGAATCTATCCCATGTGCATGGCAATCTGCAGAGACTGTTTTCTGGAAGTTGCCTAGGAAGCTGCTATAATTCTTTATCCAAGCAATTCCTGATGTAATGTTGTAAATTGCTCTTAATTTTAATTATGACATCATATGAATTCATGACAAATGATAAATGAGAGACATACTGACAGAACATAACAATGTACTAAGGTTGGGCCTTGTAGGCCTACACAGTAAAATCAGCTGAATATTTCTGTACAATAACTGAACAGAGTAACCAAAAAAAAAAGGAAAGTTGGAGACAACTTTTTTCCAATAACATGCCGATTCTTGGGTTAATTAAATGCTGCTTATAATATTACATCTAACAAAATGCACTCATCATCTATAGATAAATATTCTCTAGTCTGCATCTACCTCTCTCATGCTACTTTGCAATCCAGTATACCAGGTGGAGATACACTCTCACAGTCACGACAATATGTCTATGTACAGCTCCCACATAAAGATAACATAAAAGTGCCGGATGGTTTACACTGAATGGCTAGATTAGCTCACTACGACTCTCAGTTCTGCATGATAAAACTTAAAACTAATATCTCTATACTTTACACTGCATATTTACCTGCATTGCTCTTGCAAATGGTAACAGCGCCCTCATTCCTAAATACCTATGTCGCATGGTGAAAACTGTACCTTGCAGATGGTTGACAACAAATGGAGCTGGATCCACTCCTACAAAGTTTACAAAAATGAATCAGGTGAGTTGAGACATACCTCTACATGTGCATTCATCAATCAGAAAATTTAAAAATAACAGTGAACCTGCCTTCAAATATTCCATAACGTTTATTATATACCAGTTTCATTATAGTGGGCAGTAATATTCACTGACAAATGTTTACTGATGTATTATGAAAAGGAAGGTTAGTTCATTTTCTTAAAACGTTTTCCATATTAAACAGGTGCATGTATTTAACTTCTGAGTCTTATTATGTATAGCTCCAGTGGTCAAAACTGCTACCAATCTAGCAATGTATTAACGAAATGGATATCTTTTTTTGTTTTGTTGGAATTCCCAAATTTTCACTTAAAAAGGATCCTGACATACATTGTCAAAAGAGGTGAAATATCCCAAAAAAAAGTAACACATGACCCTACCTTCTACTTTACATTCTCCAAGGTAAACACTTACACCTGCTTCATCAAGTTTAGGCTCTGGTTCTGAAAAATATTGATACAAAAAAAATAATTATGATGGCCTTACATGTTCTTGTATGTGGCAATGATGAAGCACGGGCAAGATATATAGATTTCACATCAAAAGAGGCTTATCACATAAAAATCAGTTGCCTTTTGTGACAACCTGTGGTGATTACAAGACAGCATTCCTCTAAATATACATATTAAATGTAAATGCGTTTCAAGCAGCATTCCATGATATTACCCTATATATGTTTTGAGTAAAGCACATGCAGCCCCACACCTAAGGGAAACTCAGTCAATCCTGACCCTCCACATTTTGCAAACTGATAAGGCTGAAAAACTCTATATCAGAGTCCAGATTATGAATAGAAGGCCATAATAACCTGGAAAATTGTGTTCAAGGTCTTCTCATTCCCACAGTTTCCTAAGACCCTACTGGACCCCGACCCCAATCATTTTATTAAACCACAATCACATTCAGTGCTCAGTGTGTGTGAACTTTGCCTTCAAGTGGACCCCAATCCCCTTTACTAACCCTGAATCTGCTCCTGCAGTAATATGACAGGATCTGCCTCACATGTAGCTTTGAATCACATGTAGGTTTGACTCCACCACTACAATACTAACTTGGCAAAACTAACAGAAATTCCTTTCCAGTGTTTCCACTTTTCCTGAAATTTCCCACAGTTGAGGAAATTTGGTGATCTACAAGCACTTTTTAAGGGAATAATTTGAGAAAATTTCAGAACATTTACAACACTACAGGAGTATCTCTATTTTCATTCATTTCATTTCATTTCATTTTCATTCTCAATCCTTTGCATGTAGAATGGATCTCTGTTATACCTTTCTTGATGTTTAAGAGTGAGAAAATGTTGACAAATAGCATACAGGAAGCCTTCTTGAAAAATTTTAGAAAACAACCATCATATTTCAGGAAATCTGAGACTTTCTGTCAGGAATTTTCCTTTGTTTTTCTGAGTTAAGATCCATTCACACATTTGTTTATGTGTGAGAGAACAACACGTATGGTCAGCTGGTGCTGATAGTGTCAGCTTTTAAGAACAACTTGTTTACAGTCGAAAGGAACAAGAGAGAGCTTAGAATTTAATACATGAGCTATGTTGGTTGACATGGACAGGTACAGATTTGAGACTTCCAAAAGGCTTATGTTATTGTTTGATACACATGGTGTTTGATACTAATACTGTTTTGTATAAATCCCGATTGTGTAAAGGAATGCCAAGTCATTTGATCTGTTTTATCATCATAATTTTGACACACCTCATTCTCAAGGGCACTTAAATATTTCAGATAACAAACAGAAGTATAACATTTTTCTAATGAAGCATTATCAAGATTATTTCAATACTGTTTAACATCATTTGAATATTGTCTATAATAACAAATACAGGGATGCCAAGTTGCCGAGTTGCAAGAGTGTTCAAGAGGAACATCATTTCAAGTTTGATAAAAATAAAAAAGTAAACACTGACATATACACATAACAACAATCACTAACAGCTTTTTCCCTGAAAATCACAAAATCATCAGTAAGGAGCAGAAAATGAGGTGAAAAATGCAAACATTTCCTCTTGTATCAGAACATTTGAAATCCCTGCAACAAGTCAAAACTTGAATCCAGACCTTCATGAAAATCTTCCTCTAAGTCTGTGTCATAATCTTCATTTTTAAATGAATCAGGCTCAAACAAGAGGCTCTTGGCTGCTTCTCGCAGTTGTCTCTGCCTCTCCTCTCGGAATTTTTCCTCAGGATCATCTTCCTCCTCACCATCCTGGACGCCAGCTTCTTCATCATCTTCACCTTCTTCTAAAGAGTGCACAAAAATGTAAACTTGCTCACATAATAATATGGACACACATGCTCATATTAGAAAAGGGGGGGGGGACTACACTACAAATACAGTATATCAGAAAAGCAGCTCAAATGTCCATGGCACAAAGCAAATATTAAGCATGATTTCATGCAGCTAGAAAGAACAAGAGCACCAATGGTGCTGAAGCTCATACCTTCAATCAATTAAGGGTCCCTGGCTTCTAGTCTTTGTTAGTACAAGCATCATATGACTTTAAATGATGCCAAATGGCTTATGACCCCAAATCTCACATACCCTGATGGCACCTTCCCGAATGTCACAAAAAAATTTGTCATGCTATCTTTGCTTTGTAAGTTGTTTCATGAATACAATTTAAGAAAGCAAAAGCCCCTTGGGCCCATCTTCGGCCTTGGACCCCAAATTTCAAGTATCATTATGACAAACCATCAACACTGTACAAGAGAATCTGTAGTTGAAGATGCACTTTTGCACACTTCATAAAAGGGCCATAGGGTCCACATGGGCTTTTGGACCAAAATTCCACAAAACCAGAAACAGATCACTAGCCAAGCATCATTATAACAGACCGTCAACTCTGTTAAACATTAACTGGAGGAAAAGTTAATCACTTGCAATACTACACAAAATGGACCCTATGGTCCATCTTGTGCCTTGGACCCCAACTTGTTAAACACCCTGAAGGTACCACTACCCAAATATAATTATGACAAACCATCAACATTGTACAAGAGAATCTGCAGGAGTAAGCAATTTGCAAAATGTCATAAAAAGGGCCATAGGGCCCATATGGGAACTTAGACCGAAACTTCCAGAACACCATAAACAGATCACTAACCAAGCATCATTATGACAGGCCTTCAACTCTGTTTAACATTAACTGGAGGAGGAATTGACCATTTTGCAATATTTCACAAAATGGACCCTAGGGTACTATGGGCCGTGGGCCCAAAATTTCTGTACACCCTAAAAGAACCATTAACAGAGGATCACTATGACACACACACCCACGTGCTCTGACAATGCACACACAATGGAAATACCCAATGGAAATCCCATTAAGCAGCTCCCTTTAAACTAACCTAAACAACTGCACAGGACTGACCTCTTCTACACAGACAGTTTTAAAGAGGGTGCAGTACAAAGAAAAATAGGTAGTAAAGTGATTTTGTGAGACTGGTAAAATAGAGGGGTGGCACAAAATTGGTTAGAAAGGTATCAAAAGTATTCTTTATCCCAAATTGGAGAAGTAATTTGTAAGGACCATTAACAGAGCTTCATTATGACAAATCATCAACACTGTACAACACAATTTGTAGGAGAAAAAGTACTTTGTAAAATTTCATAAAATGAGCCACTGGGGCCCACATGGGACCTTAGACCAAAATTCAAGAACACCATTATGAGATCACTGACCAAGCACTATAATGAGAGGCTGTTACCTCTCTTTAAACATTAAATAGAGAAGAAGTTAATTACTTTGCAATATTTCACAAAATGGACCCAACGGTCCATCTTGGGCCTTGGACCAAAAATTCCTGAACACCCCGAAGGGACCAATAACAGAGTAACATTATGGCAAACCATCAACATTGTACAAGAGAATCTGTAGGAGGAGAAGCATTTTGTAGAATTTCATAAAATGGGCCCTAGGGTCCACATTGGACCTTGGATCAAAAATTCCTGAACACCCTAAATGGCCCACCACCCAAGGAACATTGTGCCCAAGTTTCAAACAAATCTATGAAAGCATGTGGGAGGAGATGCATTTTGAACAAGTGTGGACAGATGGATGGAGGGAGGGACGGACGGACGGACGGACGGACGGACGGACAGACGGATCGATCGATCGATCGATCGATCGATAGATCGATAGATAGATAGATAGATCGATAGATAGATAGATAGATCGATCGATCGATCGATCGATCGATCGATCGATCGATAGATAGATAGATAGATAGATAGATAGATAGATAGATAGATAGATAGATAGATAGATAGATAGATAGATAGATAGATAGATAGATAGATAGATAGATAGATAGATAGATAGATAGATAGATAGATAGATAGATAGATAGAGTGACGCCGCGTGATCACAATAGCTCACACCAGCATGCTGGTATGAGCTAAAAATGTAGGGAAGGGAAGGGAGGGGCAGGGAAGGTTAGAGAAAACTGAACTGGCAAATGTATCAATGTCATGTACCCACAAGATCAGAGAATGTATCCAAAAAGAAACTTAAATCAGCTTCTCCTTTTTTAACATCAAATGGTAAAGTTACACATCTTCATGTTGTTTGCATATATACTGAATATTTCAAACCAAAAATCACATTTGGCAAACCTGCAAAATGATGTAAAATTTGTCATCCATGTTTATAATATCTATACAATAATACAAGCTTGCAGGCAATACCTTTGGTTATAGCAAGAGATAGGAATGACTGTCTTGTCCTGCTTCTTTCCAGGGCATCATCATCACTTTCTGTTGGAGGCAGCTCAGTTACTGCCCAGGGTATTTCCTCTATATCATCTGCTTGAGGAGTATATGATTGGTCTCTTTGCGAGATTAAGGTAGACCATGTGGATGGTTCCTCTAATGGAGGGCTAGCTTTATTCAAATTTTCATGATTTACAGCTGGGCTTCCTGTTGCTCTTGTCCCTTCTCTTTCCTTCTGCTGGAAAGAAGTAGAGAAAAAATAAGCTTGTTTCCTACAGACATACGATTATAAATATTTTTGTGGGGACTACATTGCGTAAGTGGCAAACATATTCTTCATCTGAGATTGCTCAATGCATCTGTCAGGTAATGCTGTTAGGTAAGCTAGGGTCATACACCTCAACTCTACCATAAAACTTAATGAAATAATTTTTGCAAAACTCTGTCAGTGCAACTTGTATCAAGTGTTTGACTCAGGAAGTTTTGCACTTTGTTTCAACTGATGGATATTGGTGTGGAGCAAGGATTCTCCATCCCTCCCAGCCTTTGAGAAATAGGCTAAAGACTCAGTGTACACTCCCATATGTTGGATAGGGCTGTTAACTGGCAGTCTTGGTAGCAAGATTGGAAGCTATTAGTACATACCAGCATAAATTACTGCCTGAGCACTGTACAGAAAGAGAAGGCAACTCTACAGTGTTGAACATCCACAATCAATGAGGACTAAGGTCCTCAATAAAAAATGAGCCCAAGTGGCTCCTTTACCTAGAAAAATTGACCTTTAACCCTTTACAGCCCTTACAGGGGTTAAAGACTAGTTGATGCTCTTAGTTGTTCAATGGTAATCTTTAAAGGCAATAGGAATCTCACCAAAATTTGAAAAATTTCTATGAAAAATCAGCGAACTCTTGCAAACCCCCTCTTGTTTGACTTACAAGTACCTCTGAAGATGTTTCCGAACATAACTATTGCAAACAAAAGGTAAAGCAAGGGGTTACTCTCCATGAATTTAACAATTCAGTGACAAAAATATTGTCACATGATCAAAAAGAGCCATTCGTGAATTATGATGACAGGGTACACTAATTCTGATTGGGGTGACTACATTTTCCCTTTCACGATAGTGTGTACAACTATTCCCCTGCCTTGATCTCCCCTGAAGACCTGCCTCATTTGAAAATGGGCAGTAAAATCTTACCTGTCTTCATCCACAATAAACTTAATGTGGGATCTTTGATGAGCCCAGATGGCTATGTAACCCTGAATTCCACTTACTGAACTGGTGTACACATACTCTAAGAGAAGATAAGACACCAAAACATTTGCAGTGAAACAGCAAATACTGTACAATACCTTTGATTCCAACAGAGAATTCAAGAAGTTTGGAGAGGAATCTTCTAGGCGTGGTGATTTTGAAGGTGTTACTTCAGACGGGATTTCTACATCTGTGATGTTAGATGAAGCCCCTTCAACTGATTTTTCCCTCTTCTTTCTTCTGCTAACTTTACTATTTATGTCATAGGCACCTACACTAGACTTAGGCTGGAAATGAAAAATTGTAAAAAGCAAATTTCAAATTAGCTTTAGATTGCCTCATCACCACAGATCAGTGCAATTACCTGGTCACAAACTATGCCTGGTTGAGTACAGTGTATGAGCATATGATGTAGTAGCACTGGAAACCTAGTCCTAGTTCTCACATAAACTTTGTTCCCTAAACTAGGCTAAGCTGCTAAGGCTTAAAAGTACCCTATTTTTGAAGCAAATTACCATGAGAGAAATCAGGCATCAGCAGGCAGCGACTGTTGCTACATGCCTTTGCGGGTGTATGAGCGTAACCGTCAGTGTTTCTGCTAAGCCACTATGATGCGATTTTGAGGCAGTGACTTTTCCATTTGACGCACTGATATTCATGTCAAAAAATTGAAAATTAGGGTTTCATTCATTCCTTAAAGTTGATACTGTGTGAATGCATGGCTTTGAAATTTCTAGTGAGTCAAATTTTCTCAAATTGTGTATATTGACCCAATGGATAATTTCTTAGAGGAAACACTGCTAACCGTAGCATTTGAAGAGGTATGTCACAATTGATCAACACTGTGTGCTGTTTAGCATACAATGGAGTGAACATTCTAGCAACAAGGTTGAAAAACAAAACAGGATCATTTGTATCGTTGCATGTGAACATGTTTAGGACACTAAAATGTGGGTATTCTTAAAAATAATGATTTCTTGAATATATAAAGAATTCATATGAATCAATGATTGAGGTGTTTATATGACTTTGAAAAAATTGTGACTGGTGAAAGTTTTAAAGACAAGATAGCCCAAATTTGCAATGGCATATAATACTAACCTAGAATTGGAAGCCACAAAGCAACCCAGACACTAGGTCAGCAGACTGTATAGGGTTTCCAAAAAACTCCCACAGGACAATACCCACCCACACAATTCCCAATCCAGACAATTTCTCCCGGACACAATTCCCACCTTGGACAATCACAAATTTTCTGGTGAGTGAAGTTGTCTGAGGTTGGATTGCCTAGACATTATGATATAGTGGTGTAATATATCATAATAATTCAAGTTACAGGGTACTTCCTCCCATGTATTCATGCACTGTAATTTTTAAACATAACACATCAACTAAAATCAAACAACAGTTGAAAAATGAATACCAGAGCGGGAATTTGTCAAACTGTCCCCCTTTTCTTCTGTACTGTATTTTTCATGTACCAAGAGGTGAATATTCCTTCACTGCCAGAATTTGCCACCACATACCTCAATTTCCCAGAAGAAGCCTCTTGCCTCTCCAACTTTCCACACATCATTACTCCATGTAAATGAAAATGTACTGTAAGTCTATGGCTCTGGTAACATCAATTGACAGTGCCTTCAGTAGCAAAGGGCATAGGCCAGGGGTGGGGAACCTCTGCCCCTGCAGGCTGTATGGGGTTCGGGAAGCCATTTGATCCAACCCACAAATTATTTCAGATGTGCAATTTCAGAAAATCATGAAAACATAATAAGAATTAGCCCACCATTTAAAGTGCTTTTCAGTTTCCAGATATTATTGTTTAAGAAAATAGACAAAATACTGCTCCTCACACTGCACAATTAGCATACATTAGATAATGTGTTGCTACAATTACATCAGATCACAAAGAATAGCTCAAGACCTTGTGGAAGAGCTCCAGCCTAAAAATCCATTATGAATATCTAAATGGCCCTTGAATGGGAAAGGTTCCCCACCCCTGGAATAGGCCATGGGTTCTTAAATGGTGGCCTGCAAGCACCCTAAAGTATTAAAGTTGCTGCCCTGAAAACAGCAACACCTGGATCAATCAGAATTCAAAATAAATGGATTACTGAGCATTCATATTTTCTCAACTTTTTGCACATTTGCCTAGGGCCTAGGCCAAGCCTACTTTTTCTGTGTTCAAAGTTCAAACTGTATCATATTGCAAATCTTTCACGGGAAAGGGAAAGTAACACATATTCCTTACAAGGCTGAATGGAATGGAGGTTTTGATCAGCAAAGTCGTGCACAGAATGGGTATAGCCTAAGCCTAATTTCACTGCCATGAAAATAAACCCTGTCATTGAACGTCGTGACTATTCGCACGTCGACTAGCCGCCGTGCGGACAAAATGGGGTGATTACTTACTCGCAGGGCCAACTGATCACACATATACCTATGCGTAAGATTGAGGGACACAACATGTACAAATCGATAGCAGATGCAATAGCATACGCACATGCATACTCCAGAAACATGGAAGTGAATTCTGAGTTTGATATGTACGAGACTCTAAAAGCACTCCATAAATAAATATTGTGAAGAAAATAAAGCTGTTTTGTTTGGAGGAATTTGACAACAGTGAAAACAGCAAATAAGCAGGTGTCTTCCAAACTTCTGAAAAAAAGACAGTTCTTGACTTGAGTCGGTCGGAACTTTGTGCTGGTGATTGCATATCCATACAAAGCATTTTGGCCTAGCCTAGGCACATATGCTCGACTACGTACGTAATTTATATCACCATGAGTGCTACTTACAAAACTGGTATGTAGTAAAGTATGGCAGCTACTGTATTGTGGGAAATTTTCATGAGGGTTAAATTTTCGTGCTTTTTGCGACCAAATATCTAATCGCAAATTAAAGACCCGCGAAAGTACTTTCGTTAGTTTGTACAAAATTATGTTGGTTGCCTGCAACAGGCCAACAGCGAAATCTTCACTCCGCAAATATGTGAACAAGGTAAAGATTGGCCAAAAATTAGCCTCGCAGAAATTTCCCCCTATACAGTAGTTGACGTGCGAATAAGCAATTACCGCATCATGTCCGTACGGCATCTATTTGACCTGCAAATCGGCCCCACCGTCATTGAAATTAAATTTCGCGAAACTGATACTGTCCATACATTTGCACTAGTGTCACAAATGCACAAATGGATTACTCTAGGCAACTCTCTTCAGGCTTGTTGCTTTGCAAGAATTCCTAGGAATATAGTTCTTCGACAGGACACTATTAAAATAAGACATTGAACTAAGGTTGCAGGGAAAATCGCCAAAACAATTATGATATACCCTTAACGTAGAATTTTCCTCATTTTTCTGTGCTCTTGGTGTGGTGGTTGTCGGCCTTAGTGTAGGCTTAAGCCTATTACGTTGTCTCGATGATGGCTTTTGAACCGTAAACTCTTGCTGCGGTTTAGCATTTGTAGAATTCTTCAAGGCAGACATTGGCGTAGTTCCTGTTTGTCGGCACTTGTGCGTAGTTGGTGTTATTGCCTGTCCTGAGAATTGGTCCATTCACTGAAAATAAATTCAGTGAAGTCGGTAGTTGTTTGTTACACACAACTAGGCAACCAAATCAACCAATCTGAAGCTGTCTCAGCATTCATCCTCGGATTCGTTCGCGGATTCATCCTCCTGCAGATTTCATCAGTAATATCTATCCCCGATTGATTAGGCTACCTGTACCTGCTAGTGGTGCTGTAAACGAGTTGGGATACGACCATTTCGTCGAGAAGACGTCATTCCAGGTAGGGATCAACTGCCCCGTCAGTTGATATGCTTTTGCTTTCAATGATTTGCAGAATTTTTTTCAAATCAGAGCTATCAAAATTTTTGCAAATGCTACGAAGTAGGCCTATCAAAAAATTTTCGCGCTTACAACCTCATTGCTAGGGCCTCCTTATAACGAACACCGTCTTCATACCACTGTTTAAACGTATTTGCATTATCAAACCGAAATGTTTTCAAACTTAGGCAAATTCAAGTTGTTTGGGGCATACTCTTGATTACCCAGGAACACATCATTGTAGGCCTACTTTTTTGAAGCTTTAGAGAGGACAATCACGCAGAATCTACTTCGTGGCAGACATGTTTTGTTTGGAAATAGGTTTCGGCAGCGCAGAGTCTGCATGCAACAGTGGCGTAGCTAGAGGGGGGGGGGCGGGCAGGAGGCGGTCGCCCCCCCCCCCACAAAGCCTTTGAAGGCCTCTGTCGGAAATAAATTAACAAAGTTCATTTGAAACACTTACAACACTAGAATTAGACATCGAAATGTCAACGTGAAAATCAAAATTCGGTCTCAAATCGCCCGGAAAGCAAAAAACAAAAAAAGGGTCCCCAGATAATTACACATCGAAATGTCAACGTGAAAATCAGAATCCGGTCTCAAATTTCCCGGAAAGCCAAAAAAAGGTCCCCAGATAAATAGTCTGTCGGAAATTTTTGCTTTTGCCCCCCCCCCCTCCCACAAAAAATGTCTAGCTACGCCACTGGCATGCAACTTTTGTCAGAAAGTGGCCTTTATGAAGTTATGTCAAAATTTCGGCCCGGCTCGAGCGCATTTGTCACCGTTCGCACTTCGTATCTGATCATGAATATGTGCAATAATATACAAGGTCAGGACTGTAGCCTGCGGGGGAGGGGGCAACTGCCCCCCCCCCGAGATTTCCAAACCGTAAATGAACTAGTTGGGTTCTTGAGAAAAATTACTGAATTGCTAGAAATTTTACTATCGAAATTATGATTTCAGGTCCCCAAACCTAGGAAATTGCATATACGGGTTCATTTTCCCTGAAATTTTCCCGGAAGGTCCCCTGACTTTCTTTTGTGGTTTTCTGTTCCTGAGAAACGAACCCTTTTCTCCTACAAGATACAACGCTTAAATGGCGGCTAAAGATAAAACGGCTTATGATTACTTTAAATTATCCCCTAAACTTTATGAGCTTGTAAAATAACTTTGAAGTTAGAGGGCATGACAGTGGCGTAGCTAGATATTTTTTGTGGGGTGGGGGGGAGCAAAAAAATTCCGACAGATTATTATCTTGAAGTAATGATGTAGGCCTACTATCTAAGCGTAGCGCCACCATAATCTGGCGTGTAGCGCGCGGAAAAAAAATCATGGATTAAAATATCTCCGAGATTACCTTAAAGGCAATAGGCAGTCGCCCCAAAATTTTCTTTGAAAAATCACCAAATTCTTGCAAATCTCCTCTTATTGCATTACAAGCACCTCTGAAGATGTTTTGAACATAACTATTACAAACAATAGGTAAACCAAGGCGAAATTCTCCTTGAATTCCACAATTCACTAACAAAAATATTGTCACATGATCAAAATAGGCCATTCATGAACTAGAGTGACAGGATACACTCACTCTGTTTGGGGTGACTGCCTACTGCCTTTAAGGCTGGGTTCACATATGGTACACTATTCGGGTATACGGTGCACGTTTTCGAGGGCACGCGAATAGCTTGAATCGAACAATAGGATTCCCTCACACCGGGTCACACGAGAGGGCACTATTCGAAATGCCGTATAGCCGCGTATAGTATAGTATAGTGGGAATCGTGCTTGTTCGATTTTCGTGCAGTGTATACCATCCTTCTCCCACACTTGTCCTCGTGTTTACTCTGACCTGTGACAATTTTTGAATTGTGCTTTGGCTAAAATAAGGTAAATTACTCATTTTATCGGAATTTCATAGCACATGCCGTCAAGTATTTAAGTTATCCAATGTCAAATGCCGCCCCCCCCCTTTTTTAATTGAAAGAACAATATGCACATTCTATGAGTGGGTTCTGCATTTTTCTTTCTTTGTTTTTTTATCTTGAAATGCTCGAAGAAACTAGGTCAAAATGGCTCAACTAACCCGCAGTTCCATGTTGTTGTGTATAGTTAAGCCGTATTTAATTCATTAATTAATGATTCTTATAATAAGTTAAATAATGTGGAAATAGATTTAATTCAAGAAAATATTATTTCTAAAGTATTTCTTTATTATTTCACTTTTGCTATGAGTTAACAGAGCTGGGATGGGGATAGGCTTGGGCGAATTACTCGAGTTACTCGGAGTCGCGACTCCTAGCACGGAGTCGGAGTCGCGATTCCTATAATCCGCGATATCGCGACTCCAGGAGAGTCCCGTGCCCGTATAGCGTATAGCTAATAGCGCGTAGCGAATACCGTATACCGTATACCGTATACCGTATACCGTATACCGTATACCGTATACTTCTATGTGAACCCAGCCTAAAAGACACTTCCAGGCCTTGTCATGTAGTAACCATTTCGATGTGTAGTTCTGCTTAAAAACATAAGAAGTGTTGTAAGTGTTTCAAGTGAATTGTTTTTATTTATTTCCGACAGAGACAAGGAATTTCCGACAGAGGCCTTCGGAGGCTTTGTGGGGGGTGACCCCCTGCCCCCCTCTAGCCACTGGGGCATAATGAGCCGCTGAAAACTTAATTTTGAAACAACAGCTAAATCGCACAAGAATCCTCTTATTTCACTTAGTGAAGCATCTTTCATGACTATGTAAAGCATAAGTATTACAGCACATATTTAAGGTAAACCAAGAAGTTACTCTTTACGTGAATTTCACAATTTAGTGACACACATATATTGTCACATGGTTCTTCACAGCCATGGGCGTCCGCAGAAAGAAAGTCAGGGGGCAAAAGTTTTTAGGGGGCCCAACTTTTTCGTGGAAAATATTTTACTCCCAGAAGAGTTTAGATGCTACTTCACACAGTGTTGACAAAGGCGTAGCCAGGAATTTGTCAGGGGCGAGCGTAGCCCATAGACAGACTCTCAGCGCTCCGCGCCACCATGGTTTGGCGCGGAGCGCAAGAAAATTTTGGCCCAAAATGCCTACCAGATCGCTGCAAATGGCACTTCCAAGGCCTATTTACCGCATATAAAAAGGGGAAACACTAGCAATATCGTAAATATAAACTTCAAAAAATACCAAATATATATGCTGGGAGGGGGGGGGCTGTTGGGGCCTGAGTGTTGATATTTTTATTCAAGTCCTATTTTGAGAGTAGAAATTCACACTGAGTGAACTGTTAAGAAATGTTGATGTTTTATTTTCTTCGTTTTTACAAGTTTTTGATTTTCCAGTGGGGGGGGGGGGCAAGTGCCTCCCGTTGTCCCCCCTCCGGACGCCCATGTTCACAGCCATTCATTAGATAAGATACCCGGATACATGACTTCAATTGGTAACTGTAGATTCCCTTTGAATCAATCTAATTTTCTTCTTGAAATCTAAGTATCTAATTTCTACAGGATGAAATCTAAAAGTAAAGAATATTAACATGCAACTTTAAGGTCTAAAATTTGTCACCCCCGAAAACCCCTTACTTTGTCCCCGGCCATCTGGAAGATATTTCGACCGAACAATTTATTCAAGGCCTACCCCAGTTGTGTGCTAAGAGCTTTAGGAAGGAGCTACTTGGTGCTCCTCTTAGATGGTGTCATGAACTGCCCCCTAGAGATTTCGCCCAGGCTACGGCCCCGAAGGTATACTTCCCGAAAAAAAAATTCTGGAAAACTAGGTGTATTGACACCTACAACCCCTATAGGCAAGTGGCATCAAGAGGGCATCATTTATCAAGAGGAGAGAACGATAACATTCGGAGCATGATGCACAAGAATTGAAGTTTTAAAATTTTTAAAATTCTCGTAACTAGTACGTTCTTTTCGTCACGATTCGCGCGCTCCCATTATTGGTAGATGGTGAAAGTCAGAAAAGTTACAAATAAGAAGTATCCTGAAACGTGTTTATTAATCCTAGACCTTGGTTGTTCCTGCTTCCTTCTCACTCACTCCCCTCAAAACGGGTCTTGACTTCTTGTTGCTTATGCTGTGATGTTCTTGTCCCGTTATGCAATCGACCCCGAGCTTCCTGGGGCTTCGTCTAAAAACCACAAGAAGGTATTACACGTGACACCCAGGAAGGGACCCCTATAAGGTCCCATGAACCCTTTACCTTCCAAAGAGCGCTTCTCAAGTTGCGCAGACGAAAAGGTACTCTTCCAACTATTTTTGGAAATTTCCTACCATTTTCTTTTTACCCTCAAGTGTATCTATCTAAAACATGAGATCTCAGAATAAGACATTAAAATGAAATTACAAGGCATGGGAAGTGCGATTTTGGCAACTCGGAAGGCATTTTGGTGTAAAATTTCCTGGGTAGTGTTACGCGTCAACTGATGGTTGCGGTTCCCATGGTTAACGTTAGTGCAATGATTTTCCTTTTCTGCAACCCCCCCTTCCCCCAAAAAATCTTTACAAAAGTCCCTGCTTCTTATGATACTGCAGGAGGGGATTTTCTACTATGAAGAACAAATTTTTTACCCGCTTAGCTCGCTAGACACTTTTCACGGATGTAGTTCATCCATGGATGGAGCTATCTAGGATGGGCTTATGACATTCTCTGTGGAGCCAACCAATGGTCATTCCCTAGTGGTGCTCCTGAAGAGTTCACCTACGCCACAACGCAAAGAGCTGCCATGATGGGGAAATAAGCAAGGCGCATATAGAAATTGAAGTAAGGGAGAAGGCTGGCACAGTGCATGTGATTTAGCCAGTGAAGCCACAGAATAGAGAGGGCGCTTCCGCTGTATGACATATAGTCAGATGATTTGTGTGTCGCCGCACGCATAATGTGCATTTAACTTAGGAAAGGAAATGTCATTTCATCCGTGTTTTCGAGATATTAGGAGTGATTTCACAACAGTGATAAGCCACGGTGCCTTAAGTTTCTTTAAATACCCCTGCCTTCGAAAACTTGTAGGTCTCCCGCCAATAAATGGGCAAGAGTAATAACTTAAAGGGAAATATTGCGTTTAAAATGCACCAACATGGCATACAAAGGAAATACCTTAAATCATTATCAAACCATTCAGTCTCACCAATAAACTCTAGTGATAGCTTTATTTCCTCAAAGTATTATACATTACAAGAGTAACGGATGTTGCATCATTTAAATTTTCCAGAAAGTTTGGGTGAACAAATTACTTGTATGAAACAAATAACCGAATTACTTCCTGTGAGAGCCTTATTTCTTGAAAAGAAAGTTACTGTACTGCCTTATTTTGAATTGTCTATAATTCTGTATCTATTAATATTTGATTAAAAAAATATGAAAATATTTTGTAAAACAAACGCACTGAGTTTCCCTTTAAGGTTTACATTACGCACAGCTGGTTTCTTGCTGTACAGCCTAGACAGCTAGATGAGTGGATTCAGTCCAGATAGCAGGACATCACTCTCCGTTACTTTAATTTCCGTGGTGGGGCGCAGATATAAATGCGTTTCCAAAGTGACCAATCAGTGGAAGTCAGGCAGTGGCGCCACAAATGCACGTAAAACGCACCGTGGAAGTAAGGAGTAGTGCACAACTGTGCAGTACGAATAGCGTACAAAACGTACAATATGATCGCGTAATCAAACATAACACCACGTGAATCGGGTCTATTCGAACCCCCCGTTGGAAAATCCTCCGAACGGGGCGGCTTAGCTTCAAGCTTTTTTATGAAAGAAATGAGTACAGGAAGCAATCCCAGAGAAATTATGAGAAAAATTTTGTTATTATGAATACGTTTCACTATGTAAAATGAAGTAAAACACCATTAAAGTATATCAAGTGTCTCGAGCGTGTTCGTATGATTTTTATCGGCGCACGTCGCCCGCGCTCCTCTAGACACTGTAACTATCACAGGTGGGTATGGCAAAAGGGAGGGGGCATTGTTTCGGTAAATTTTGGTACCTTTGATCAAAGTTTTTTCAATGCATGGATGTCAGTTCCCCACCCTAGCTCATTTTTGTGACCTATCTTAAACCCTGAAATGAGGGTCACTAACAATATACCAGATGTACGTATGCCATTACATGCATCATGGTCCTTGCATACCTAAGTCAGAAAGCTAACCGCATGTAGGAATCCAAATGTTCAATAAAATTTAATTTTTTTTTTTTAATTTTTTGTAAAGGAACTTTTCTAATGCTTATCATTTCTTTGACTATTTTACTGTCTTATCCTCTTATGGTTGGTTGTTTGGCGTGTTTTTAGGCTTCTGTTTAGGAATTTCACTCGTCTTACCTTTTCTTTCTTCTTGCATTTAGCCCATTATATAAGTGTAAATAATTATGTTGGTTATAAAGTTGACTGAAGAAGGCTGATATGATAGCCGAAAGCTTCCAACAACACTGTGTTTGTGCATTCTTTTCTTGGAACGTAGTTGAATTTGGTATTTTCCACTCCATTTATATATATATATATATATATATATATATATATATATATATATATATATTTATGTATATATATATGTATATGTATATATATATAGGTCGAAAGTTGTGTTTGGTGTTCGATCATGAAGTTGAAATCAATCCCACGTGCTGGCATAGCCTTTTCACACAAGGGAAAGTACAGAAGAAATAAATTCAGAGAGAAAAATCAAGTCACAACCAGGAATTGAACGGGTCTCTCGCGTACCGGGCGAGCGCCTTAACCACTTTAGTATATAAATGGAGTGGAAAATACCAAGTTCAACTACGTTCCAAGAAAAGGTAAGACGAGTGAAATTCCTAAACAGAAGCCTAAAAACACGCCAAACAACCAACCATAAGAGGTTAAGACAGTAAAATAGTATATATAATAAAATAATATATATATATATATATATATATATATATATATAATATATATATATATATATATATATATATATATATATATATATATATATATATATATATATATATATATATATATAAGATAATTCAAATGTTCAAATGTAAAAGCCAAACAAATTTATCAGAACGTCTTTTCTAATTCACAATTTATTTTGGGGAAACTCCCATGAAATAAAAGAATCTAGTTGGTCACTTAAAGATGTAACTCATTCCGTCATCAGTTGAAGTTTACTTAGATTTTTAAATTGATATTTTTCCCTTCAATCCCTTTCCATCAACATACAAATCTTTTACAGAGACTTGTGGTAGCATATCGGGATATGTTTAGTATTGTTTCGCATCTTTCATTTTATTTCATTCCATTGTCCTAGAAGCCATAGTGTAGCTTGTACTTGAAACGGTCCTTTCTTTCTTTTTACTTCCTAAACAATTCTTCCAAACATCGCGTGCTTCCTTCTGCCTCAAACAAAAGAGCAAGAAAACGAAAAGTCCTTGCAGAGAACAGAAAACAAGAAATAGCAAGTTAAAGACAAAACGAGCTCCACCAAGACTAAGAAAACCAAATATCCAAGTCAATCCCAAAAGTACGGAAATGGCGACGGCATTCTGAGCCTGAAGTATTAGATCTTTGCGGCTGTTAGAGGTCGATTTGATTTGCGCCCTCACTAAAAACAGTTTGTAGAACACAATAACGAAGATGACGAAGTTGTAAAAGAGAATGCACGCCACCAGCAGGAGTACTCCAAAGTTAAACGTCGGTGTACCAGCTCGAGGAAAACAGCTGCGAAATGGAGGAATAGGATATATTGTAGGTACGTATCAACATTTACTACTTGAATTTTCGTCTGTTTGTGTACACCATGCAAATATGATTGATCAGTCTGCGTTTATCGCGGTCGTTTTTGCAAACTAATGAATGGTCATCAATAATGTGTACAGTGATAATGACATAAATTTACTTACTATGTGCTTCTGTAGTTTTGCGGCGTGATGACGGCACATAGAAAGACTACCACAAAAGGAAGACCTGGACAAAGAAATAAGTATGAAAGTCTAATTGCTATTATGTTCCAAGAAGAAAGTAAAGCAAAATATAGGGCTTTATCAGAGTCCATTTTACCCGAGTCTGAGCCATTTCCAGTTCCAAGGCCCCAATTCCTATTCTGGTCTACTCTCTATGATGGTAGCATATCATACACGTTTTATTTCCTTTTTACTCTTCCACGTTTACGTTTCATTTATTAGGTAGGCTAGTTGTCAGGAGTCAACTTCCAATTTATTAGGTCATTATTAGGGTCAATTTCATAGTTTGGTTAATCTAATTATGATTACTGAATGTGACCATTCACATATAAAATTGTAGGCCAATAGCAATGAACCGTTTGTACTATTACTATCATTTTCATTTAGTGGACACGGTCGAAATGGGCTCCGCGTCCGAGTCTAGTTTCAGACATTCTGGGACCCCCATTTCAGTCGGGGAGTTACCATTGACAATGACCCCTTTTACGGTGCCCGGACGGCCTCCATGCTCCCCCTCCCGTCAATAGTTAGCTTGCTTCCCCCTCCCGTCGATAGTAAGCTCAGGCCGACTCTTGCACATACATTGATTTCAAATTTTGCAAAATGATACCTCAATTAGCATTTTTGAGTATTCAAACATTCTCATTGTAGGTCTAACCTCCTCATGGGACAAGACCCCTTTCTCAGGACGACATTTACGTTGGTATATTTATTCACATGTTGCAAATTCTGGCTCGATTCCTGATAATGGGCGTGCGATCGATAATATGTGTAGATACGAGACCCAGCAAGTACAGACGGTTGTTGCTATGTACCTTTACTGTGCACATAGAGTAGGAGTTGCTATATCCTGCTCTATGACTGTGCAGCAGAACGCTATTGGTCTGCCGATGATGATTTTAATTGCAATAAGGAGAGTGAAGAGTCATACAGATATAAACGGATCTAAATAAAGTAGCTACTAGTGTTTATTAAAATTAAACTTCCATTTTTTCCACATCCAAAATATCGCAAAGTTATAGATAATATGTAAACGTGGTGGTTACGTCACCATTCCTCTTTATCTCACCACACGAATAGTTGTTGGCCACCATTGTGTTAGATGAATAGAAGGTTGAAGTTACTGTAAAGAATTCAGAGCCTAGGCCTTAGTCTGTGTCTTTGCTAATGATCATGAAACTTACTACGCATTGTACGCAAACGAGTGGGCTTAAAGTTGTGGTGACATGCCTCCAAAAAGAGCTGTTTTCACTTGGCAGTTAAAGAATAAAATCCCCCATGAAAGATCCGTTGGAATTATTTCAGTGTCTTTAACCTTTCTAAACATATACCTCTTCAAAGTTTGATGTTTCTGGAGTAACTCGTTGCCTATTCAAGACAATGATGTGGAGTGTTGCACAGTGTTAGGATTTCTTTTGTTAACCATATATAAATTATCTCTTAATTACTGATCAGATAGTTTATAGTTTGGTGAGTGATATCAATATCTTTCAAGGAAACATTTTAACTTCCATAATAAATCCTTCAGGGGAAAACAATGCTACAAGTGTCCTTGAAATTAAGGTTAAAAAAGACTATCATTAGCCATATTTCATATGTCCATCTTTCCACGTCACAAATTTGCATATTTAGCTCATGTTTGTTCATAATACAAGTGTGAGATAAAAATTACCTTGTAAAATGGTCAATATCTGATGGATTTTGATTGGGATTGTGGCTATTTTCTGGGTTTTTAATGCTTCTTACATTAAATATCCAACTATGTAATTTTCATGTCACCTGACCTTTAAAGGTCCCATATTCCCTACACTTCTCCCAGGAGGAAGGTTGTAAAACATTTACGGAGACACATATGTACGGCGCTACACCCCATTCTGCAACCAAGTCTGCGCCTTAGATGTTTCCTCACTACTGGTCCAGGCTAAAGGAACAGAACCCGGCACGTTTAGGCAACCTTACCCCATCCTGCCAGCATCGCTTTCCAGATAAAACCTGACATTCCGCTGTCAAACACCCTCACAAAGAGAAGGTACATGTTGGTAGCTTCAACAGCCATCCAGGCAAGTGAAGAGAGACAGAAGAAATGAATGAGAGCTCCGAAGATGACGCAACCTATCTCTGTTTGAATCTGGTTGATGCCAATGAGGAAGAAGAGGTACAGACCGAGAAGAGCAAAACAAAGATTCAGAAGAATTTGTTGTGCACGGCGATTTCGCAGCTTCCTGTGGTAGAAGACAAGTTAAAATAAAAAACAACAAAAGATCTATATTAAATTTCAATACACACATTTATGTTAGAGAGTTTCTACATAAATTCAATTTCTGTTACGTACCATCTCGCTGCAGTGATTGATTAATTTGGTTTTTGGTTGACAATTGGAGTTAACTATTGGGAGACAGGGGATTCGAACACATGCAGTTGTTCCAAGTTTCATTTTAGTGATACATCGGATCTGATCGAGTAAAAGTAAATAAATGTTATGTTCCCTTCATGTAATAAGTAAAACAAAAGTGCATCGGTATTGTAATTCGAAATTACGAAGACTGGACATAAGATTCTCTTACGTAAGACTTTCTTGCTATTATTCTTCCAACTACCGTAAATTAGATAACAAGTCGTCCAATTAACTCGATTTCTAGATCGTGTATGTCCTGCAGTGTTCCCCACACTCGATTGCAATTATACCAGTTATTCAGGACCCATGTTTCTATATGTTAAAGTGTGTATTCATATTGATTTTAATTTGAAGACTTAAACTTTTGAATGTTAACAAGTATCCTCTTAAAATGTCCATCAGTACAGTCAGGAACAGGAAGTTTGTCAAATATTTGATCAGACTTGGCTAAAAAAAAAACAAAGTTAACTATTTCATTAACACATCAACTTATCTTGTCAATTTTGGTCAAAACCTTTAGTAAGATATTTCACAATACTCCGGTTATTCCCCCTGCCGTGTAGATTGGTCTTAGAATTTATAGTTAGAATGACATGACTGTAATTTCTCAAGGGCGGATTTAGGGAGGCCCAGGGGGCCCGCCCCCCCCCCCTTCCAAAAATTTTTGAAGTTTTTTTCCAACTTCATAAAACAAATGAATAGGCCCTATTCCAATTAAATAAGCCTTTGTGATGTGTCAGAGTGAAATCCAAATTTGTTCATTATTTAAATTTCTAACTCAGAAAATAAGTCTTAGGTTAATAATTCTGTTACTGACCTCCGGCTGATAACATTTTGGCTTATACTGGTCACAGTAACTTTTTCCGGGTATAGCAAGGGGTTACCATGAGCGCTGTATTGGATTGCTAACTTCAGTCTATTACCGGCCCGGCCCACAGCATTGGGAACACTGCTTCTACTTTCAAAGGAATTTCAGAATTCTTTAATATTTAGAGGAATATTTTCAACAACCTCAGGCTTTTAACTATAACTTGCTGCAACATTAGCGTCTTCTTTAAGCTTTGTAATTTACTTTAATGAAATGTACTTAGAATTTAGGGTAATATAAGGGAAAAGAAGACTTCAATTCGGGAACAGCCATCCTAATATGTGGACAACAAAGACTACTCTCCTCTTTCATCCAACCAAAATTTAAATTTCACTAAATTATGAGTATTTTCCAGCCATATATGATGAGTTTCAAAAATATACTGAAGACATCACCATTTTGCATCTAAGCAATCTTAAATTAACAAAAATTTTCTCAAAGGGGAGGGGACAGAGAAGCATGTTTCACCCAACCAAAATTTAAATTTCACTAACTTATGATGAGTTTCAAAAATATACTGAAGACATCACCATTTTGCATCTAAGCAATCTTAAATTAACAAAAATTTTCTCAAATGGTAGGGGACAACCCTCACTTTAGACCCCTCCCCAGAGAAGCATGTTTCACCCAACCAAAATTTAAATTTCACTAAACTATGAGTATTTCCAGCCATATATGATCGGTTTCAAAATATACTAAAGACATCACCATTTTGCATCTAAACAATCTTAAATTAACAAAAATTTTCTCAAAGGGGAGGGGGTGCCCCCTCCCCCAGGACGGCGATCATTCATCACATACTTTATCCCCCCCATCAAAATACCCCTGGCACCACCCCTGGTGCACCGCTTCCTCCTTATATCCCTCCCCCAGATCAGACTTTAAAACAAACCACTATGACCTGCCCCCCCCCTTCTGCCAAATCCTGGATCCGCCACTGTTTCTAACGCTATTTTAGAACGGTCTGGTGTCATATGTCACGTTAGTTGGCGCACTTGTACACATTTTACTATAGACCCTATCCATTACCTCACGCGACGTCAGGCACGACGGTAGACTTCTCACGCGCGCGTAGTAGACTTACGCGCGTATCCCACCGGAACACGAATCAGCTGTCTGCATTTGTTGATTTAGGTGACTTGTAAGTGAAAATTATACGCACTTGCCTCCAACGAGGGGTGGGGGTGGGGTGGGGGCACTTTCTGTTCTTAGACGTCAATATGTATAAGGTCTATTGGTACAATTGATTTCTTTTATCTGGAACTGGCATTGAACTCCCACAGACACCTTGATTAAAGTTAGGAAAACTTACTTTACAGCAAGAAATGTAACTATGGTAACAATCAACGATGTAATAGACACGACACAACCAATCATGCTCAGAAAATCCAAAACAGCATTGTTGATATCTCCTTGTATGTCCTGTACGTACAAAACAGAAAATTGACGAGGAATGTTTATGCAAATAATTAAACAATGAAGCCGTTGAATGGTACCTTTGTTAAAAGTGATCCAAATCTCTGGGGTCATTTACTTCACTTTTTGGTCATTTTTGGCAACTTATGTGTGTAGAATGTTCACCGTTACTTCAGGATCAGTCAGCATAGGCGTACGAGGAGGGGGCCTGGAGTGGCAGCCCTCTCTCGAAAGAGTGTAGACCTCTGGTCAAAACTTTCCTATGGCAATATTTATGTCATGGTTGTGTGCCAGTTAGGGGAATTTTAGGGCGAACACCTCCCGCCCCTTTGTGGAATGTCCTCCCATACGCCTATATCAGAAATAGAATTCCTACAACTATTTACTGTGAGCAAACCGCCCCTGTCCAGAATAAAAGTGAGTGGATCTAACGCCCACAGTCAAATGAGTAATGGGAGCCAATGCCCGAAGAAAAAATTGCGCCCCTAATTTTAAGAATAAACAAAAAACTGTTTCCCAAACATACCCCGCCCCCTGAAAAGTATATCACCCCCTAAATGCTATCGTACTCCTTCAACACCTTGACTGGCTACGGGACTGGGGTATGTGACAAGAGGGCAATCATTCAGTATGTCATGAGTAATATTTCTTTGAAAAAAATATTTCTTACTGGAATTTTAAAGACATTGACAACAAGGTTTTACGCAAAAAGGGAATGTAACTTACAATTAAAACAGCAAAATTTGTCAAATGATCACAGTGACATTCTGTTATGCTTCCTTCATCGTCTTCCCCAGATCTTTTTTGTATCTGGCAACCGTCAGATGACCATCTTCCCTCACTTCCATTGGATGCATATTTCCAGTAAACACATCGCTTTGTGACGTCATTCACACTTGACCCACTTTCCTGAAATATTTACAAGCGCCAAAAATTTTGAACTACATTATTATGAAAACGTCATGTTTCTTTAAAACTCTTGATCAAGCCCATAGCCAAAGGGGGGTGGGGTGGGTAGACGCCCAGGAAATTTTTAACTCTAGAAAATAAAAAGTACCATTATTTTATTGCATTTAAGTGTACATCGCCCGCTGAAAAATGTTTCGCCCTATGCAGTCATCTCGCTCCCTCAGTGCCTTGTCTTGCTACGGGTCTGTTTTGGATGCGTTGTAATTTAATCTAATCAACGTGGTTAGCTTTTCATTACAGTCGAGACAATACAACCATATGATATTCCCCTGAAAGCCCTTAATTTTCACAGTGAGGCTCCAACTCAGTTACCAGATTTTTTAAGAATTTTGGGAGCCTGAATCTGCCACCCCCCTCCCCTACTCCCATCCGAGCAGGAAGTTGTATCCGAATTCGAACCTGACAATTGAGAGCCCCATCACAGTGTGTGTGTGTGTAATTGTTAAATGCAGGCCCGTAGCCAGACAAGGTACTGTAGGGGGGCAAAAATTTTTCCAGGGGGGCGAAAATTTTTCAGGGGGGCCAAATGTGTACAAATGTATTAAGTCAATGGTAAAATTCAAGCTCTCTAGGGGGGCCAAAAAAATTTCAGGGGGGCTTCGCTGCCCCCCCCCCTTGACTACGGGCCTGGTTAAATGTTTGGATGGCCTTTAATTCAGGGCTGCGATCTGGAGAAAGTGTATGTTACCCCGTCCTACTTAACTGGTTGGGGGCATAAACTAGGAAGCTTTCCAGGCAGTTGCCGAAAAATAACAGAAAATAACAGAAATTAAAGGAGAGTATAGGAGGCGAGAGATGTTTAGAGGAAATTTCAGTAAACTGGATAATTTTTTGCGATGTAACATGAGGTACTAAAAATCATCACTTTCTAAATTGTCCTACAAAGTGATCCGCCTCTCCCTACACGGGCCCGGGGCGCAAAATAAAAGCAGACGAAAAAAGAAAAATTTGAGAAAAATATAGAAAAACAAAGAAAAAATGAAAAGAGAAGAAGGAAAATGAAAGCTTGTGTACTTTTCACGCCCCTCCGCCTTCGGTGAATTGTTAATTCGTGACGGCAAGAGCACTTAAATTAAATTGAGCGGTATCATGATGCCGCCATGTTCTTTTGTTGCAAGAATGACACCGCCAGCTGGGCCTTAAAAAAGAGTTTGATAAGTTCCCACAGCTTATGATCGAGCAGACAGGTAGTCCGGGCCCCGGGTCTGGGGGCGCACGTCGAGTCACTTGACCCCCCTTTAAACAACCCTTGTGACGCCACTGCTTCCATTCCTTTCTTCCACCACCCCTCCCTCCCTCTCTTCACTACCTTCAATCACTCCCTCCATTCATTCATTCATTCATTCATTCATTCACTCACTCACTCACTCACTCACTCATTCATTCATTCATTCATTCATTCATTCATTCATTCATTCATTCATTCATTTAGGCTATTTACTCATTTACCCATCTATGCATTCATTTTTGCTGGATCGAGAAAGGAAAGAAACTTTCTTTTCTTAGTAGAGACTTTCCCTTCAACCTCTAAGATTGCTGTTTAGAAGTAATTTCTTGTCATCATTCATTACTTACATTGTAAGTATGGAACGTCAACTTGACGGGATCTTCTAGGTCACTTGCGTTGTTACTTTCAATTTTGGCTGACATGATTATACTTCCAACGCTTTCATGAGGAGCGTTTACATTCAACGTTCTATTGAAAAAAATACTCGGACGAAGTACAGCAAAAGTCAATGGTAAATTCCCGCTTGGACCTGCATTGATGGACAGAAAGTGTATTTACTAATGTGAATGCTAACGAACGTGAAGTTACTAAATTGTTGTTTTGCTCGACCTGTGCTAAGAAAAACATCTCGATGGTCGAAATCTCAAGACAGTGTAACATTGTGGACAACATTCAAATAAAATACCCATTTACGTGATTATTTGCATTTATTTGTTAACCTTTACCATCGTTTCTCGCTTTCCGTAATTGTGCTGAAAGGCTCACATTGTTTGACAGTTTAATCATACGTCCGAACTTCAAAATACCACCATCAATACTATACCTCTATTAGTTATGCGATCGCAACCGCAGTTTTGGCAGGACGAAGTTCCTACATTTTTTGGCTTTCGACTGCGTTTTCTCAGCCGTTTTAAAAGCTATGGATCTGAAATTTAAAGAGGGCGTGATACGTGTCACGGAAATTTTACCT
Source organism: Holothuria leucospilota (assembly GCA_029531755.1). NCBI lineage: Eukaryota > Metazoa > Echinodermata > Holothuroidea > Aspidochirotida > Holothuriidae > Holothuria > Holothuria leucospilota. The sequence goes on from CM055962.1 coordinate 65,629,614, forward strand.
GTAAAATTGTGTGCTGATCAATGGTTATTTGAAGTCGTTAGAGCTTATTTTCTAAAGTTTGACCATAAATCTCTTCTTCGTCTTTTAGGGATTTTGATAATTGGTCCGAAGCCTTGAACAGTCGCTCACAAGTTGTTCATACCCAAAATAATAAATAATTATCGATATGACGAAAACGAAGTTTTTTTGGGGGGTGGGGGGTGGGGGCAATTTTGAATCTAAAACTGACCGTTCTCGGTTATAAGGAATTGCTTCTAAAAGGAACAAAAAATTAAAAAAAAAATGACTGTTCTCAGTTGCTTATAAATCTTGTCGAAAGTCTACTCTGAAGATTCGTTTCATTTCGATTTCGTTTCATTCATAATATGTGGGAGAAACCCCGTAATAAATTACCTTCTTTATGTTCGAACGGTTCTACCTTATAACGCAAACATTTGTTTGGTGTTTTGACAGGGTGTAAACAAGGAAATTTCAGGATAACGCCAACTGAAATTATTTGGCATTCATTTGTGTTGTTACGTTGCTACAGGTATCCAAACAAAGCACAGCTTTATGTAAGTAAAGGAGGGATAAATGGTGTAACATTTTGCCAACATCTAGTTATATGGCATTGATCTCACATAAAAACAAAATGGTTACTTTCGCCCTACGAATTGGTCCAAAGAACAACTTCGCGGCACATGAATACCCATACAAAAAACCAAGTGGCGTCGCCACGGGGGTCAGGGGCACGTCCCCCAAAGTTGACTGTGTCCACTGTGTGCACCCCACCAAATGAAACTGGGTATGAAAAAAGGTTTCCTCAAACACACCTTTTATATATCGTTATGAACACGAGGACCCACTGTCACTTTATGAGCCTTCATGCGGCAAAAATTGCACAAAATGTTCTCAAAATACAACTTTGTGGCGCGCTTCGCGAGCATCTATTTTTTATGAACTATGGTAAGTGAAAGACTACCTCATGGAGATATTTAATCCACAGCTAACGCTCCAACATTTATTTTTAACAGCTATGGGACTACTGAGGCCGCGAGTCCTCTCCGTCCAATACAATACCCACATCAATTATCTTTTAGTAAGATTTTATGTTCGAAACCTGTAAAAATTGCGAATTACGTTGCCTTTTTCAACACGCATCCAAAAAATATGAGGATAAATAAATAGCTTCACTCTCAAGGTTAATTTTCGTTTATTCTTTAAAAACGAGGTCTTCAAATTTGCAAGGGAAACTTTTATAGTAAATCTATAGTAAATCCCGATATTACCCTACTGTCGTATTTATTGTCCGTGCGATGAAAATGATACACAATTTGAGTATTTTTAATGCAACTTTCAATATTTTACTTCATCAAGATGAAACGATACTTAGTTGTGGTGACTAGGAGCCTATGGTTAGTATGCAGAATGTCTATTTCCCAAATATCGGCATCGGCCGATATCGAGAACTTAAATTTCTGTATCGGTAATATCGACACATAGCTACTTAATGCACAGTTCCCCGTGTACACAGTTGTCCGTGGCATACGGAAGCCGAGAACATCGCGGTGGTGTGAAATCGGACATGCCAGTTTTCCCACCCCTTTCTTCGGTAAACATGGGAAGGAGAAATCAAGATACGATTTCTCCTTACCATTATCCACTGATAATGTGGATTGGACAAAACCAAAGTTAGTCAGGGGGTACTTCCAGGGTTGGGAAGTAACGAGTTACAAGTAACGCCGTTACTGTAACGAGTTACATTTTGTGTAACGGAACCCTGTAACGAGTTACATTTGCATTTCAGTAACGGAGCAAGTAACTAGTTACAATTCTGTGTAAAAGTAACTGTAACGGCGTTACATTTGGGTCCCGTTACTTTCCCGTTACAAATAGTCAAAATGACCACAAATTGCATTTTCTTTGAGCTAATAACAGAATAACAGAAAATTTTCAAATTGATGACACTTTGGTAGTAAAATGTAAAATTATTTTCGATATAGGCTATTTATCATTCATCGCTATTATCGACGTCGCCCTCACCGACATCAAATTTTATTCACGATTAGAATCAGAAGTTGATATTAGATGCACACGCTGCAGGCTTACAGGCCGGGCCACTTGATTGTCTATTGAACCAGGGAGTTGTCAAATAGCAACTCCCTGATTGAAATAAGTTTAAAATTGATCTGTATGTCAAAATACTTATTAGACAGATCAATGCTTATTATCCATGAGACCGATTTGTGCGATTATTTGAAAAATACTGAAAGGTCCTTGGGCAAACTAAGGCCCAGCTGACTTTATATAGTATATATACTAAGTAAAGTCAGCTGGGCCTTAGTTTACTCATATTGTCCTTTAGAGGACACAGTGGAGACAGTGTACCGTGAGAAACGGGTTGGCCCATGGGCATTCAAATACCAGCTTACTTTGAAAGTTTAAATCATTGCCTCTTGAGACGTTAGGGCTGGACCCGTGTTCACCCTATCCGAGTCGGAGCTAACTGCGATTCTAGATTCCCGAATCTTTCCGAGCATGGTACTACTCAGGATCCTCAAATTTCTGCCAGTTTTGATTCCAATGGCACCAATTCCGAGACCAGTCTTTTTGCCAATGTATATCATATCACACATACAGATGTTTTAATTCTATCGTACATGTCCACCATTAATTAACAAAGTCATCGTTTGTACTCACTTCCATAGCCTGGCCTCCTGAGTAATTTTAGTTGATTGTATGTGACAATACCTTAGATCTGTACATTGTGCACAAATGGAACTTTAAACACTTTTAATGTAACTTTTCATATTTGAGAACTCGGCTGGAATGAACTCCGAGTCCGAGTCCAGTTACATCACATTCCGTAAAAATTTCGATTCCGGAACCTTCTATCCCGGGCAAATTCCTAATCTAGAAAAACGCTCTTGAGACCGGCATTAAGCTAACCGAATCCGGACTCTTGCGTGGAGCCCAGTAAATCTACACGGTGCCAAGCGTTGGTAAACACCGTGCATCCATTTATGCATCTAATTTAACATGTATGGTATCTTTATTTGATGAATCAAACGTATGAATTTAGGCTATATCATATTCTTTTCAATGTCCGTAACTCCTTACACTGGAATAATAGTACGGTTAATATAAAAAACAGCAGAATATTGAAATGGTCAATGGCGTTAAAAGTATCCTAACAAAGCTAATTGGAAAGAGAAGTGTCCGACTTAAAGCTTTACCTATTGTAAAGGGAAAGTGAATTATGTGCACATGATCTGCATGTATAAACTGCATAGTATCACCATTTCTATGCACTGTTTTATATCGACACAATGTGAAACTTGAAATTTATGGGGAAATATCACTTAGCCCAACCTTAGCGGTGAGGTTTTAAAATTTTACTGCTAACAAATGTATTCATCCTCTTATTATACCATATTTATGCCCTTGAGGGGTGAAGACTTTAATTACTGCTGAAACAACGCTCTTCCCCCTTTCCGGCATAGCCGCTAACCTCTCTAAATTAGCCGACTGTGTGATGGGAGTATAAAGATTTCAACCCTCAAAGAAGTACTTTGGTAACTGGAAAAGTTTTGGTTATAACCATATTCCTCTAACAAATAGTTTGCGTAAGCTCCGACACAGTATCATGATTCGCTGCTTCATGTTGAGCATTAGGAGCCTCTGCGACAATGCCCATTGAAGATCAGCTAGCTTCATTGACTTTCTTTGGGGAACACCTAAGGATAACCGGCACAAATGAGGTGTCGGTCGTCTCATGTGCCCCCGTCTTACTATCTAATTATGCCCCCCCCCCCTCCATTTCAGGTACCGAGGTACCGTATATTCACCTTGAAGTAACGAGTTACTTTTGAAATGTAGCTAGTTACTTTTTAGTCAAAAGTAACTGTAACTAGTTACTTTTTCAACATTGTAACTAGTAACTGTAACGAGTTACAATTTTACGGAATTAACTGTAACTATAACGAGTTACTTTCAAAGCGTAACGGGAACAACCCTGGGTACTTCAAGAAAGGACCATTACACAGTGTCCATAAATGGACGCGCCCGCACATGACACGGATCCTCTTTTCAGTTAGCTCGCTCGTCGCCGATTTCTCTGTACCACGGTGGGATCATCCCACGTTGGTAATAACATAACCAAAGTTACATAGCGTCAATCCGTGTCATGTGCGGGCGCGTCCATGTATGGACAGGGTGTTCGAAAATAGACACTGTGTAATGGTCCTTTCTTGAAGTACCCCCTGACTAACTTTGGTTTTGTCCAATCCACATTATCAGTGGATAATGGTAAGGAGAAATCGTATCTTGATTTCCCCTTCCCATGTTTACCGAAGAAAGGGGTGGGAAAACTGGCATGTCAGATTTCACACCACCGCGATGTTCTCGGCTTCCGTAATAGTGGCAGCTCCCTGGTTGTTGTATCACTCACCCGTTGTAGCATTCTTCAGCAAGGATTCTGGAAGTGTCACCAAACACCGTATGTTTTTTGTCTCATCGGTGGATGTCTCTGCCGCTTCGAAGAAAGTTCCTCCAGCATAAAACGGTTCTGTTGCGTCCTTAGTTGATGAAGAGAACAAAGCACCGTACGCAACAGATGATTTTAAGGTGGACGGATCGAGATGGATGGCATGCGCGGCGACTGAGGATCCGACGAAAGTGAAATTGGTTTGTTCTTCTCCTAACTGGAAGAACGTTAATTGATTTTCAAGAGTTTGTAAGATTCGCGAGGGTTGGATTTCTGCCAAGTTTTGGCGAAAGTTGTCTTCTTTGTTGATTAGAATGTTGTCCACAATTTGTAACACGTTTGAGGTCACCTGTTAAGTATTTGGTAAAGAAGAAGCCATAGTTTGCATTAGCATTCAGGAAACCGGGTCTGTGTAGACTACGTAGCAGGCTGTACTGCATATTCCTTTTTTAGCCATATAAGAGGTGTTTAGGATGCCTAAGGAAACAGATTCCACTCCGCTGGGTAGGGTCTGTGTGGTAATATGTGTTAAAATGCTGCAGAGGTGCAAAAACATTAACTTTTATACGCCATTTTTATTTACATTGAAGGACGTGAAATTGGCTTGGTGGTTAAATTGTGAGCCAATCATTTGAGAAATCTCTGAATAAAATCTTAAGTGGCCAAAGTTTACTCAAAACTACTTGATAGGCAAAGCTGTTCGAAACCGTGCTGAGAAGATTTAAAAATGGCGATTTCAAACATTTGTTTTTCATTCCTACTAGTCCAGCTAAAGCATTTGTCATGCGACAGCTGTAGAGCATTTGTGCAGTTTTGGGAAAGTGACTATTGGGCGTAAACTCTCGTCCGATGGGGACATTAAATGGCGACACCGGGAGCACAGGATCAGTATAACCCAACGTAACTGCCTCATAATCTCAATTAGTCTTGTCCAAGACGTGAGTTACTTTCTACCTATTTTCCGTTCGCACAAAGTGAACTGTATGCGACTCAAAGGTTACATCTAAGGTCAGTTCTGGCTGTAACCTGCCTGCGAGTCGCTTACAGCCAGTTGTACAGTTCAGTTACGCCCTCATTTTGTGCCAACGGAAGATCGGGCAGAAAGTAACTAACGTCTTGGACAAGACTAAACCCCAATGAACAATAGTCAAAAATAGATGACAAATACGTCCCCCATGTTTGTCCTTGATTGACTTGGTATCAGTTCAGCGACAAAGCAATGTAGCCTCCTGACCCTGAATTAACTCTGCCTTGAACTGCCTAGCCCAATTACTAAGACGAACCAAAAAAAAAGTACCACAAGATTTCAAAATTTAAGATTATCAAAAGCTATAAAACCGGGAATCCTTATTTACCGGCACGACCTGCCGACTGCCACTCGATGCAACTTAACTCCGACTACTCGTCGAGACGGAGTTGGAAGTAATCGTGACCACCTAGTCGTGAAGAAGTCGGGTCGCAGTTAGATCGTAGAAAAGTTGCTGTACATCGCACAAACCCGACAGCGATCCGGTTTAGTTAGGTTGGTTACCCCGTCGATATGCAGCTACCATTTTGACTTTCTACAACCATCACCTGATTCCACAACGCTTCTTCATGGACTGTCCAAAAGAATCGAGTGGAAATCGGGTTGGTGACAGCGTGCATGATACGACTCAACTGCAACCCTACTGGCTGCGATTTCACTACCTGACTACGAATATCATAAAATGTTTGATATGGCCAAGTGGTCACGAAAAGGACGGTCTGGCGAAGCGCAGTTCGAAAACAATTTGCTTCTGCGGCCTTGGCACCAGAATGCTATACTCGTCTAAATTAAAGCCAAAATTTTTCCGTTTTCCACATTCGGGATTCCGTTTTGTTAATTTTTCATTTTCCGTGATCTTCCCGTTTTCCCGCCGTTATCCGTGTTTTGCCCGTTTTTCAACAAATAAAGAATTTTTACAACGAATTGTGGACAGGATCTCTGTAGTCCTGCGCATATGTGTACGTTTCTCAAGCTGCTAGCAGAGTAGTATTAGACCTTGATAGACAATGACAGTATCCATTGTTCTCCGCTTTACGTGTTCTAAAACTCAAAGTTAACAACTTCTGCTCACATTTCTAATGTTTTTTCATTGCCAGTCAAAATCGCGAATTCCGTGTTCATTTACCGATTCCGTAAATTCTGTCCGTTTTCCGTATCGTGGAAAAATGTTGGCTTTAGTCTAAATGAGTACTTTTCAAAGGGCAAAGAACAAAGATAAAAGAAGCGTAAAAGACAGTTGGAGAGTACAAAGATACAAGTTAAAACTCCCAGGGATCTCAAAGAAATTAAGTTTGATGATGATTCTGCAGAATCTCAGAGGTCCAGTGAAGTTGATCAAATAAAACAATATCATAGTACCCGACGACACACTATTTTAAAGATAGGGGAAGGGGAATATAGTAAGGAAACAAAGCATTTAAATGGGCACGCTGTACGAAGATTGGTAAGAGTAAGGACTGTATGTTGCCCTACTACGCAAGCTGTCTGGCTAAAAGCCTACTTAGGCCTAAATACTTTGATCACATTTGCCATGTGTTAAATTATTTGAAGTAGCTGAAGGTAAATATGATTCTTTGGTCCTATTCCTCTGCTCTGCGAAGCTGGCCGTACGATTTCTTCTTTGATGTGGCATTTTCAGAAGCCATAACAGGACCTCTAAAATCAACGCAGATTGCATACGGGCAACTGTCTTCATCAATACGAAAAAGGTTTGGCAGGCAATACCCTAGGATTTACTCTCGTAAAATTGTTAAATTTGAGAAAATAAATACCTTGGAAGATGGACTTTCAACAGCTACTATTTTCTCGAGCAGTATGATTGTGAGGTCCAAGTCATCTCCGTTATACTGAGGACTTCCGGTTGCAGCGACCACCTCATCAGACACGGATATTACATCCTCCTCCTCTATCTCACTGTTTTTGTATAACTTTGATAAAAGTCATAGAAAAACTGGACAAAATATGTATTGAATGCAGTGGCGTAGCCACAGGGGGCCAGGGGCAATGCCCCCCAGAATTATTTCGTAACACATCCTCCCCACCCCCCACCCCCCAAATAATTTCAAGCCATGTGTTGAAAAAGAAAAAATAGGAAGGGTTTTCATTGACAGAAAAAAATACATTTACATTATGTACAAACTTTGATAAATTTATATGATCAGCTTGCCAATTAATCAATTCGGCCTGTTGGCAGGTACGAACTTAATTGAAAACAATGCCAAGAAATGATGGCGTCCTGGTCTAATTGGTCAAAGCACAGCATAACCACAAAGCATAGCATAACCACATGCATGCAGTATCAACATATACGTACCATAGTCGTGTACAATGCAAATTGTACATACTGCTGCACACTGCACTGCATGGGCTTCAGCACAGTGCATAAAAAGTGTCGGGAGAAACATTCATGTATGCATTTTGGTTGCCCCCTTGAGAAATGGCTTGCCCCCCCTAACAAAGAAAGTCTGGCTACGCCACTGATCGAATGGTGACCCATTTATGCATGTTTATCTCAATAACTTAAAAATACATTAACTTTTAATAAAAGAAAACAAAGACCTGAAATATTTTGCACACTGCTGTTTTGTTCACATTTTCAAGAAAATTTATACCTTAATTTACATAAATGCCTACACCACCAAGGAATGAATTCTGTGATTTAAAACTTTTCTACCGTCGTGCTTGGAGCCACAAATATTCCAATTTCCCAAAGTGTTGCATATTCATTTGCAAAGTAAATCAAAACGTCAATAAAAACAATTAAAAAATAAACAGTTGTGGAGTAGATACCATAGATTAAACTTTGACGAAATGTCCTTTTTTGCAAAACTACCTCAAAGCTTTCCCGTTTAGAAGTGAGAGATCAATAGCAGCTGAATTAAAATTACCTCAGTAAGACTTTCAAGCGTGTCGTTCTTATCCGTGCGACAATCATTCCGAACTGGATCCTTCCAAATGGCGAACTCATAAGTGCCGCATGGTCGAGAGGCCAGAGAAACTGTGGAAAGAGCATGAAAATAACAGGGTTGTTTAATAACGTGGGTTGCTTTACCATTTGCAAGGAGCTTGTAGAAGAATTTGTAATATTTGAATAAATTTATGAATTTGAACCCCGGTTCGGGTTGAGGTGTTATCTAGGGGAACCATGAATCGGGAAATGGGGCGGTTGTTTGAACGCTATACCGCCCTCTAATTAACGGACCTGAGTATTCTTTTAATATTCCAAAGGGGACCATAGCACCCACTCATACTAGCAAGTTCTCATTTCTGATGAACAGATACACAGACGCAATATTCACTAGTTTCACCAGCGCTAGGACCGGAGAGTTGTTACGAACACTTGCCCCATCCCATCCCATCCCACCCCACCCCCACCCCTACCACACACTAATAATAGCAATCATACGATTCTCATGAAATTCCGTAATTCTTTAATAATCCTAAAGTCAGCAAATTTTAAATGTTAGGTATATTAATACCTTACTTGCTACAATGAAAATTTTAAAAGTGCACCCTGCTTGAAAGGTTTTTCCTGTCATTGAGCTGGGGGTAAGGGAGAGATTCGTTTCCTAAATTCCTAGAGACCCACAGGCTAGGGAATCTTTCAAAATATTCCAGTGGGGATGTTCGGGGGTAGATTTTCAAAAGAAAATTTTCGATTTCTCATTGAACTGTTGGAACACTCCTTGTTTGCAAAGAGCCTGAAGGAACCCTCTATTACTTTGAAAAGGTAGAGTAAGACTTCTAATTTCCTAGGTCTCGTAAAGGTCCTGCATGTCTAGAATGAACTTACCATCTGATGACGGGCATTTTTCGACCGAGTAAGCTCTTTCACTCATATTCGTCCTCGGAAAAGTCAACTGATGTCCATCGGAATCCATAAAAATTTCTTCCAGACAAAATGCTATACAAAAATGATATTTACCCTAGAAATTAATCAAGTTTTAAAAAATTTAAGTATTTAAGTATTTTACACTTATCGATGAACATATAGGCCTATAAGAGTCGGGTAGCTGGGGGAACTTCATCTCCCTTCTGGCCATTCGGACAGAAAATATGATCTTTTAGAGCAAAATAGGCCTATATGCTATTGTTCGGACAAACATGCGTAAAATTCAGGCAAAAGTTCCCAGCGTCCCAATTCAAACCGGGACCACATCCTCAACATGATATTATGCATGATAGTTAGTCTCAAGACTTCTACCCCTAACCTCATTTCATGACTCTAAACCTAATCTGGAGACATGATATCATGCATGATGTGCATGTCTTGAGACACGAATTTGTTACCTTACAAAAGAACACGTGAGGATTTGGTGCCCGTAGTGATACCGGCTATACACTTAAATTCAATTAAGACATATCAATTTTTCCATAAGCTATGTGTACATTACGTAACTAGAACTATATTACATCATGCGCCGCCACAAGAGGTGGCCAAAACTTGCTTCTCTTCACGATTTTATAATACATGTGGTATTGGGTACGGTAGTGATCTATATGTTGTCTCAGTTTTTCAGCTGTTTGATGCTACGTAAAATTAAAAGAAAAAAGCGATTCAACTAGTCTTAAGGGTTACGAACTTTTGAATTACAAAAAGTAAATCAGGTTTTAGAGGCAACCGAATGACAGCTCTTAAACATTCAGACATTATAAAAATGGTCCTTAGTTATGATCACCATGATGTTCCTACTGCAGGCGAGGATCCAGACATTTCGAAAGGGGGGGGGGGCTGAAAGCCCCTTGAAAATTCTCCTAGATTAACATTATGCGAATTTTTGCGTATTTTTATTGCTGATGTGGCGAAAAAGGGGGGGGGGATGAGCCCGGGAAAGCCCCTCCCCCTTGGATCCGCGCCTGAACTGGAATCCAAGAAACCAATTTGCCTACGTAGCAGGCTGTACTGCATATTCCTTAGTCAGTCATATCCCTGGTTTGGGAAGGTGAGGAGCTGAGGAAACAGAGTCCGCTCCGCGGGGTAACAGTTGATATAAGGGGAGTAGTTTTTCAGTAAGTGAGCACAGCCTGATCTTTTTACTCAAATCACCGATCAAAACCCTAACTTTAAACAAGGAGAGTGCAATACAATATATGGCTGTATGGTCGGCAGTGATGAAAGTGGGGGAAAGTTGAGCAAGTTACCCTGGCGAAGGGCGAGGGGCGAAGGTCGATGAGCAAGAGAAAAGGGGATTGCTTTTTGAGCTTCCAATGAATGCAGGGTTAAGGAAGCAAACATGAAAAACCAGCTCCATAGACCTTATATGCATTGAAGGTGTGCGTCGTTTTGGCAAAAGTAAAATGCCATTGACATAAACGACGCATGAAAAAACTCAATCCCACAATCATTTGTAATATCTATTTGGAAAAGGTTCTATGAAACACACTCACTACACTCATGGCATAGACTTCGCGCGTATCTGACCGGTACGCAAATTAGCTGTCTGCATTGTGTTGGTGTAAGTTGTAAGGCTAAGTACTTACTTCAGCCGAGGGCGCACTTTCTGATCGGTGACGTCGTATTCATTAGGTCTATAGAAGTGCATGAGTATATAGTACTGTCATGTTTAGAAACTTTCAAAAATGTTATGTACATTCATTTATTAACAATGCATTCAGATGAGCTCCTTGATGATAGGTACTATACATCGGCAAGATACTGTCAGCCTCGATGGTGTGTACCCTAAACTCCTGTTTAAAAGTGGTTATACAAAAGAAGGCTATGAACAAGAAAAAATAGTGCCGGAGATACCGACAGGAAAATTATCTTGGAAAAAATGTCAACTTGTTTTGGTTCCAGTAACTTTACACTTAATTTTTGATTCATTTTATAGCTTTTAAACCCGCAAAAGTAGAATAATTGTAATATCTGAGATTCTTCCCCCCCCCCCTCTCGGCTAAAGCAGGTGAGAAAGATTAAGTACCAAAATTAAGGCCCTTGTTCACGAATTCTTAACTGGAGGTAAATGGACCGTGAGAGGTCGTCTACCCCTCCCAATTAAATCAGTATGAGGTCATTATACTTCATTATCAGCGGTATAACTTTAGAAACAAGTAGCGTGTTTAAAGGGACGGGGGCACAACTCCCTTCATCTCCCGACCTCCGTGGTTAGTCGGGGAAAATAACTCAGTCAGGGGATTAAAGGTTAGAGAGATTAAAGAGATAGAGAGGGACTGAAGAGACAAAAGCATCCAAAGCTACTAATTATCCAACCGACTCATACTAGTTTGTCGTTAATTCTTAATCCGTACAGCACTGAGCAAGTAAAGTTCCTTGTCCCCGCCCGTAAATCATCAGTCAGTATCATCGACATCTGGCCCGTGACCCAAGCACTCTAAATTTTCTTTCGCGTTCTCGCAGATTTTGGTAGCCGGTAATAGCAGTCTATATACGTAGGATACAGGATGAAACAAAGTACAACTGTCGTGAAAAATTTGTCAAGATGGAGAGGAGTGCAGTTTCTTGTATTCTGACGTGTTAAGGATGCCACATATCTTCCCTAAATGCGTTCTGCATGATAGTCCTCTCGACAAAATTTATTCCTCCTTTTTTGCCTTTTTTGTCCCTGACTTTTCTGGGGGATCCCCTAAATTGCTCATCCTTGAGTCTGTATCGCCCTTATTCCACGTCCGCCCTGGAATGGACTTGGCCAAGTCTCTCGTCGTGCCCTCTCTGCAAAATGATGTGAAATGTGCCGATCTTTTGATCAACACGCCCTCTATTTGCTGCTTATTAGCATGAAAGAGATACTAATAAGCAGCCATAGAGGGTGTGTTGATCAAAAGATCGGCACGGTTCACACCACTGTGCAGAGAGGACACCACGAGAGACTAAACTAAAATATATGAACACACTCTGCAGAGTCTAGGTATATACACAATTTATTGTAGTGGCAATTTCGTGTTTTAGAAATTTAGAATGCAATTTCTTCAATCTCGGGATTGGAGGATGCCAGATTTCCTCCCGGTAGTTGGTGATGACAGCCTTGTATGCTACAAAAGTTAAAGAATGTCGCTATAGCAAAACCGTTGTGACAAATTCGTCTTCGTGGCTTATAGAATGTGGTTTCCTACAATTTGGGGCGTTCTGGATGCCGAGTATTCTCTCATACAGGCGACCCGACACTTCCCAGTCAGTTGTATTGTGGAGTGCATGGGGTTTCCAGCAATCTAGGGCATTTGGAATGCCAGATTTTCTGGCCTCAGTCTTAACCTCGGTAGGGCTGAGGTCGGCTTTGGTTCCGTACAGCCTCCTATTTAGGAATCACCCCTATGACAAATTCCTGAAGCCGCCTCCATATAAGGATTATGGTCTGTCCATTCGCTGAATTTGTCTCAGTTGTGTCAACTGAATGACCCGGTCTATGAGGTGCAACGAAACCAATATGTAGAGTAACTTCTCAATGTTTCTTGAAGTCTTTCAACGCTAACGCTGCCTTAACCCCCCACACTATGGGTTTTCCTTGTGCAATTAATTAGGTTAATTCACCCGAAATAGCCCTCCTGATAAGGAATACAGCTTGTTAAAAGTAAGGAACTTGTAAATTACCCTTCCCATTATATTCATCTATGACGAGAAAACCAGCTCTGCAATCGAGCGAAATATATAATGAAGATTTAATTTCATGTATATGTTTTCCACGTTCATTTGCTGGCTTCTAGTTAGCCTGTACTCTCAGTCATTAACATCGAATTTCACAAACTCTGAAACCAAATAAAACATGATCAATAGAGCGTCGGGAATTAGTTTTCGGCGGTCTTATTATCCTTACATTTTATGAGCTTCAGGGCCCGTTTCTCCCCTTGAACCCCCAGGGCCTTACGCGGCCCCTGAGTCCCACGCCTGCAAACTCGCTGTTCGCGCTCGTGACGCCCAATTGCCGTTACACCACTCCTCCATATCAGTCTTATATTGTATGAGTTTCAGGGGGTTTCTCCCCTTGAACCCCAACGGGGCTCTACCCTAGACCCCCAGGGACCCTTACGCGGCCCCTGATCTCTACGCGTGCAAACTCGCTGTTCGCGCTCGTGAAGCCCAATGCCGTTATACCACTCCTCCATATCAGTCGGCGGTCACAAGTTGTGCCCCCTCCTCCGAAATCCTTCACACGCCACTGAGAACAAGTGAAAAGTGGCAACTTACGTAAACATTTTTTGTACCATTCCAGTACAGATTTGGTAATTTGAAGTGGATAACATCTCTCAATCTCTGGTAGCGATGATGTCACAATCCAGTGTCTACATGTGGCAGTCAGTGCACACGAACTGTTCTGCAGAACTCCTCTAATGCTGCATTGGGGCACTAAGGCTGCAACCCAAGGCATAGATCCAGGGTCATCTGTGTGTTCCATCGTAATGGTCACTACGTCTCCACGGTGTATGACCAATGGGACACGCAGAGAAGCCACAGTCTGAAAACGAAAAATACGAGCGGACATGGGACAGGGCTTTCCACCGCCTTGGTTTAGCAAGACGCAAAAACAAACTTGTTTTCATGAGGACGACGTCGTTTAATTAATTTCGATAAAATCGATTTCAATGGCAACCTTGGTTAACGTCTTCTAGAGTCTTCATCAATACTGTTAAATTGGGTGAACAATATACCACGATTTTTGTACCCTCAGTGCACTATGTATGAGTGGACCGTTGCATACATCAATGACATCTTCGCTCTGCAACTCCAGCTTACAGGGCTGTTGAAGACAGGGGATTGGGGTTCCAGTCCCAATAATTGTCATTTTCAAGTTTTTCTTTAAAATTATAATTAGCTGTCATTAGAATGGTCGAAAATTACCTACGAAAATGCAAATGGGGTTCAGCCCCCACCCTCTCTTAATATTGGGAGCCTTCCTACTACCGTGAGTTAACATTATCATCTGCTCTTTTTAGAAAATTCATAATGGCATTTGGCGATACTCTTCGCCAAGAGGTAAATATCACGTGTTCATAGCGAGTTCATTTGACGTTTTTTTTACAATTTATCGAGAACAAAAGAAAAGAACGGAAGTACAATATGCTACCCAAAAGGCCTGGTACTAGGCTGTCCAACGGTCAAGGTAGTTTTGATTCCTTGCCGAAGGAAAAGGAATCTATGCAATCACGCTGACGAGTGTATGTATGTGTGTGTATGTATGTGTGATTGTGGCGCTTAGCTTGTAAACATGACATCTCAAGATAGCAATGGTGGATACGTACCGTATATAGATAAATCATATTAAGAGGAAGGAAAAGCCCATTGTTCTGGTGGAGGTCAAGGTCATTTGAGGTCACCAAAGGTCAAAACCTAAACCATTATAAACACGATATCTCAAGGTAGAAAGCACGGATACTTTTCAGTAAGGCTTAGAATGTCGATACGTTATTGTCAGGAAATGAAAATTTTTTCGGTTGGTAAAGGGCAAAGGTTATCTGAGGTCGCGGGAGGTGAAACTACGAAAACCGAGAAAATTGCTTGTAAACACGTATCTCAAGATGGAAATGATGGATACTTTTCACACTAAACATGTAGATTTTTTCATATTGAGAAAAAAACCCCTGTTACTTTTAGCAGGGAGCTGTTACTTGGAGCTCCCTGTTTTTAGCATAGGCAGGATTCCGGGGGTAAGGGGCACTTGACTCCCTTTTTCCAGATCATAAAATATAATAAAATAAATAAGCGAAAGGAAGCGAGACCAGGAAAATTATGTGGGAATTTTGAACGTTATGGTAAATTTTGCAAAGTAAAATAAACTGAAGGAATCATAAATATCAAATGCCATAAAAATTCAGGAAAAAAAATTCTTAGCTCGCTTTGCGCGCACCGGTCTTTAAAAGTCACTAATACAGTGATGTAGCTCAAAGGTTGGGAGGAGGAAGGGGCAATTGTTGGTGAAAAATTTTGTTTGGTGCCTCAGTTAACAATTCTTTCAAAGCATGGGTGCCAAACTTTTGTGACGTGAAGCCCTGAAATAAGGGTCACTGACAGTGCTCGATGCACGTCATTACACCCACAATGGTCCTTGCATGCACAATTCAGAA
Organism: Holothuria leucospilota; assembly: GCA_029531755.1. Taxonomy (NCBI): domain Eukaryota; kingdom Metazoa; phylum Echinodermata; class Holothuroidea; order Aspidochirotida; family Holothuriidae; genus Holothuria; species Holothuria leucospilota. The sequence continues at coordinate 65,645,120 of CM055962.1, forward strand.
ACCTACCCGTGTATAGGAAACTCACAATTCTTAATAACTTTTTCGGGGTATTTCGCGTGAACTCGGTATAAATAGGTGTCACGTTAGGACTGCTGTCTATACGAAAACTTTTGTGGAATTGCCTTGTTATTATATCCTGTAGGATAGCTAATTTCTTTTTCAAAACATTGCTTTTTCACTTTCCCCATCAACTACCATCATCCTCATAAAATTGACCAAAGGAAATTAACTTAAATGTGCAATCACTATAAGAAAAATATTCTACATAGGGGAGGCAGGATTCTCTCTAGAAATGGTCCAGAATGGCCGCAAAAGTTATCAAATTAACAAAAAATGCTTGTAGAGGACCCTCGGTCCCCAGTCTCCGGCTTGGCGCCTTCGACGCTCGAGGTTAAAGGCTTCGCGGGCCACATCTTGCGAAGATGCAGCTTCCAATGGAAATTGCTTCCCTGGCAAGTTTACTGCAGACGCCCATGGCCATATCTCTGTAAGAACTACCCATAACAACATTTTATTGATTTTGGAAAGTAGTATACCTACAACCCTCAAACTTGATCGTGCTTACAAAGTTATACGGTACTTTATTGTGCATTTTCGAAACTATCTTACTTTTCACACTAATATAAAACTTAAGGGGCCCCTTGTCCCTGACCATTGACAAAATTGAAACATAAAAGAAAAAATAAGGTGGCTGGGGAAAGTATGAGAATTTTTTATGTAATGGATTGATTTAAAAAATCAAGATAAACAATAGGCTACAATAAAATGTCTTAACTCTATTTTCGCCGAGCTTCGCATCCGTTTTCAGTACTGTTTCGTGTTTTCTTCCTGTGGGACATCTTGCATGTTCCATAGCTCCGTACGAAGGCTTCTATTCTCATTGTTACTACCTACAGACCTAAAAGCCAAACCCTCTTCATCATAAAAATTACCTATTATTCTGAGTAATGCTATTATTGAAATGGTAAAAATGTGATTTTGTGATCTGTTTAGAGCACATCCGATGAGTTTTAAGATAGCCAATGCTTTATTTTAATAGTTTTAATATTTTAAATAATTCAGGGCCTCCGGGGCGTTTTCTGCTGGACCCAACCAGAGCCTAGAGGCGGCCCATGGACCCCACGCCTTCTCCCGCAGTGCCATCGGCGTCCTTTGGTATCCTATACCCGGGTTTGCCTCTACTTTCAGACATCAAATCCCCCTGGTTTTTGCTTACAATAGTAAGCTTATGTTACCATACTGTACTTTTAGAGCTCTATGACGTCATCAAACAATAAAATACAAAAGATATCGCCGATTTTCTCTTCACACACTCGCGAAGAATGTAATTACGACAAAGGAAAACATAGCACCAATTGTGTGTATTCATTGACAGTGCCATTGTGGAAATTTCAGTACCCTTTTGCAAAACAGAATTGATCATTTAAAAAAGGTAGGAAGAAATTGTTAAAACCATTTAAAACTTCGCTAAAAACATATAACTAGGAGCCTTAAAAAGGACATTAATGTATTATTCCGCTAACGATGGTCTTCACTAGGGCTCTACTGTGCGTAAACCTGCAAGTAAGTCTACAGGAAGTATATTACTCTCAGACCGCGTGAAGTTGTGTCACATGACTTGTACGTAGCTTCTGCTTGACGCGACGGGCGACCACCAGAGACAAGAAATATAGAGTTCAAATCTATTAAAATTGGAGCCATCACTGCAACATTCTGACAAATTTATGGTTGGAATGTTCAGTTACGTCTAAAACATGTATCTTTTCACAAGCATAACTCTAGTAAATTGACTGAATACATTAGTAATGATGGACGTGTGTGTTCGTACAGGTGTGTCAGTATGCTAGCATGGGTGTGTAGGTGCGCTAGTACATGGGTGAGGGCGTGATACTGCAGTTGTGCGCATAGTGGTATTTAAATATATACAGTTCCGGGTGTGTGGTGGTCCTACTACAGGCATGGAAGTGCTACCTCGGAACTTCCATGGTACAGGTGTGTCTGCGTGCTAGTACATTGTGAGGGCGTGCTACTATAGGTGTAGGTAGAGTACCTTTATAGGAAGAGTAGCGACAACTTAAATTTGGACGCCATTTTGTTTCCATTGGCTATTAGTGTCTAGCATACACTGCACAATGACTCCCGAGTCCGTGTAAGCGCTGTGGGTTTAATTTTTATCGTTTCTGGTGACAATGGAACGGGGGTAGAGTATCGCGTGAAAAATCTATTGGGTCCCAGTCACAGTGAAATGGTCGGGGGGGGGGGGGGAGAAATGGTCCTTGGGGCCATATCATTAGTTCCAATTAATTATGCATGATACTTATGAGCGATCATCAAGTTTTCCTTTTACACCAAATGTTCACAAAATGTTTTCAACATTTGTTACTTGATGTCACGGTGGAGAACCACATGACTGAAATTATGCGATGAAGTTCCTTTGGGGGCTCCGGGTGGGGATCGAATGGCAAGAGGCCCCTGCACAGGAAGGGCCCAAAAACTAAATAGGCTATACCCTGGTGAAAGTTTTTGACACCAAATGGACATTTTGATGGTATAATGTATCAAATTCAGAGAGGAGGAAAACGGTTTCCTCTGTTTACACAATATGGCCCCGCGGTCTCATGGCTAAATTATAGGGCACTAGCTATAGGGAAACCTAGTGCATGAACCGAAAATACCTTAGTTTGAATCATCACTACAGAGTCTATTCACTTCAGGTAGATAATAGCTAGGCATGAATACTTTAGGTATAAAGTTCAGAATACATTAATTGCAGCTTGATAATCGATTGAGGGTTTCGGGCCCAGGGCCCTAATTTGGGCAAAGGAGCACTGAACACAAATACATTAAAGTCACGTATTTTGCATTTGAATTGCATAGCCCAGGTAACATTCCCATATGGAATCCTTACGGGCCACATATGGGGCCCATATGATTTTGCACCCAAGATTCATAAGGGGCCCGTATGGGCCAGCCCATATGACCCATATAACCCATACGGGATAGTTCTGGGCCCATGTGGGCAACTGATGCATATGTGATACTTCTGGGGTGTGGACAACTGCTCCACATGGGCCCCGGAACTATCCCATATGGGTCATATGGGCATATGGCTCCATATGGGCCCTTATGAATCTTGGGTGCAAACTTAAATGGGCCCATATGGGTTCACCCATATGGGGCCCATACGTTTGCTACCTGGGAGAGTACAAGTTAAAGAACCCCCGTACCTAATTTGGGGTCCTTGGCCCAGGTCCCACACATTGTGGAGTATTACATAGTATTACATGTGAGGTATCTCTAAATAAATCCCATGAAGGACGTGAAACTGTTGTTCACATTCACCTTAGAATCTCACCAAGAATCATAGCGTTATTCTAAAGTCATAGTATTCCCAATATAGGGCCCTGGGCCCACTAACCACAACCTTTCTTTATTTGGTGGGAAATCGGTACATTCTAAACCCTTTCTCGGACCGATTTTGCACCCAAATACACATCAACCCGTCATTTTCTGGGCGAATACAATACACTTACTGTGTATTGTCGAAACTTGTAGGAAACAAAATGGCTCCTGTTGTCACGTGATCTGTATTTTTTGAAACGTCAATGTCGCTACTCTCCCTATAAAGGCACTCTAGGTGTAGGGAACGTGGGTAAATTTGTTGCAAGCGCGTCTAATTGTTGATAAAGTGTGAATATATCAACCTGGATCACGTCACCTGTACTTATTCCCTTCAGTTACTTCCCAAAAATAGATAACTCAGGATTATGAGATCAGTTTTCTCATACCACGATGCAAAAGAAAATTATTTGGGTTTGGCACACATGGTTGTTGCAGTTACGAATGGCTGTAAAAACTAACAACAATCACTGACTTCAAAGGAATTTTGATCCGGTGTGGTTATGTTCTAGCTCATCACAGTGCAAATGGTCTAACTTTATTAAGTTGACTTGTTCTGTGAGGGGCAAGACTATACAAGACGGCAGCCAGCCATACGATTAATTATTCTCACCAAGCGATAGAGGGGACTCACTTGGTCTCGGAAGGAAACAGGGAAAGCGGTCTCCACCCATCCCCTCCCCATGTTCTCCTCTGTTGTTGTCCGTGTGTCAAATCAATCAAGCGTCACTGATTTTGATTTTGTTAAAGACCACATTAAACTACCAGTCAAGTGGAAAAATTAAACGAAAAGGCAAAATAATTGCACTTACTGCTTTTTTGGTTGCATAAGCAAAACGTTGATCCGATGACGTGGTGATATTAAAACGAATAATGTTGAGACTGTTTTTGTTGTTGCCTGTGATGTGAATCTAAGATTAAAATAACAAGCACGGAGTACACAAAAATTTACTGCAATGCTTGAACTGTTTGAAAAAAATTACATAAGAAGGGTTATTAAAAAAGTTTACATAAGGCGAGTCTTATTTAAAAACACAAAAATATACCACGGGTTCAAATTCACTGAAAACCTAAACTAGTCAGGATGGTGTCTCTCCCGACTAATTTCACTGACTAGCGTAAAATACGTCGGTGGATTAGTCAGTGATCACAAACTAGTCAGTGGATTAGTCCGTGTGACACCGACTAATCAACTGACTAATCGTGATCACTGACTAATCCACCGATTAATTTTACGCTAGTCAGTCAAATTAGTCGGGAGAGACACCATCCTGACTAGCTTAGGTTTTCAGTGAATATCATCAAGTTTCATAAAAGAGATTGTCTTCTGGAAACCTTTCATAGCCTATGAGCAGATGGTAGTACCAGGGAGTTGTTATTTAAGTGACAACTCCCTGGTAATACTTGGCCTATGTGGTTGGTTGGTTGCAAGGAAAATACGAGTTGCTAGTTGTAAAACACACGTGCAATACCTTCATCGGTTTTGTGTACAAAAAGGGCTGGTTGGATGGCATCGCTGTAACATCATCAGCATTGAAGGTTAGAGACTCCGTAAATAGTGTGTATTCAGTAGAAATTCATTGTATACACGCGTAGTGAAATGAACGTGCGGGTGCCGGTATAAGGCTATATGACCTTATTCTGTCACCCAACTTCATTTTAGACAACAAGCAATGAAGCTGGCTAGATAATTAAGTGACTTCGATACACGACTTTGGTACCCATACTTTACGCAGGTGCACGACGTAGTCTAGTCTTCTGCTCTACTAAAAATCATATGCATAACGGCTATAGACCTTGTGCAATGACGTCACAGAACAGGAAATGCGCCCTCTCATGAGGTAGGCGCACAGTATCACAGCCTACACCATCACAAAGCATATACAGCTAGTTTTGAACCGGTAGGATACCCGCCTTATTCTACATTAACGCCAAAATTTTTCCTTTTTTTAAAGTCGGGATTCCGTTTTGTAAATTTTTCATTTTCCGTGATCTTTACGTTTTCCTGCCGTTTTAGGTGTTTTGTACGTTTTTCAATAAGTAAAGAATTTTACTATCGGAATTGTGTACTTACTCTTATTGTATGCGACTCCACTAGCTGACAAAAAAATAGTGCGGTTTGCTGTAGACAGGGTCTTGGTGCGTAAGTGTGTAAGTTTTTCACGCTGCTAAGTTGTAGTAGAGTAGTAGTAGAGTCTAGTAGACCTTGATAAATAGTAACAGTATCTATTGTTCTCCGCTTTGAGTGTTCTAAAACTGAAGAGAGATTATAACTTCTGGTCACATTTCTGTTTTTTCTTTTTTTCATTGACAGTCAAAATAGCGAATTCCCTGTTCTATTTCGGATTCCGTGAATTCTGTCCGTTTTCCGTAACGCGGAAAAATGTTGGCTTTATTCTACATGCGCGTGAGCATGGTATGTCGTACGTAGAGTATGTGAACCAAAGTCATGTACTGCATCTAGCTAGCTTCATTGTTTGTCCTCTGAGATGACGTCGCATGATTTCAATACAAAGGGTCTATAGGCGAGCCTGCATTGTATCTTACGTTTGATATTATGCGCGTTGCCACTTTCCTGACGATTATGAGAGGATAAGTCCTTCGTAGTAGGGTTGGCGCCAGAGGAGGAAGGAGATCTGCAGCCACCCCAGTCCGAGAAGGTCAATTGTTCGGTCAAGGGAAAACGGGAAATCGTAGGGGGCTTGATTTATTTTTGCTCTCAAGGAAAGCAAATTCGATACTGCCCCCCCCCCCAAAAAAAAAATTGGGCGCGCTTCACCCGCTGCAGAGTTTCGTTGTGTTTGTTTCATAGTTTTGTTACATACGCTGAACTTAAAGTAATTCCCTGACCAAGTGGCACGTCAAGGACCAAGCGGTCCGGGAATGTCAAGAGACTAGGGAGTGTAACACTCCCCAGCAAAAAATTACCATGGTTTACCATGGTAAATCTTTGCTGGGTTCCCTGAAAGGACATACATAGCTAACACAATATTACATAACACCTCCCTGTTTAAATCAACTACCCCTTGACTACCATCTAGTACAGGTGTAGGTCTATTCCCTTCGCTCTACCTGTGTCTACGGGAGCCGTATCACAGGGTATACAAAACGAACATGCTTTGGATCAATTCTTCTGTTCACCAGGTTGAAGTAAAACATGTGATTGGGATAATCGAGATGGGATTTTCTCTTTTCATTCCGAGTTTATGCTTATCTAGGCCAACTTGTGAATATGACGATTATCAGCCCCATGATCCTTAGGTGAAATGCGCCATCTGTTACATTCACTATGGGCGATCTTGCAGCAGGACTCGTCCATTGATTCTGAGGAAAGGCAATACTTTCCATGTTGTAATAACATATTCATTATAGAAGAGGGAACGGAGGGAAAGGGTGTTTTAGGTGTATTATCTTGAAGTAATGATGTACTATCTAAGCGTAGCGTCACCATCATCTGGCGTGTAGCGCGCGGAAAAAATTAGATTAAAATATCTCCGAGATTGACTTAAATGACACTTCCAGGCCTTGTCAGTAACCATTTCGATGTGTAATTCTGCTTAAAAACATAAGAAGTGTTGTAAGTGTTTCAAATTAATTGTTTTTATTTATTTCCGACAGAGACTAGAAATTTCCGACAGAGGCCTTCGGAGGCTTTGTGGGGGGCGATCGCCCCCTGCCCCCCTCTAGCTACGCCACTGACTGCCCCGTCATACAACGAAGCGATCAATTGCTCATACTTTCTCACGTAAGACCGTAATGTAGTGTAATGGTGAGGCCGAATACGCTGATCTAGTTCGTGGATCATGCTTGCCCACCCGGCGTACGTTTATTACTCCTTCATCGATACTGACTACTCTTGTAATATGTACCCTACCTGAATAACAGGCGTACATATTCGACACCTGCTACGAAGGATCATGGAGTCATTAGTTCGAATGAGCCACACATGGCGGACTGGGATGTGAGAGTCTGATTGGTCGAAAATTTGGTTACGTCGTGTGTTGTCTTCTTTCAGTGTCGTCTCTATTCGACAATAATCGGAAGGTCTTGAAAATTATTCGACCGCCGTTATCGAATGGATCCCAGGGCTATCTAAAATGTGTTAGGCGTACTTGGCGGTGCATGCTATTTGCTACACTGTAGTAGAAAATCGCACTGAAAAACTTACCCTTGATATTCCCCCTAAGTCAGCAGCATCAAATACAAAGGAGATACGGTCAGTTTCAACGGAATTTTCGTGCAAAATTAGAACCGAGAAATGGCACGGTACATCCACCAGGCTCGGTTGATAGTTCATACAGGCTGAAAACGTAAAGCAAATTTACATAGGGTAATGTTTATTCTCGCACAACGCATGCTATTGTTTCAGATACTGTCCCATGAAAGTCACAAAAAATATAAAAAATGAGAAAAAAAAAAAAACAACAATAACAACAAAAAACACAAATACATGTACAGAGGACAGTGAGACTCACATTGCCCCATCTTCACTCTAAACCATGAATCAGCTTACTTTGTATTAATATGATGACCTACTTATAAATCATTCAATAGAAACTTACGAGCACCTGCTTCATATGCGGAATTGCGCAATTGTTTGGACATCTTTCTATGATTTAAACTTTTATACCCACTTCGGTCATCCGCTCTCCCCATTCACAATTACCCTCTCTCCAAATTGATCGTCCTCCATTTTGTCATCCATTATTCTAATAGTTTGGCGGACACTAAGTGATATTTTACGACCACTTAAGTCTCATCCTGTTATTCCCATATGGGCCAAAAATGATGAGGCACGGAGGACATGTATCACTTAAGAGGGACGACCACAAAGGTCAAACTTTTTGGGCCTAGTGCCCCCCCCCCCCTTGACGATTGGTTTGGGGCTCCTCGTACAAACCCTGGAAAGAAACATTCAACCAGAAGTTATAGCACGAAGCCCTTTACAAATTTTATACGTTGCAATAAAGCTTTTGACTATTTTCAGATGTTGGGAGTTTCTCTTTTTAGACGGGTAAAATCTTTTATCAAAATTTTGTGCAGCTTTCCTGGAAAACGGGAGGCTAGGATGGTGGTGAAGACAGTGGCTAGCCAGCTCTCACATTAAATGTGGGCGGTTGGGCAAGGTCTAATTCCCAACCGGAGGTTGGAAGGAAATACCTCTCAGGAAAAAAAAATAAACTAAGAGTATTGTGCCAACTATTAATGCATCATTTGCATACAAATTTGCACCCAGTTTTCCCAAGGGGGCAAGTTTCCCTTCCTGCCTACCACTAGCTTCTCCCCTGTTTGGCAGAACAGACGAGCAATGGGATCTCCCGCGTTAAAAAAAATAGTAAAGAACAATAGTGGAAACACCTGCACTTATGATGAAGAATAGACGCATAGTAGTAGACAGATAGTTAGATGAGGTTTTACGGCTCAGTTTCTAACCAATTGGTTTAAGTCGGGCCGGCCATGGCCTTTTTTCCAGTTGTGGCTCACTGGCTTGTTTTCCCTACTCCATTGCCTATGCTGAGCACCAAGCACAATGACAGTAGGTTCCATTTTTACACGCATAGTGAGTAGACAGAAATAATGAATTCAATCTAGTTCTTTTTGGAAGCGCCGTGGTCCTAAGTCCTACCAAGCAATTAGGCGTTGAGCTTTCAGTAAATCCAACTCGAAAATGTTTACTTATGCATAAGAAATTTTGACTGCTTGGCTGTTTTTAAATGATATCAGCTCTTTGCAAAGCCAAAAAGATCTAATTTTTGAAATCCTTTTTCACCCCGTTTTAATGCTTTTCAGTGTTTATTGTGTTAGCAATCTCAACGATCAATTTTGCTAACCCCTCGACCAGCAAGCCACGGTGGACCTACATGGGATTTATTTGATTACGCTGGCCTCAGTAAGGCTTGGGCTGTAGATAGTTTTCACAGGGGGCCCAGCTGATGTTAATTTGAACTGCATATCAGTAAACTGGCATCGCATAACTGAGTTCTTTCTCGCTACAGTGCATTTAAACTTTTAATGAGAGAAACTGAAGTTTGAACTCCCCTTTAGCTGGGCTGTATAGTTATCAGGGGCGAAGATCTGTTAAAATTATATGGGACTGGCTTAATTGCGAATACTGGCCTGATTGTCACTTCACGACCACAGCTGTGGGTACACAGGTCACAGAGGGAACTGATCTTTCGAATATTCATGTTACTATTAGGAGTTCAACCAATGCTGGTGCAGCAGTAACTCGCTGCCGGTAAAGAGGGAGAAAAAAAAATGATTTCCAGGTTCGAACCCTTTGCACAAGAGTACATGATTTGTAACGCCTTCGGTATTCTTTCTTCTACATCTGTGGTTACCTTTCCCAGTTGTCTACGTAACAGGGTGTACAGTATATGCCTTCTTCAGTCATATCCTTGGGAAGCCTTGAAGAGGGGCCGAGAAATCAGTCTGCTCCGCGGGGTGCTTTCCCAGAACAATTAAGGTTAAAGATGAAAACTCTTACCCTCGTCAAAAGTACAGGTTGTGTCTTCGTCACTAGCGTCCCCGCAATCATTGTTTATGTCACAGCGTTGTATCTCTGGAATGCACAGACCGTTATTACAGGTAAATTCATCATTTTCACAGTTTTTTGGCCCTGTAAATTAATAAAAACGGTTACTATTTTAAGTTAATTGCATGCTATATGTGACATAAGGCAGTGGGGCTTAGCTTGACAATTTTGTGCAGGTTAACGCCAATTTCCTGACAGAGTGCAATCTTCAAATAACACATGCTGTATTGAACCCGTTAAAAATGTTAGATTTCCCACCCCACAAAATTGGACTTTCGTGGGGTAGGATTATATGTCACTTTCTAACGCCCGAGGCTATCTTCATCGCCAAGCCAATTAGTTACCTCTTTCCAACGAGTTGTATCATATGTCATGATCTGGACAATGGCAACATCCAGCCTTGACGAAATTGGTGTAATAGAAAAGGGAAAATAGGTTTTTAGTAGTTTTAACGAGACCAATACCTCATGCTTTTGCGACTAATTCAGCTGTAATAGTGGGTGTCGATTTTGCTTTGCCAGCGTTTTTTGGAGTTTGTCTTACTCTTACATGCTTTTGGGGGATGTAAGGGGAGAGGAACCCCTCCCCGCTGGAAAATATTAAGGAAAACGTATCGTTTAGATGCAAAATAGTGATAGGCTATATTTTTTTTCAATACCATGCACCTTAAAAACACTTGTTTGTTGTACTGTTTGAGTGCCAGGGATACTTGACGAAATGCCATTATTTTGCACAGTTTATACATAGACAAGGCCATGTGCTTCCATAGAAAAAGATGACAAATGACTTGCAAAGTATAGCTGAGGCTGCATATTCGTAAGGTGCGGCTGACGATGCCTTTTAACTTAAGCACGAGCGACGAATGTTAGAAGCCACAAGGGATGTCATAAGCGTAGGGAGCTGTCCTCGACTGGGAGTTGAAAGTTGTTTCGCACCGCCCTCCTGAGGGAGGGGTCTAAGGGGAGGGGCTATTCTTGAATGTTTGAGGGTCCTTAGATGCAATATGGTGCAACATATTGGGCAAGTTTTAAGGAAAATTACTGCAAACTTTTTAAGTTTTGACATAGGAAACAAAATAAGGGGTTTTCGTCCTTGAATTGAGGGGTTGGAAGCATACTTCTGCCCACCACATTTTCGACTGGGGGGCTTTAGCCCCCGAGCCTCGGCTCCTATGCCTATGAGGGATGTTTAGAGTCCCTCCAGAGAATCATCACTTAATTGAATTGATCTCGCGGCTATTATGGATCATTTCTAAGGATAATCCTGTCCTCAGTGTGTCTCTTTTCATATCTTTCTATTCTGTTATTTCGACCCATGGGGGACCCTGATCCCCAACCCCACTCCCATGGCTACGCCAGTGAGGGAGGACAGCTTTCAAATAAGAACCCAGAGTAAATGACAACGACTCCTATGCTTGGGGCATTCACTACCAAAATTTAGGTAAAAAGAAACCCTTACTTGCCATTGTCCGGATTTTGAGCCCTCGCAATTATAATGAGGACAGTGCGATTTTCGGCACTTTCATTAGCCATACACATGCGAAAATGGGAAAAACTGGCAGGTTTTGGGTATTTCACTCACTCGCTCTATCTGTGCCTGAACTTGTTATTCTGTTGTTTTGTTTTTTTCAGTCGAAGGTGGTTTATCTCTTAAAACGTAACGTAAAATCAGTTCGGGGCTGGATCGAGGGGGCTCTAGGGCTGCTTTAAAGAATCACTTGTAAAGTCCTGTCATAAGCGACATATGTAAGGAGAGCAAGGTAAACAGAAGTATACTGTACAATACGGGTAAAATTTCCATCAATGAAGAAAAGTAAGAAGTAGGAAGTACGGAAAGTAACAAGTAAGGAACCCACCGAGAGATAGCTGAAATAAACGCTTTTAAATAAGCTTTAGTAAGAACTGAACACCATGTATGCGAAAATTAAACTTACGGGTTAATCTAAAGTCGATACACCCTTCACAGTTACAATGATCTTCCGTGATACCACACCAGTTGTAAGGGGAACAGCAGGGCTCGTTGCCTTCGGGGTTACATTGAGCTACTTCTTCGTTGGGTGCAAGGAAATCTCCGCCACATTTTAAATCATCTCTCCAAGCTTTTGTGGAGCTTACACCTAAATTACAACAGGTGTAACATTAAATTGACCATTTGGTTATTAATTACAAATGTAATTGTAAAGCATTGATCTTAAGTATGGTCAGCCTTTCCAAAATTGATGATGAGAAGGACAATGTTATTAAATAGAGTAAGTTAGTAGGATACCTGAAACTAGACGTAAGGTCGACATTGAAGTGGTCCACTTAAAAAGCAAGGTAAGCAGAAAAGTACTATATTGGTACAATTTCGATCAGATGATTTCTAAAGAAGCAAGGAACTCACCGAAAGATAGCTGAAATAAAAAATAAAAATAAGGGAAAATGAAACTTACCAGTTAATCTAAAGTCGATACACCCTTCACAGTTACAATGATCTTCCGTGATGCCACACCAGTTGTAAGGGGAACAGCAGGGCTCGTTGCTTTCAGGGTCACATTGAGCTACTTCTTCGTTGGGTGCAAGGAAATCTCCGCCACATTTTAAATCATCTCTCCAAGCTTTGGTGGAGCTCCCACCTAAATTACAACAGGTGTAACCTTAAATCGACCATTTGGTTATTAATCACAAATGTTATTGTAAAGCAAAAGACTTTGATCTTAAGTATCATAATGATCATGAAAAGGACAATATTATATAGTAGAGTAAGTAGGGTACCTGAAACTAGCCCCACGGTAGACATTAAAGTGGTCCACTTACCCCTGAATGACAGGAAAATGGAAGATTATTTCCATGATTAATCTCTGATGTGATCGACACTGAACAGATTACTAACCTTTACACTAACTCCCAATCTTTCCCAAAGGACCTAATACCAAACCAAAGTGCATCTTTCTTTCTTTCTTTCTTCTTTCTTTCTCTCTTTCTTTCTTTCTTTCTTTCTTTCTTTCTTTCTTTCTTTCTTTCTTTCTTTCTTTCTTTCTTTCTTTCTTTCTTTCTTACCCGTATCATTTGTGTTAAAGTGGGGATGACACGGCCAAAGTAAGTTTCCCAGTAAACATTCTTTGGGTACAGCTTGAAATAAAGCGAATGTTTTCCCCACTAAACTACGTCCATAAACACAGTAATACGAGCTTGTGAATTCCCAATTACAGTCCAGACTCAGCCCATCTGAAATCCGAAAGCGAAAAAACGTATGTGAGCGCGTCTCAAGATCGTGACGTCATTGGAGGCACGGTTAGTAACACTGTACCAGGCAGCTCACCCATCGTTCTACACATCGAATCATGTGCATGCTAACGCGTGTTAGCGGGTACATCATTGCAAACACCTGTGCTACGATCACGGACTTCAATACATGGACAGAGGATTAAGCAATCAATACGGTCGCCACCGTTCGAACAAATTTTGGCTAACCAAGATGGCCGCCGGGATACTACCATTTGCCCAATTTGACAATGAATCTGCAACATTTCAGACAAAATATCAGTATGAATGGAAGAACAATATCTCAGTCCTCCATTCTATTTGTTGAATTTGACCTGAGCTTGCATTCTTTCGAAAATATTACAAGTTTCTCACACAATTTGTCGATACCGAGCCACTTGAGCAAGTCCAAACTTTTACACACAAGACTATAGCAGGCAGCCATATTGGTAAGCCTATTCGTGTACGCACGGTGGAGACAATTACGCATAGGACGTTAGTGCAATATGCCCTGTCCATGTATATAAGAAGTCCGTGGCTACGATACTACAGCAGCGACAGCAGCGCGCGTGACCAGTGACCACATTGTGAATTATGCGTCGTTGCGCGGTGACTGCTTACCATTCACGATAGCACCCGTTACTGAACAGCTCACTGAGTAAAGGCGCGCTTGTTATGGACTGTCCATACATGTTCATAGCTGTTCTGTACAGCGCGCCTGGACCGCGTCCTTTTTGCACAAAACAAAGCTGTTTACTATATGCAGGGAAGCTAAAACACGCGCGCATATGCACGCGAACATATTGGCCAATGATATGCTTCGAAGGCCCCAACATGGTCCGCGCTTTGCGCTCTGTGTGTTGGGCGGGTATTGTGATGTAAATCTTTTCATGAAGTTGCCAAGGTATGACAACTTTACCAAGCGTTACATTAGTTCCACATCTAGATGCGCGTCCTTAATGGCGCAGTGTTTGTGCCGCCAATTGCGTCATAAAAGTCAGGTGACCTGTTGCGGCATTTTTCGAAATTGGATTTTGAACGTTTTTCTTCAAATTTCATTTTATGCCGAATGGTACCGGTTTTAACTGTGTATGAGATTATATTTAGAGAATACTGTATTCATTCTTGCAATACACAGCCGTTATTGAAAGACATTGTGTTAAAAATCAACTGTCTAGGTCACTGTCACCTTGAAACTGGAGGTAGGCCTATGATTATATGAGACTGAGGTCAAGCTTGAAGGGTTATGATATTCTGTGTAATTCACTTAAACGTATATTTTGTAAAGAAACGTTTACACGGGTGAGTTATGTCATACTAAAGTTTTCCATATTCTATTACTTTTCAATACCGGTAATTAGTATTGCCTTTGTATTTCCTGTAAAAATAATTTCTACAATCAATCATTTTTCTGCCCTAGAAAAAGCAGATGGGGAAACATTTGTTACCCACTGACAGGTGGGTGATCTAAGATTATACTGTTAAGAAGCAATGGCTTAGGTATCTACTTACTACAGAGTGTCCCTGAAAACCATCCGCGACGCCCCTCACCGACACCCCTTGCTCCGCCACTGTCGCCTTACACAAACCTATTCCAATTTCAAAATAACGGTTACTTTTCTTAATAAGCATGAAATAAAATGAATTGGTTGATGTCGAGATAGCCGTCCAAAGTTAAAAAAAAAGTCCCCAAAGGTATAATTCAAAAAAATATTCTGCTTACCCTGATCGACAAGAAGACATAACGTCGCTATTATTACCATTAACATTCTGCAGAGAAGGTACATGACACAAAACCTGTTGGCAATAGAACAATGTCGTAAGACAGATTAATATGTAATTCTTTCAAGCATCGTTGTGATTATCATTCTTTTCGTTCATCGTCACTAATTTCTTCATTGTTACCATCGCCATTGTTATCATCATAGTCGTTGTTATTGTCATCTTAGTTGTCAGTCAATGTTATCGTATGGCTGTCGCCATTATAATATCATCGTCAAGTTTAATTTGAATGTCTTCGTAATTTTCGTTGGTATCGTTTTTGTTGTCATCGTCGCTGCAGTATCATCTTCGTCGTTGTTACTGGTTTTAAAGTTGTCATTGTTATCGTAATTGTTGTTAGTTTGATTCCCATCGTTCGCATAGGCGTAGGGAGCTGTTCTCGACTGGGAGATGAACGTTGTTTCTGACTATCGTCCTGGAGGGTGTCTTAGGGAAGAGGGTTTCCCCCTCCCTTTTAGAATCTTTTGGAATATTTTCGTGTCCTTAGATGCAATTTTGTGCAACATTGTGCAAATTTTAAGGAAAATTACTGCAAATTTGCAGTGCTGTATTCGAGTCCTCCACCTTTCGAGCCGGAGTCCGAGTCCGAGTCCTCACCTGCCGAGTTCGAGTCCGAGACTGAGTCACGGGCATTCGAGTCCGAGTCACAGGCTCCGAGTCCGAGTCCCCTATGGAAAAGTGTACACTAAGAAACTGGAATTTACAAATTACCAATTTTTCACTGCCTTTTATACAATGTTGTGTGTTATCATAGCTGTGGTCACGAGGGGGCAAGCGGAGGCACTTGCCCCCTACTTTTTCCTAGACCTTAAAAATGAATTAAAATAATTAAAAAAAAAATGAAAGAAAGAAAAAGAGACCAGAATAATTATAAGGGAATTTTTCAAACATCATGGCCAATTTTGCAATGTAAAATGAAGGAAAAACATTAATTTCAAATATCAAACAATGCCAGAATTTTTTTCCTCGGTGCGCTTCCCGCTCACCCGCAATGAGTACTAAGTAATACAGTGGCAGCCCAAAGGTGGGGAGGCAAGGGGCAATTGTTATTGAAAGGTTTATTAGGGAGCCTACTTAAATTAATGTTTCTTCCAAAGCATGGTGGTTGGCGCCCAGCAACACTTTTATGATATGAAGCCCTGAAATAAGGGTTACTCAGAGAACTAATAACACCCACCTTACAGCTCCCTGGTTCTTGCATGCACAATTCTGAAACCTTCCCCTGTATAGTGAATTGTGATTCTCAAAAAAAATTTCGGCATGCTTCGCGTGAACTCAATGGAAGTAGGTGTATCGTTAATACTACTGTCCATACTCCGTAGTAGAACCTTTGTGGGTGGAATTGTCTCCTGATTACTGCCTGTAGCATCCGTGCTTGAGTAAATTACTATTTCAAAACCCTTATAACCCCTACTGCATGCTGTTCACTTTCCACACCAACTTCCACCATCCTCATACAATTGATCGAAAGTCACTATCTGAAATTTGCAACCATGATAAGGAAAGTATTCTGTTAGCATTTCAAATTATATCTGGGGACGAGCGTTTTTATCTAGGAATGGTCCATAATGATTGCAAAAGCCATCAAATTTAAAAAGAATTCTCGGGAAGATCCCCACCCTCCACCTTCTCGACTTCGGCACTCACAGTTTAACGCTTCGCTGGACACACCTTACGAAGGTGCAGGCTCCAATAAAAATTGCTTCTCCGGCAATTTTACTGTGGTAGCCCATGGTCATATCTCTGTAAGAGTAACCCATAGCATTTTATTCATTTTGAAAAGTATTATACATAATCACCCTCAACCTTTCATCGTCCTTACAAATTTATGCATCAACCTGTTTTTTGAAAATCTTATTTTTCACAAGTAATGAAAAACTTGAGGGGTCCCATGTCCCCGACCATGGACAAAAATGAAACAAAAAAGAGAGAATTGCCTGGCTGGGGGAAGTAGGAGAGTCTTACATGAAATGGATAATATTGCATTCAAAAAATAAAGAAAAACAAAGACTGTAATAAAATGCGGTTTTCTTCGGCGTGCTTTGCGCGCACCTCTTTTAAACAATGGTTCGTGATTACTTCTATAGAACATCTTGCATGTTCCATATTCATACAAATTCTTCTGTTATCATAGTAACCACTAACAAGCCAAACCCCCTTCAAAATGTCTTGTAATTCTGATTGAGGCTGTTATTAAAAAAGGTCAAAATGTGATTACTCTGATCTGTTTATAGTGCACATCCGATGAGTTTTAATATAGCCAAATGCTTCATGATGATGGTTTTGATTCTTTTAATATCTCAGTGTTTCCGTGGGCGTTGTCCCTGGACCACCAACAGGGTGTCGTCCCACGGGCCCCCGGACCCCACGCCTTCAAAGGAATACTTCATGCTTCCACGGCGCCTCCGGCCCTGTATGGTATTTCGCCAGGGTTTGCCTCCCTTCCCACTTTCACACACTAAATCCCGCCCCTGTTTGTTATGACATAAGCCCATGCAGGGTCTGCATGGCAGTGCGCGATTGTCCTTCTTTTATTGGTTATGTGGTGATACTGTATGTATGCCGAACATGGCACTACTTTTGTTTCCTTTCTTACTTTGTATTGGCGGAAAGGCAGGAATTGAAGAATATGTCTATTGGGAAAATCGGTGTCGGCGGGAAAGCTCTGACTGAAGTAAGGTGGTTCTCATTTGTAAGCGATCGCTCTTTTAATATTTTTTATTAAAAATTGTTCCAAACTGTCCAAATTTTCTTGCGTCCCATTGCTCTGCTCATTAAATTTGAAGCGGAACATATCGAAACCTTTTAGTAAATGTCCCGGACCCAAAGGACCCTGCACCTGCAGATGCATATATCTTTGATACTCTTTGCGTGAAAGCGTCTTCATTTCGAATGTGCCTCATTTCTGCAATCATTTCGCGCTCCTAAGAGTGACTATACCGAACGCTTGTGAAGAGGGTGCATTTGGGATAAAAGTTTGCCAACAAAACAATTGTGCCGACAAACGCGTCAGTTTTGTAAGCAAAAGGGGGAGCAAAGGGGGGAGCTAGAAGTGAGGACAGGTGTCTGTCTACATCTTGGTTAAACTTAAGTCTATAGATTGAACAACTTTTTAAGCCTGGTGACTTGCCACTCACGGCAATCTAGGAGGCTTTTTGACAAAAAAATCTTGTTACGCTATACGAGCCAACAGATAGTGACGCTCCACTCAGATAAAGTTATGCCAAAACACCTTGTCACCAGCCATACACTTTTCAAAAGAGATATGCGCAACTCAATCTGACAATGATTTTATTTGTTACCCGCTCTGTCAGACCTGGATTGGGCCTAATGGTCAAATTGTTATACTTGTGATCATCAGTTGAGTGCGCATTTAATGTCATTTACAGATTTTCAGGTTTTTGTCCACTGTTTTGCAAATACCATCAGAGCTTCCGGGGCTACGCCCTTTTTATTCCTTTCGGTGTTGCTCTGAACCAGAAACCTTTCGACGAACCCCTAGACACCGTACTGACACTCAGGTGAAATACTAACCATTTTAAAATAAGGCCTAAGGACAAAATCATGGATACTCGTCTGGCTGTGACCCGTGAGATCTTCCCGATTAAACTATGTGGGCCACCAGCGGAAATAGTTAAGGACCCCAAGAACGTTTTTATCGTATGACTTTTTATAATATCTACACTATACAACACATAATTGAAAGACACAAATACCGTGTGTTGTACAGAAACTGCAGAGGACAAGGTAAACTATGTGACGACGGATTAATTGCATAAAAGTGATTTCCAAATTCCACCGGTCTCGAGCCCGGTCTCGAGCCCGGCCTCGGAAAATTTAGAGCCGAGTCACGAGTCCGGACAGTACGAGACCGAGTCCGAGTCCGAGTCATTGCCTTCCGAGTCCGAGTCACGAATCCTTAAAATGGTGACTCGAGACCGGTCTCGAGTACTACAGCACTGCAAATTTGTAACATTTTTACAGAGGGAACAAGTAAAGGGTTTTCGTCTTGAATTGTTGGACGGAAAGCATACTTCCGCCCCACCACATTTTTGAAAGGGGCTTTAGACCCCCGCCGGGCTTCCTACGCCTATGATCGTTCGTATTGTCATCAAAGTTGCCATCCTTAGTACTTTTGTCCGGATGATAATTGTCACTGTCATCATTATTACGTTAATTGTCATTGTTATAGTATCGCTGTTGTCAACTTGTCGTTGTCATTATCATGTGATTGCATAGCTAACTCCCTCCCCCTGGCCCTAGGTTTCCCCCACCAAAAAAATTTCAAGTGTAAAAAATACACTGCATGAAGCCTCGTGAAACGGTGGAGCGCCCCCTCCCACGTAAAATTTGCTAGCTTCGCATCATTTATCAGATCACGGCGGTGATCCTCCACGTTGTGAGGCTTACGGTTCGTAATCATAGTCTTTGTTGTTGTTGTTGTTGTTGTTGTTGTTGTTGTTGTTTTTGTTGTTGTAGCTGTTGTTACAGAGTCAAACAAGAAGGCAATCCATTGAGTTGCAAATCTCATCCCCACTAATTCTCTACACTCGTCTTTTATTACAGTGAGATGTACATAACACTGCAGCATATAAACATACATGGTACAGTACAGGCAGGGAGTTGCAAACAGACCTGGTACAGGGGAGTTTATGATGGGTGCATATTTATGTGTGTCTTTAATATTACAAAAGATGGCCCCTACATAAACGAGTATTCGTGTTATTATGTAACTTAAGAACTAAAGTGGGGACAAAGGTACAGTAACGGACATCGTGGAGTATTATTAGACAACGTTTGACTAATTGCTCTAGCGAAGGCTTCGGGGATCCATAAAAAGAAGACGACGATGACTTTTTAAAAAATTGTACTTGATTTATTCGATTCAGGGCCGGATTTGAGCATGGGACAGCGGGGCACGTGCCTAAGTGGGCTCCTACACTAAGTGGGCCCGCACAAATTATGTTATTATACTAGGATCATCGGGAGACGCGGTCCGGCTGAAATTTAAATATCCTCACACATGAGCCCCCAAATGTTGTCCATTGTTGGGAGGGTGTGGAGAGTTAGTTAGTTAGTTAGTTAGTTAGTTAGTTAGTTAGTTAGTTAGTTAGTTAGTTAGTTAGTTAGTTAGTTAGTTAGTTTGTTTGTTAGTTAGTTAGTTAGTTAGTTAGTTAGTTAGTTAATTAGTTAGTTAGATAAGATTTAACGACACACCAACACGAGTGTGTTATGTAGTGTCAACTAGATAAATACGGTTCAAGTTTGGTTTCAAATACTCTTCAAATACAGTGCAAGTCCTCCCCTTTAGTCGCCTCTTACGACAGGCGGGGAACACCGTGGGCATATTCTACATCCCCAAGCCCACAGGGGTGTGGAGAGAGACAAATTGAAGGGGTGGGAATCAGGCGCGGTTTTACGGGGGGCTTTGGGGACTCAAGCCCCCCCAAAAATCCGCTCAAGCCCCCCAAAAATTTCCGAGGTTGTGTGTTATCTTCATGCTATATTTGCGTGTATTGAGAAAAACAAAATTGTCCAATACATTTGTGCACATCTGGTCCAGTGGATTTTGTTTGTCAAATGTGTCATGCAAGATAGGCATGTGATCACGTTTCTTGTATCCACGTCCACGTACGTACACCGTTGTTTTGACTGCATGTAGTACGGCAGCCACGCTTCGCCTTAGTACTGTATTACAACGGTAGGCACAGTGCGGGCGCCTACTAGCTTACCCAGCTGCATTCTTACGTTCGACGCCAGTCCCACGGGCGTAAATACGGGTGTGTGTGGGGGGCGTGAAAATCAAAAGTCGGTCTCTGAGCGCCAGAAAGTCGGTCTCAAATCCAGTGATTGCTCAAATCCAGCTCAGTATGCCTTTGTAACAGTAGACCAGACATGACTAACATTTGATACCTTACTCAAATTGAAATTCCGGCAGAGATGAAGTAAAAGTGAAAAGATTGCCCTAATTTTCTACTGAGTTCCCGAATTTTTGATCGACTGCCCCAAAAATGTGCAAAAATTTTCGCGCGCTTCGCGCGCCTGTAGTGGTTTAGTGGTCTATTTCATGCACCTGAACTCCAACGGATTTCTGGCAACTTTTTGAGAAGTTCGCCCAAAAAATTTTCTTGACCCCAAACTGTAAGAGTCCCATACGCCTATGATTATTACTATCAGTGGTGTACGCAGGGGGCCATGCCCCCTACCTGATGCCAATTTGTTTTTAGTTCCTAAAATACGTAAATTTTTTTAACACAAATTCTGCTTTAAAATGTAGCGTATGTGACACCAAATTGCATGTAAGTACATCTAATTTTTCAAAAATTTTCAAAGGGGAGGGACACCCCCTCCCCTTAGACCCTTCCCCCCGGCCGGCGATCACATAACATACTGCATGCCCCCCCCCCTTGAGAGAAAGCCCGGGTACGCCACTGATGGAGTCCTCCTTAGCATCATTCCCCAATGTCGGTATTGATAATGACAGAAAATTTTATTCTTCCGTTTCAATTCCCCCCTAAGCCCCCCCCCCCCCCCAAAAAAATCTCGATCTAGAACCGCGCCTGGTGGGAATTGTTCTCAGATTTCTCATAAATTAGTTAACTTTTAGTTTCATCGAGGAAGTTGGGAAAGACTACATCTCTAAAATTTTCGCGCACTAAATATACTGGCAGAAAATTAACCGAATGAAACCGAAAGAAAATTAAGCTTTGTTTGTTACATAATTAGAAAACCACAACGATAAATTGTTCAGGTTTTCGATACTCACCTTCTACCATCTACCGTGCACCGACTGAAGCAGGTTTGAGGTTCCACTTGGCGATTATGTTGGAAATTTTGAAAATTTCCAGGTTGTAGTAAGAGGCCACTACCTTCGATTTAATACAGATTCTTTTTCAGTTTCATGGCAAAGAAGTTGCTCCTCTAGCAATACATACACGACACGGTAGAGATGCACAACTACAAGTTATGTCATCATGCTAACGGCATAAATTTTTGAGAATGTACAGCACCAACTGTGATTGCGATGGAAAATACCAGTACATTTTTTATTCATCCTTTTATTATATCTATTGTAAAGTAGCTACATGCCCTCACAATTCATCCTAACTGCTCTTACAGAAAGTGATGTCAGACCACAAAAATATATACCAGCCGTTTTTCATAGGTTTCGTCATAAAATTTTAGCATGCGTTTCATCATCTTTATGTCATTCCAGAGCTGTAGCTACGTAAATGAAAGTTGTAGTACCTGAAAAACAAAATACTGAAATGTTGATATGTTCACTGTCCTAATTATGATTTAAAAGTCCCTTGTAACTTGGAAAATGGGATCTAAGTCAGAGTCAAAATTTTTCCGTTTTCTAAATTCGGGATTCCGTTTTGTTAAGTTTTCATTTTCCGTGATCTTCCCGTTTTCCCGCTTTTTTCCGTGTTTTCTCCGTTTTTCAATAAATGAGGAATTTTTACTATGAATTGTGCACGGTTTTCTGTGGACAGGGTCTCGGTAGTCCTGCGTATGTATGTACATTTTTCACGCTGCTAAGCTGTAGTAGAGTAGTAGTAGAGTCTAGTAGACCTTGATAAACAGTAACAGTATCCATTGTTCTCCACTTTGAGTGTTCTAAAACTGAAACTTCTGCTCACATTTCTAATGTTTTTTCATTGCCGCTAAAAATCGCGAATTCCGTGTTCTTTTACCAATCCCGTGAATTCTGTCCGTTTTCCGTATCGCGGAAAAACGTTGGCTTTAATCTAAGGGTTCCTTTTTTGCCCAACTTTTTTCCCGGGGAGGTGCCCGAATCCCCCGCCGTGGACCGTTCTTTTGTCGGTTAATTTTCATGACGAATGATCTTCCTACATGATACACAGTTTGAATACATCTGAAAGATATAGGCAGGCCTAAGATCTTTACTATTTTTTCTCAAACCTCTGCACAACATGCTTTTGTAAAACAGACAATGATTACCTTTATATGCTAAACTCAATGAGCTTTCAAAGCAAGGGTGGGGAATATTTTTTCCTGTGAAAGTGTAATGCTTCAGTGTAATCTTCACATCTTTCAGATACT
Source organism: Holothuria leucospilota (assembly GCA_029531755.1). Classification (NCBI taxonomy): domain Eukaryota; kingdom Metazoa; phylum Echinodermata; class Holothuroidea; order Aspidochirotida; family Holothuriidae; genus Holothuria; species Holothuria leucospilota. The sequence goes on from CM055962.1 coordinate 65,668,145, forward strand.
CAAGAACTTCCGACAGTGTTTCCTCTTAATTCAAGCCCCCCCCCCTTTGGGCGACCAGGCCAAACACTCTTAACTAGGACCGTTCCTACGGTGCCTTTGGGCCGAGAGTGGTATGACGACTATGAAAACCGCCCATGATAGTGCGAGAGGCTAAATAAACCACAAATACCGGAGCTTGACCATTTGTTATTATGTACCTTAGATCGGACTAATTGGCACGTCCAACTGTCGGTTTGATTTAAATTAGCCTAAATATGAACGAGCAGCTATAAATAGTGCGCACGAAGGGCGCCGACAAAATAATGTTAGAGGCATGTTTTTAATGTTTTTTTATATCGCTTTACATTACAAAGGTATCCACCCTTCTATATTTTAAACTGCCTCATGGGACGTAAGAGGGTCTGACCCCTAGAATATAGGCCTTCCTGAACTAACACAGTGGCCACAAAAATATTTTCACAGAGTTTACTGCTATGCATTACGCTCCTGTTCGATGACAAATTCAGCTGATCTTTCACTCAAAGCTGCAACCTTGTACCTTCGGTAGTACTACGTACCTTGCCCCTGGTTCAGGGGCGTCAATCCGTATTCAAATGTGGGGGGACGGGGGACATACATGACTTAGCACAGACCAATCCCTTTGGTTTTGAAGAGGGGGTGTCTTCCTATAGGCCCTTTCCTCCTCCCCCCCCCCAATTATGATTGACGCCCTATTCTAATAAGAATTATCATTTCAAAGTTAACATGACCATCATAGATGATCTGCCAGGTGAAATACACAGAGTCCACGAAATTACTGCAAGATGTTATTTTCACTATGTCCCAAAAAAGCTGAAACCACGCTTCGCAGCGTGGATCATTGTCGGAGATCATGGACCCGACCAGGCCCGTTGCTAGGGTGATATGTTTGGGGGTGTGAAGATCCCACATTCCGACTGGCTGGATGTTTTTTCCAACTGAGTGGAGACGTGTAAATTTGCACTTTGTTTATGCCCTCTGCGTTTTGTATACAGCAGTGGGATCCTTCCTTTGTCACTACATAAATGTGTCGTCCTGGGGAGGGGGCTAAGGGAATGGGGCGTCACCCTCCCCTTTGAGAAATTTTTGTTAATTTAAGGCTACTTAGGTGCAAAACGGTGCTATTTTTGGGATATTTTTGGAGCTGATCGTATATGGCTGGAAAATGTCCATAATTTAGTGAATTCTAATTTTTCCGACTGGCTGGATGTTTTTACTAACTGCATTAGCGGAGCGTAAATTGCACTTTTTTATGCACACTGCGTTTGTATACAGCAGTGGGGATCCTTCCTTTGTCACTATATAAAGATATCATCCTGGGGGAGGGGTCTAAGGGGAGAAATTTGAGAAATTTTTGTTAATTTAAGGTTGCTTAGATGCAAAATGGTGCTATCTTTGGGATATTTTGGAGCTGTTCGTAGTATAGCAAAGGTGTGAAGGACTAGCAAGGACGTTTTCAGAATGCTTTTTAGTCGTAAGTGTATTAACAATCACCATCTATACCGATAATGGCTTCGGCGAAGCGCTCGGTCAAAAATTTTGAAAAATGGTTAACGACAACAACGTACTTTCAACCTTCCAAATCATACTACAAATTAGACTGAATGCAGTGGCGTATCCAGGATTTCTCTCAAGGGGGAGGGGTTGCAGTATGTTGTGTGACCGCTGGCCTGGGGGAGGGGTCTAAGGGGAGGGTCCCCACCCCCTTTGGAATTTTTTGAAAAATTAGGTGTCCTTACGTGCAATCTGGTGCCACATATGTTACCTTCTGAAGTAAAGTTTTTGTTAAAAAATTTAGGTTTTTTAGGAACTAAAAAATAGGCATCAGTGAGGGGGCCATGGCCCAAAGGGTGTCCCCTCCCCTTTGAAAAATTTGGTGTCCTTACATGCTATCTGGTGCCAAATATGCTACCTTTAGAAGTAAATTTGTGTTAAAAAATTTACTTATTTTTAGGAACTTAAAAAAATCGGAATCAGTGAGGTGAGCATGGCCGGATGGCCCTCCCCTCTGCGTACGCCACTGATTGAATGATCCCATATTGATGCGAGGCCCCTTCAGATGTTTGGAGATGTATGTCTGTTTTCGGAGAGTGTTGTGATCAGAATAGTTCCATGTATAATTACCTTTTTAATGGTCATGAGAAGGAGTGCAACCCTGCCGCATGCGCGCGAAGCGCGCCGAAATTTCGTCATTAAATAAGATTACCCTCACGAAATCTGCATTCAGAATCTGCATCGAGACACTTAACAATTGCCCAACAAACCTACATGCCACTCAAAAAGCCAGTCAAATAGAGCCACGACACTACTCTTTTACGCAAATGTGGGGGGGGGGGGGACATTTGATATTGTGTCCCCCATGCACCCATCGAAATGTGGGGGGACTTGTCCCCCTGTCCCCCCCCCCAGGATTGACGCCCATGCCCTGGTTTATGCGTAAACAAACGCTTTACATACACTGGTGTAGTACTACACTGTACTAGTATTGCACAGCGTATTGGCCTAAAATATCTGAAAATGGGTGATAAATGGTGGGCTCAAAATCACTGTTAATTGAATTTTATGTGTCTTAGAAATGACGTTTAAGAATTGCCTTGCGGGCCAGATCAAACGGTCTCGCGGGCCGTGTACGCTGGCTGGAGGTTCCCCACCCATGTTGTTAAGTAACTTTTAATTTTTGTCAGATCTACCCTTCGTTTTGAAATCTATTGGGGGATTTCATGTGACATCACGCGGGTGGGATTCCATGGCACTGAAGGGCAAACACACACGCAGAAAGCGTATTTACAGCACATGCGTATGACATAACCATAGATACTATTGTGACACAATGGACGCGTGCCCTTCAAAACAACTAGAGCAGGGGTGCCCAACCTTTTTTGACCCAAGATCTACTTTTCAAGTAGCCAACCTCCCGAGATCTACCAGTCCAGTGTCAACATCGCAAACCCACACACAACTTTATTTTTCGCTTTTTCCTACACCCCTCGCGGTCGACTTGGGATCAGTCCGCGGTCTACCAGTAGACCGCAATCGACTGGTTGGGCACTCTAAACTAGAGACTCGCGATCTTGCCCTTCAAAACCAAAGAGACGTGCGATCACGTGACGCGGTGAAACTCCTCTGTGTTTGTTTCTAAAGCATGACATCTAAAATCATAGAATGTTTAGATGCACCTTACAGGTGACAATGTCTAGACCGTGCCATTTCCTCACTTGGGAGGCATTTTCGACGAAAAATATTTTTGGAAGACCTACGCTACGGTTACGGGCTAACCGATGGTGGCTTCTGAAGTGGCCTACGGTACTAAAAGAGGGCAGCAAGCACCAGGTACCACCCTAATTGTGGGGGTGCCATAACACAGGCGAAAATTAACAAAGTAAGTAGAATTTCTTAACATATACGCAGTTCAAGGCTTTACCAAAGATAGAACCATTTTGGATCTAAGAAACCTTTGAACAACAAATTTTTTTTGAAGAAGTGGGAAGGGTGTCATCCCTCCCTCAGGCAACATGCCCTTCAATTACACCCCACTAAAGTAGAAAACATCTCTAAGTGGTGAGGATCCTAAACATGTAATCAGTTTAATGCTTTACCAGGTTTTCCAAAGATAGCACCATTTTGCATCTAAGCCGTCTTACCTAGATTACGGCAGGTTAATTAATAGAGATATCCAAATGAGCTACTAAAGTATGACCCACCATTAAATAGTGCTAATCGAGGTCGTTAATATATATAATGCAGGCTCATAGCCCTCCCCGTCTTGGCGCAATAAAACGCGCAAGCAGACATAAAATGACGGGAGAATGCCATTTTTGGCCATTTTGACGAACATAACTCAAAAACAGTACATCTCATTGACCTGAAAATTGCACCATTCAAAAGGCCGTGGCCGGGTCTATATAATATGTTACTTCTGGTGATTTTTAATTTTAAATTTTCAATTTACGCGCGAAAATTGAAATGCGTTCAAACATTTTGAAATTCGCATATTATATGTAGAATTGAATTGCGAAAATTAATAAGCTTTTTTATGGTCGCTGACCTTTGACTTCGCTGTAAATGATTTTTTATCGATTTTATAAAATATTGTTGAAACATCTGCCATTTTGGATGACGACAATCAATTATAAACAAAATTTCGGACTGAAAACGTGTATCTTATTTTCAAACGAAAACTCGTTTTTCGGACTAAACGCGTGTATTTTATTTTCGGACTGAAAACGTGTATGACTGAAAAGGTGCACCCCACGGGACGCACCTCCTTCCGAGAGTAGTTTGTTTGGGTTTTCTTCCTTCGGCTTTGGTTGTAGAGACTTCAGAAAAAGTTCTTACGACCGCCGAAGGCATAAACTGAAAGTGACAGGTGTCCAGGGGTAGGGGTTCTAAAAACGAGAGAACAAAATTTTAATTCTGTCGAATGCCCAAGTGTGGTCATCGTGACGTATTTTCTGTCCGTGGCAAGGGACCACAGGTAAGTATGTCACGCTAAATCTAAAGGGAGAACAGTGATCGTGTATCACACAGTACATGAGGTCCTAAGAGAAAGCCGGCCCGACCTAAACAAATTGGTTAGAAACTGAGCCGTAAAACCTCAACTTACTTTAACCCCTAAGAGAAAGAAAATATTTGCACTACCGCCTCTCAGAGTGTCAGAAAGGCACGTGCCACACTTATAAGTTGCCTAAAAGTTAAGATGTCTAAAAGTCTTCAAGTTATTCTGATATATCATGTTCTAGAAAATTCCCACTTCCAAGAAAGGCTATTAACGCACTGAAGTAGTTTTTTTGGGGTCTGTTTGAAGATGATATACGCATCGTTCTAATGCCCTTAATTGTAAAGCATCTGAAGGTTCTCCTCCCGTCCTGGATGGGGCGTTGTTCCTTGATCCTATCAGGTCTCATGAGATAGGTTCCTGCTCTCCAAATCCTGGAGGTGGAAGCGTTTGGAGCAGTTGAGACACCTTTGGCGCGGTTCACTGTCCTACAAACTTGTTATAGTATTTTATGTCCACCCCTTCTCTAATGCGCATTAATGCTGCTGGTCGTGACCCTAATGCTACTGTCCCACTTTCACGGTTCGACGTCCCGGAAGGCCACGGTTCTCGTTCGTGACTATCCGTAGTGAAACCGTAGACAGGATCGTGGCGTTCCGCGCTTCCGTAGCCTCGTATTTGTCGTAGCTCAATTTTCGACATGTTCAAAATTTTTTTTCTTTCCGTCACCAATCGTAGGTAAACGTAAAGCATCGTAGCACAACCGTAGGCACCGTGGCACAACCGTAGAATGTCCGTTGCACATCCGGTAATAACCGTGAGGTCTGATTTGACCACGGAAGGCTACGGAGAGACTACGGATAAGCTACGGAGAGGCTACGGATAAGCTACGGTTGTGTTACGGTGCCTACGTTTACGATACGGATATACTACGCTTATGCTACGAAAGGGCTACGGTTTTTATTTACCACGTGGCCCATGGGGATACGGTTTCATCATCCAGGTCCTTAACCCAAATGCATCATCCCCCACCATTGAAAAGGGAATGTTCTTGTCATCTCCTGGTAAGGTATCCGGCTCTGGTAAGCCGGCATATCCTCCTTCCAAAGCATCAGCAAGTGAACATTCTCTGAAGATACCACCATCAGATGCGCTTCCATTTGCGCCAACACTGATGTATAAAAATCTGTAATGGGCGTCCACTAATGCCATGAGTACAATTGAATGGAATTTCTTATAGTTGAAATACATGGAACCACCATTAGGGGGCATTTTATAGCCACGTGCTTCCCATCAATATTCAATAGCCCCGCACTTGTTGTGAAAGTTCCATCTATCAGAGAAGCTTTGAGCAACTAGCTTCCATTCTTCAGGGGTGCTCGGACATGTCATGACTTCCTCAAGGTACTCCTGAATAATGGCCTCGCATATCTCCGTTATTATTTTGCTGATTGTGTTGTGGACTACACGAAACTTATATGAAAGGCTCGTATATGAATCTCCACTTGCCATATATCTGAGGGTTATGGCAAGGCGATGTCCAGGCTCCAGGGCTTTCCTCATGAAAATATCCTTCTTACTTAGTCTGGGTCCCACACGTTCCAATAGTTCGTGAAAGAGTTCAGGAGATATCATGGTGTAATTAATAAAACCCCTCACAGAGATGCCAACCAGTAGCCTACGATTTTATCATATTAAGTACGAAAAACAAAACAGTAAAATACGACAGTACGATATTCCTGGTAAAAAATACGATTTTCAGTCATCTCCTGTCTCCTTCTCATTTTATAAATTCTCTACGAAAACAGTGTGCTGAATTGGCGCTGGAAAAGTCTGGTTTGCATTTGTTTGTATATCATATCCAAAGATACACCACACCACAAGAGTAAAGGGTGTGTATTTTCATATTTCTAGTTCTATTATACTGTATTATTATAGGGTGGAGTGCAGGGCATGGTGGTACTGAAAGGGATGTGTGCATGGCGTTCTGTAGACATTGATTTGAAAAGTCTGACTTTTCACTGAAAAATCTGATTTTTCAAGAGAGTAAGTCTGAGTCTGATTTTTTTATCATAAGGTTGGCATCTCTGCCCTCACATCTTCGGCTATCAGTTCTGCCAACAGCTTCTCATACTGCCCATAGAACACTGCGTTGCAGCCAGTTTCTTACCCAGATAGACCTCTTCCTTGGGCATTTTGCTTTCTTTATACTTTCTAGTTGGAGGTAAGCTGCAGCCGAAAGCATGTCTTCTTCTTCGTCCAGGAACTTCACGTGGAGTTGTTTCCTGCTCAACATCATGATGTAGAGTGATACAGTATCAGAGACCCAAGCAGGCGCGGTTCTAGATCGAGACTTTTGGGGGGGCTTAAGGGGGGCTTGAAAGGGAAGAATCATAAAATTTTCTCTCAAATAATATGTAAATCGGCCACGCGCAAGCTGAAACCAATGATAATAAAAACAGTACCATAACCAGGGACGGCGCAAGGTTATTTTGATAGGGGACATGGGTTGAGTGATCGCCGTCCTGGGGGAAGGGTCTAAGGGGAGGGGTGTCCCCTTCCTCTGAGAAATTTTTGCTAATTTAAGGTTGCTAAGATGCAAAATGGTGCGTTCTTTGGGTAATATTTTGACTATATGACTGGAAAATGTTCATAACTTCGTGAATTCTAATTTTGGGTTGGGGGAAAGAGGGCCTTCTTAGGGGAGGGGTCTAAGGGGAAGGGTGTTCCCCTCCCTTTGAGAAATTTTTGCTAATTTAAGGTTGCTAAGATGCAAAACGGTGCGGTCTTTGGGTTATTTTTTGACTGATACACATGGCTGGAAAATGTTCATAATTTTGTGAATTCTAATTTTTGGTTGGGGGAAAGAGGGCGATCCTAGGGGAGAGGTCTAAAGGGAGGGGTGTTCCCCTCTCCTGTGAGAAATTTTGGTTACTTTAAGGTTGCTAAGATGCAAAATGGTGCGGTCTTCGGGACAGTTTTGACTGATATATGGCTGGAAAATGTTCATAACTTCGTGAATTCTAATTTTTGGTTGGGTAAAAGTGGGCTGTTCTAGGGGACAGGTCTAAGGGGAGGGGTCCCCCTCCCCTTTTGAGAAAGTTTGGTTACTTGAAGGTTGCTTAGATGCAAAAAATGGTGTTGTCTTTGGGATATTTTTGGACCCGATCATATGGCTTCAAAACATTCTTAATATTTTTGGTTAGGTGAAAGAGGAGCCTTTTTTGTTTAAGGGTATGTATCAACAAACCTCCTGAGGTCCCCTTTTGGACACATTACTGCCTTCTAGTCGGGGAAAGTTTTACGCAAAAATACGTGCGTGGAGTCCACAGAAATATTCTCGAACTATTAAGAAAATTTGCCTTGCTTCATTTGTGCATTATAAAATCGTATCTAAAGGCTGGTAGAAACCGGAATATGGCCTCTTGGAAGCTCTGGATTAACTATATGGATCAGATATAGGGCTACCCCGCCCTCCTCTTTTCTTCTCCTTTCCGTCTTCTTTTCCTACTCTTTTTCTCTTTTCCTGCAAATTACGGGGGGGGGGGGTAGGCCTCCCTGCCCCCTCAGTGGCACCACCCCTGACCATGACATAGATGTAACGTATATACAGGCATATATATTTTTTTTTATTTGGAAGAATGTAGCAAACGTTTCTGAGAGATACGAGCAACTGGACCTGTTCACATTAATGGGAATAACGATTCGGCCTGTAGATTTGACTTAAAAGGACTGCTAGTATAGCTTGACGAGATCAGCAACGAAATGACTCGTTTTGAACTTCCAACAGATGATTAATCCGTTAACTTGATTTACATGCGTACATACTATCATAGATGTTACTTATGTTACTTATCTGACCCAACTTCCATTGTATGAAATCGTGAACCTAATATGTGATTTCGAGACGCAGACGACAGTTTCCCTTGACAAACTAAATCCACTGGACCAAGATGTGCACAATTTTATTGGGCAATTTTGTTTTTCTCAGTACACGCAAATATAGCATAACACAACCTCTGAAAATTTTGGGGGGGGGGGGGCTTGAGCGAATTTTTTTTTGGGGGGGGGGGGAGCTTGAGCCCTCAAAGCCCCCCGTAAAACCGCGCCTGGACCCAAGTGCACAAAATAAAGACGATTGAGCGTAGAAGAACTGTTAAGAACCGTAGTATATCCGTCGACGCCGTACCATATCCGTGGTTAATCCGTAGCGCTTCCGGCGGCACCGTAGCACAACCTTGGGAAACCCGTCACATAACCTAAATTGTCCCTGGCAAAACCTTGACACTTCCTTAGCACAACCTTACTGCATCCTTAGCCTTTCCGTGGACACCGTAGCGACACCCTAGTTCCATCGTGGGAGGTGTTCAACCGTGTCCAAAACACGCCGGTTTCACCACGGTTCATAACCGTAGCAAACCGCGACCCAAACCGTGAAAGTGGGACAGGGGCATAACGAGTTTTTATTCCTGATGATGTAATTTCATAACCTGCCGCAACTTTTGTTGCGTTGGAAGGAGCTCGTTCAAAAGGGCATGCGAGTACAGGGGTTCGAGCCCTTGTCCAGTAACCGTTCCATTGACCAACTCACCTAACTAGACTGAAATTTTACACTATCCTTTTCTGAAAGACTCATGGGATTCTCACCTGGTCTAAAATACCCCAAATACACAGATGAATTCGAAATCTTGTAATTCTAAGGGAAACGCCCGAAATATTCTTACCTTGAAGGTAAATTTATTTAAATTAAAAATATTGAAATGGTCTCAAATTACGTGTAGACTATGCAGTCCGGGAGATTCTCCCCTTTGGGAGAAAACCAAAATCCTCCCGAAATGGGAAATCTTAGCAACACATTGTATAGCCTTGCTAGCCTAACAAAATGAAGAACGAAGGAAGAACGAAGACGACTCAAAGACTTTTTTTCAAAAACCGGCGTGGTGAACCACCAATAAGGACGTGGCTTTTCAGTAGCTATGACAATACACCTAACGAATATACATTTAATTCCATTACATTAGACCGACAAATTTTGCACGGGAGTTCCAAAGCCCATTTGCCACTACATAAAGAACGAGTGGAATTGTGGGTACAGTAGACAAAATGGTGGCGTCTGTGGCCAATTTTTCTCCCGATCAGGGAAAGCTGATTCTCCCACAAAGAGTAATCTCCCGAACTGCTCAGGAAAGCCTGGCATACTGCCTCCGATATTCAGAGCTTGTCTGCCTCTCCTATATACCGATTTCTTCCTCAGAGGAATCCTTACTTGCAGCTCATGTTCTCTAGATGTTAAAAGCCCACCGCATACCTTTCTGGACCAGAACGAGAAGAATTATCTCCGAACTATGGTCTGACACTACTGAAAAATACGTCATTTCGAGTCACAACCTCGGGATTAAAATAATGCCATAATTTTACTTTGGTTTCATTGGTCATGATTCAATATTACAAAATTGGTGTGTAATTGGTGTAATATGAATGGGGTTTCACCCCTAAGTTCCTACATCACCTGAGTTCCGAAACTGTACACAGACAGACATATAACTTTGAGTGACGGATCTACTTTTTTGTTTTCATTTCAGGGAAATACTGAGATAATGCAATGACTTCCTTCCATGACCCTAAGCTAACCCTAACGTAAACCCTAACACTTATTCTTTTATCCTAATCCCTAAGGTGAACAACAGACGCCGGAAGAAAGAGACGTGTATGGTGCGCCTACCGTGCCATAAGTCCTGAAATCGACATCTGTCGATTTAAATTGACATATGTCAGTTTCTCGTGATCTGATTGGATAAAATTGTCATATCTGGAGGAAATCGGCATATGTCGAATTAAATCGACATATGCCAGTTTCTCGTATTCTCATTGGTCTACCATCGTCACATGTTGCTTCTTAGCCCTATGATTGGAGGAAATCGGCAAATGTCGAATTAAATCGACATATGCCAGTTTCTCGTCTTCTCATTGGTCTAACACCGTCACATGTTCCTTTCTAGCCATATGATTGGAGGAAATCGGCATATGTCGAATTAAATCGACATATGCTAGTTTCTCGTCTTCTCATTGGTCTACCACTGTCACATGTTGCTTTCTAGCTATATGATTGGAAGAATATTTGTAAGGGCAAACATCCTCCGAAAGTTTGTTTTCGGCCTACATTATGAATAATGAAACTCTGCATGAAACTCTGCATATTCAGCCGGAACGTTCATGACGTAACATAACTCATTCAAGTCGAGTTGTTTAAAGTTCTGTTACGAGACGGATTGTCAATCTACAATCCTCGACAAAAGTACACGGGACAAACCCCACTCCCCGTATCAATGTTGAAGTTTCAGAACACGTTGGGCTGCCGCAACATTGAAAAGGGGAATGGGGTGCAGATAGGGGGATGGTGATCTCCTCGTTGCTTGTTTTGCTTGTTTTGTCCCATCATTTTTGTCGAGGATTGTAGCTAGTATATCAGCCACACCATGTTTGGGCTGAGGTGACAGAAATTCAATTTTTGGACTGCCCATGTAGTAGAAGATGAATTCTTTGAACGGGAAGATCGGGGAGGGGTTTACTTCAAAGCCCCTATTAAGTACAATTTGATGGGTTCTAAAGGCTGTTTATTGATGTTAGTTGAAATATCACTTCAAATTGTCCTTCAGTAAGATGACATGATGTTAAAAAATATTGTTCTCTTCAAAAAGAAAAGGTTAAATGGGGGGGGGCAATTTACTCCTATGTTCTGGAAAAGGGAACTAATGCCCTCCAGAAACCCTGCAACGATCCTCTCCCTTCCCTATTTCGGAGGTTTTATTACCAAGCATACCACACTTAATGAGTTTCGATGTTTTGATTTGTGGGTCCCACTTGCCCCCGCCCCCCCCCCCAAATCCCCATCATTTTGGTAAATGCTGGATGCGTCAATATAGAAAGTTGAAAACATTTAATTCCTTATATTTCACTTCGTTAGAGCTATTTGCTTTACTTGCTGTAAAGGCTTCGAGACTCACAGAAGATCCATGGGGCTAGTCATGCACGCCGTTCCGTCCCAGTGCATCTTTCTACTTGCTCAACTAGACTTTTTTTTGGGGGGGGGGGGGTTAAACCTCGTATTTTCGGTATATTCGTTTGTGGCAGATTTCAATACGGTCGGTATGGGTGAAAAGTAAATGCCAGGTGTACCTGGTATATCGATATACGCACCCTACATGCAACCCTACCATCATCAACTCTCCCCACCCACAAGCCTCCTGCATGATTAAATCTAACTGGCCATACCTCCACAATAAGCTATGATGGTTAAAAAAGTCAAGTCTGAATATTTGTTGGTCAGTTTAGTGCAAATAGCGCACAGCAAATGCCACTTGAAGAGCTGGGCCTTGGTCCTGCTCCGCGGCTTTACCCTACAAAGGTGTCTTTGCCCTCCAGAGGAGTCAGAGGGCCATGCCATCACCCTCCATGCCCTCCATGCCATCATGGGCGTAGGAGCTCAAGTTGATTTGGGGGCTGTAACGACCTGCCTCAAAAATATAACCAAAACTTTCCGCGCCCTCCACGCGCGTTCAACATGTTAATGTACATATTATATAGGCATGCATCGGTTATCACACCGCAGGTCAATTACATACAATCATTTGCCGTGTTACTACCCTTCCATATTGTTTATAATTTTTGGGGAAGTCGTTACAATAATAATGATAATAATCACTGGCGTTGCCAGGATGTCTCTCATGGAGGTGGGGGGCATCCATTTTGTTGTATAATCGCCGGCCTGGGGAGGGGTCTAAGGGGTCTGAAAATTTTTGAAAAATTAGATGTCCTTACAAGCAATCTGGTGCCCCATATGCTACCTTTGAAGTAAAATTTGTGTTAAAAATTTACATATTTTAGGTACTACAAAAAATCGGCATCAGTTGGGGGGATAGCCCAATTACCCTCCTAAATACACCTGTGATAATTATAATATCATCTTAACTATTAAAAAACACACTGGTGAATTAATTCCGAATATATAGGTGCTGGTGGCAATTCAAATGAGAACTTTATTTTAATTACCAAGTAAGTTTTTTTAAAGGGGAATTTTCATGATCCCAGACAGTTCCAATTCTCCCAACTATGCATCTTCTAGCTCCTCCCATAACTGTATGAGGCTCTTCCTTGTGCAAGAATAAACCTGTTTTATTGCTTAAGGCCATGTCGTGGTAAGCATACAAGGCTATAAAATGTAATAAAAGTATTCTCTCTGCCTTGTGTGGAATGTGAGCTACTCTGCATCTTTCAAATTTTCAAACTTTGATGTCAATCAAAGAGCAGTCACCAACTGAGAATTTTGATATACATACACTAAAAATATACTTTGGGGTGATGACTGTCTGTCTTTGAACTATTGATTACCTTTAGCCACATCATTGCATTATTTTTCTTTCAGTAGGTGCCCGAAAAATTCTCAGCATATTGCCCGAATTTTCAAAATATATTTTTATTCTGCAGCCCACCAGGCCTCCGCCTCCTGCGCCTATGCCAATGATATCTTCATCCCCCCCCCTAGATTTTAAGATCCCGGTGCCCTCACTGTTTGCAGATATGGTCATAAGTTCAAACTTAGTAATGCACCGAGGAATTTCTCACTAGACCTGGGTCACTGGCCCGCGCTAAAATAATCAATAGTCCACATTTGGTTTATTAGATGGACTATAGCCTCCATCAAATGTTAATTTGCCCTCTAGCAAGCGACCGGCAATTAGGGGCAAGCAGCTTGTCCCAGACAGTTACAGTACTCCCAACTCAGTTTACTTCTAGCCCTCTATCTCCCCCCCCCCCCTCGGGATTTAATTGAACATATGTCGATTTCTTCCGATCAAAAGGATAGAAAGCAACATGTGACGGTGGTAGACCAATGAGAAGACGAGAAACTGGCATATGTCGATTTAATTCGACATATGCCGATTTCCTCCAATCATATGGGTAGAAAGGAACATGTGACGATGTCAGACCAATGAGAAGACGAGAAACTGGCATATGTCGATTTAATTCGACATATGCCGATTTCCTCCAATCATATGGCTAGAAAGGAACATGTGACGGTGTTAGACCAATGAGAAGACGAGAAACTGGCATATGTCGATTTAATTCGACATATGCCGATTTCCTCCAATCATAGGGCTAAGAAGCAACATGTGACGATGGTAGACCAATGAGAAGACGAGAAACTGGCATATGTCGATTTAATTCGACATATGCCGATTTCCTCCAGATATGACGATTTTATCCAATCAGATCACGAGAAATTGACATATGTCAATTTAAATCGACAGATGTCGATTTCAGGACTTATGGCACGGTAGGCGCACCATAGACGTGGGAACACAGAGCAGTCACCATGAAACCCCAGATTTGTAGTGGAGTACAAAATTGAGAGTACAAGTACGAGTTAATAGCCCAGAGTACGAGTATGAGTACACGATACATAAGTGCGAGTACGAGTAAGCGACATCGTGAGAGCAAGAGTACGAGTACGAGTACAAAACACCGGAGTACAGGTACGAATAAGAGTACATAGCTCACGAGTACGAGTACAATTTCACAGATTTTTGTTTATAAATTAATCACAGCTTCATTATCACGCTATTGTTACATATGTGGAGCAACAAAGACTGCATGCACACAGTGTTAGATGCCTCTGTTACAAGTAGGCCTTCACCTCAAACTCCGCAACCTCCGACCGGAGCACCCACTGACGCAGGTCATGATAGCAACAATAGTCCAGAGATCGCGAAAACTGCATATCTATAGTGAACCCACATTTATCTGATTTGATGGATGCCTTTTCGACTTGAGGCTAAAACTTTCCCGAAAGCAAGGCGAAGGAATTAATCCACTGGCCAAGTCTGACCACCACTAAAACCTGCATGATCTTGCTTGTTCCCTTAAAAAGTGGAAGCATTCTCTGAGTCAACCTCTGTTGAGCGGGAGAGTTACCAGTATGATAAAAGTGAATTTTTGGCCAATTGATAAAACCAGTTGAGAATAATAAAATGAAGTAAGTGATGGAATAATTGAAATAAAATGCAGCAGTTTATGTGCAGGAGAATTGTACTCGAGTACACGTGCGAGTACAGACATGTCAAGTACGAGTACGAGTACTCACATCCAGAGTACCAGTATGCGGTACCGAAGTACGAGTACGAGTACTGAGGCCAGGTACTCGAGTACACTAGAAGTACAGAAATTTGTACTCGAGTTCGTACTCGAGTACTACAAGTCGGTGAAATCCCTCTTCCCTAGATGACAGAAGGTGCCACGCCTGTGATATGTACTAACACGTGAGTGACCGTAGCCTACTGTCCAACACAGTTTTAGACTGCCGTATCTTTTCTACAAAATGCCAACTTTGGCATAAGGCTATATATAAGTACCTACCAGTTACTTTTAAAAACTATAAAGCTTCTCTTAAAAAGGCTGGTGAGATTTTGTGTCGTAGCTCCAAATATTTTCCAGATGTCGTTCAATATACAAGCTTACATTAACCAGTATCTTTCTGTGAAAGGCTCAAAATAGTAACTTCACTATTACGTAAGGGTGATTAACACACACATTGAAAAATTTGATAAGATTTTGTGTTTCAGATTTTGTGCTTCAGATTTTGTGCTTGATGCTGTCCCTGCACGTATTTGTGTGGGAAATTCTGTATATCGTAGACCCGTAGCCAGGCAAGGTATTTGAAGGGAGAGAGAGAGGCTGTCTGGCGAAAATATTTTTAGTGGGGACATATGCATTAGGTCAATCAATAGTAACTTTTATCTTCTAAAGGGGGAAGAATTTTTCCATGGGGGTCCCTCACTTGCTCCTCGGGCCACTGAAACAATACATACACTTTAGATTAGAGTAAATCTAGGATGATAGGATGCCAGCCCCTAGTCACTTTTTGTTGCTATAACGTTCTAATTCAAAAGGATGCCCATAATCACAATTCAAAGTTTGTGTACTTATCTGAATCTAATTGACTGGTAGCTACAAGGGAATTGCATATGGCAGTGCTCACGTAATCAATATTTCCCTGTGGGGAGACGGGCTCTCAGGTCCCATTTCTTTGTCATTTCGGAGGGCAAAAGTTCGTTACTGTCTTGCATATTCCAGACTTTCAGATTGGCTACAGTACAAGCAATCAGTTGATCAATGGAAAATGTTTCTTTTGAATTATTTTCAATGCCAAATGTAAGGAATCCACACATCTAGCAGTGTTAATTTCAACAATTTTAAGGAAGTGAACAGGCCCGTAGCCACAGGGGGCACGGGGGTGCACGTGCCCCCCAAATTTTTTCAATAAAAGGTCTTGCACTGAAGGAAAAATTTATTACGAAACCAGCATTTTTGGAATACAAATATAAGAAGAAAAAACAGAAAATCTCGCACCAGTTTGCATCTAGAGTCCCTGAAACTCATCGATGTGCCCCCCATTGGTTACTCTGGCTATGGGCCTGGAAGTGAACCCCCTCCTCTTCCAGGCAAATACTCGATCCTCATCTGGTCAAGGATGTAGACCTACATACAGTGAATCAGTTAACATTAAAACTCCGTTTTGATCTCCAAAGAGGGGTAGGTTAATCAATGGATTTACTCGTATGGCATGTGAGAAACGTATCTGACAAAATATTCATCAAAGCCTTTATTTAACTAGCCTGCACAGCGGCTCGTTTTCGCAGTAATGGGTGGAACCACAAATTTTTCCCTTCTGCGGGATAATAGTCAACGAGCGGCTTTTCTTATTTGTGAACATTACACTAGGCCCGCAGTACCAGCCAAAAATCCCATTGGCTTAGTGATGCATTGCCGAAAGGGAATGCTTTGTTGCACTGAGGGTTGTCCCACAAATTTATCCTTCTCAATACATCATTTTTCTACGTTTTCACAACTTGACCTCTGCTGACCTCACATGACCTTTGAACCCCATGAAAAATTGAAATACAAAAATATGAAAAAGGAAATGTCTTGGGGGATTCGGACCCTGGCCGTATGCGTGGGAAACGGAGCACGTTCCACTACACCATCAACTTGTAATTCGTATGGTATTTCTAATCATGTTATTGTCGCAGCATACTTTACACGTTTTCATACTTAAGGTATTAAAATTAGAATTATTACTGTAACAGTTATGCTTGTTAAAAGTAAATGTTCTCTATAATGGTACAAAAATTCAGTTCTAACTTTTAGTTGGTCACGAAACGCCGGACTCAATTTGGAGGTACCGCCCACTGTCTTTAGAGTTTGTAAGGTTTTCATAGTTTCACCTCTGATGACCTCTGATGACCTCAGATGACCTTTCACCCCCAACAAAACCCATAGGCTCTTTCTCTCTCTCTTAAAATGACAGATCAATACCAAGTATAAAAGTATCCATCGTCCTTGTCTTGAAAAATCGTGTTTTAAACAATAGGGTTCTTTCTCTCAACATGACAAATATATATACCAAATATGAAAAGTGTCCGTCGTTGCTATCTTGAGATATCGTTTTCACAAGATAAGTGTCACATACAAACGCATACACACACATCATCGACATCGCATAGATTTCTTGCCTGCCTTCTTCAAGGAATCAAAACGTGTGGTCTTGAATTTCGGAATAATTGTCTTATTTCATAAGTTATAACCGATTCTGTTGAAGAAGTCTCTTCAGCTGGTTATAAAGTGGGTGTTTGTGGTTTCTTTAATTTTTGTTTTGAGAAGACCTTTTAAAATCTTTCATTGACTGCATTGTTTACTTGGTCAACGAGTGAGTGTTAAAATCTAGGCTAAAAGTTTTGGCACAATAATACAAGGAGGTTCTAAGTCTTTTCTAATCTGTTGATAGCAAGAAATGCCACCTTGCATATAAAGCCATTGTCATCTCCTTTGCTTTCGACATTTCTACCGCGGTGCTCATGTTTACAACCGTTCAATCTTGATCGTTTTCGTTATTGTTTTCACAATTGTCCTCGTTATCATTCTCAGTGTTTCCGCTAAGCCACGTTGACGTTATGTTGACGCAATGGCTTACCAGTTTTACACAGTGATTTTCAAAGAACAAATAACAAAGAAAAAAGCTTTTATTCGCTTCTGTAAATGATTCAGTCTGAATTGAAACATACCAAGCATTAAAACCAGAAGATGAGAGTGATTCTAAAGTTTTTCCGAAGTGATGTCAAACACAGCTCATACAGTCATACAAATGGAACAAGAAAGTGCGCATGCTCCGCATTCAGAGTCAAATGTTCAGACGGAGCATTTCGACTCAATGTGACCCAGTGACTCCTACAGGAACCGTTGATCTTGATAAAGGTTTTTTTTATGGGGGGTGGGTTATAAATTTCAAACCAAGCCGGATTTGCTGCACACTATTTCTTTTCCTGGTTAATTCCATGGAAGAGCCATACTTTCTAGCAATTTTCAGAGCAAAAGCTTATTTTCAAGTTAAGCAGAACAGAAAGTTGCCATGGCAACTCAACTCCTTCTCCAGAGCTTTCTTGTCGTGAAGAAAATTATTTCTTTTGATTTCATAATGTATCAATTAAGATTGTTCTGAAGCCTTTTGTTCCATACATACAAGTTGAAACATGACTGAATGAAAGAGTTTTATGAGATTTACTTAAATGACAACATTGATTTAGTCACATTAAAGTAGCTATTGCATAACCCCAACTACGTTTTGCAATTTTCAAGTATCTGAAACCATTATTGGTAGTTACACATTGCTTGACATTTGCGCGTCAGTAACATGTAAAACGTACAACAGTGGAACCTACACACAAAGTAACGTAATTAGCAGAATATGGTCTTAGGCAATTAAAGACCACATAAAGACATTTGCCTTTGTCTTGAAGGTGCCAAATACTGCTAGTCTTTAAAATGGAATATTTCTCATAAAAAAGTAAGGACAAATGCAAATTTTTGGGAAGACGAAATCGGGCCTATTAGCGACATTATCTAAGCAGTTGGTGCCATGGTTTTACTTGATTAAATAGTTCGAAAATGACCAAGGAACGGTTTTTTTCACAATACTAAATGTGTACGTCAGTGATAAGAATGCAGTGTTGATATCTGGCTGGGGTTATCCACTACTTCCATTGGCACCAACGAGGCACTTCGAGCGAAACAACCGCAGTTGACTTAATCATTTTTGAAAATGGATTTCACTCTGGATTTCCCCCTCTAACTACCCCAAATATATTTTTATTTCACATTCAAGTTCAATTCGAATGTGATCGTTACACTGTCTTATCTGAACCTAATCTGAATCTCAAAATGTTTCAGTTATTAAAGACTCACCCTCTGCACCCACCACATACATCGACGGCAGAAGTTTCGTTGAAATTGTAATTCTTAAGGTTCGGCTTCTCAGCAACTTTATATGTCGAAAAATATACTATAAAGGCGCAATTATTTTCTCAGCAACCTACCATTATTCAGGATGGAGATGCGACTATTACCCAATGATTTCAGTCGGTCATTTAGTGCCTCAATAAAAACTGGCAGTTTCTGAAACCGTGTATCATCACAATAAACTTGCCGTTTAAAATGTGGTTCGTTTTAATATACACACGTGAAACGATCATTAGATGTTTGTATGTACTACCCGCAAATTTAACTAAAGAAAAAATGGAATGAAATATAAAACACACAAAAAACAATAAAAAACAAGCAAACAATCTTACCCACCAGACACTTTCATAGTTCTTAACAATAAAGAGTGATCTTAAGATAAGCTCTTTCCAAGATCACGTGAAAACCCTGAATTGTTTAAACACGATTCGAGTACCAGTAATCATGGAGTTTCCTGCAACAATGTACTCATAGCAAACTTGACATATGACAATTATTTCTATCAAAATTTGAATTCAGTTACTTACCCGTAAATTGTTGCCGTCCCACCCTCTTAAGCGGTCGAAACGTATCTGTATCAATACTAAACTTAGTTGAAGCAATACATTATTGTAAAATAGGTTTTACACTTGTGAATACACTAAGCTGGAGGCAATATCAACAAGGAGACACCTTCTTTACATATCTTAGTGATTGCACGTCATACCGTAATGGCTAAAAAGACATTTTTCTTTGACCCCTCAAATTTCACACATGACGTCATCAATGCACATACACAATTTTGTATAGCGAGGTAGGCTTTCCAATCCTCCAGGTGTGAATTTCACCCTACTTTCATTATTCTCCTCATACCTTGTTGGTTAAGTAGCTTTTCTTAACATGAAAATACAGAAATAATGGCTGAAATCAGTTTAGGTGATTTGACTACTGACCTATGACGTCATCAATCACAAATGCACAACTTAAAATGATTGCGTACCTGTCCACCAACTTTACATTAATGAGGCCTAAGATTCAGGAAAATTTCGATAAGTAAACTTTTCCACACACGAACCTTGGGCCAAAAACGAATCTTTGTCCTTTTCGAACCTTTTTCCTGGCCCTGTCTTTTTTAATCCTTGCTGAAGATTTAAGAAATCAGTCTATGCAGTCATAATGTCATCTGTATGTGTGTGCATCGTATGTGTGTTTGGGACGCTTAACTTGTGAACACGATATCTCAAGATAGGAATGATGGATACTTTTCATAATTAGTGTATGAATTTATCATATTAAGAGGAAAAACCCTACTGTTTTGGTGGAGGTCAGAGGTCATGTGAGGTCACCCGAGATAAAAACCAAAAACCATTTAAACACAATATATCAAAAGTAGAAAGCATGAATACTTTTTATACTGGGAACGTACATTCTTTCTATTTAGAAAATAAACCCTATTGTTTTGGTAGAGGTCGAGGTTTATCTAGGGTCACCACAGGGAAAACTTCGAAAACCTTGGAAATTGTGTGTAAACACAATATCTCAAGATAGGAATAAGGATCACTTCATATTTGGTATATTGATTTATTACATTAGGAGTAATAAGACTATTGTTTTTGGCAGAGGACAGACGTTATTTGAGGTCAATTAAGGTCAAAAACTAAAAACCTTGTGAATGCAATATCTCAAGTTAGGGAGGGTGGATACATTTTATACTTGGCACGTGGATGCGGTATAGTCAGAAGACAAACCCTATAGTTTTGATAGAGGTCAAAGCTTATCTGATGTCACCACCAGAGATGAAACAACGAAAACATTGAACTTGCTAGTAAACGTGACATCTTAAGATAGAAGTGATGGGTCATTTGCATACTTGATGAACAGGTTTGTCACATGGAGAGGGAAAACTATCGTTTTAGGAGGAGGTCATAGGTCACTAGAGGTAAAAGACTGAAGACCTTGCAAATTTATATCTTAAGAAAGAAACCAGTTATAGTTTTCGTAATTTATAATTTGCCATGAGGATACATTATTGTCAGAGACTGAACCTATTGTGTTTGGTAGAGGTCAAAGGTTATCTGAGGACGTTGGAGATCAAGTATTGCTGCAAACAGTGAAAACTACTTACAAACATGATATTGTTGTGTTGTGGGCCAATCGCTCTTGCGAAGGCTTCGGGAGAGCTAGGGCCTAGAGGTGTAGCTCCAAAGCAGGCAAAAATGTAGCTTCAAAGCAGACAAAACAAATGATGAGAGTTCAAGGACTCAAAAATATGTTCAAAGGTAAGGCAAGTTTGTTTGTTTGTTTCTTTCTTTCTTTCTTTCTTTCTTTCTTTCTTTCTTTCTTTCTTTCTTTCTTTCTTTCTTTCTTTCTTTCTTTCTTTCTTCTTTCTTCTTTTTCTTTTCTTTCTTCTTCTTTCTTTCTTTCTTCTTTCTTCTTTTCTTTCTTTCTTCTTTCTTTTATTCTTTATTTCTTTCTTTCTTTCTTTCTTTCTTTCTTTCTTTCTTTCTTTCTTTCTTTCTTTCTTTCTTTCTTTCTTTCTTTCTTTCTTTCTTTCTTTCTTTCTTTCTTTCTTTCTTTCTTTCTTTCTTTCTTTCTTTCTTTCTTTCTTTCTTTCTTTCTTTCTTTCTTTCTTTCTTTCTTTTTTCTTTCTTTCTTTCTTTCTTTCTTTTTTTCTTTCTTTCTTTCTTTCTTTCTTTTTTCTTTCTTTCTTTCTTTTTTTCTTTCTTTCTTTCTTTCTTTCTTTCTGTCTTTCTTTCTTTTTTCTTTCTTCCTTCTTTCTTTCTTTCTTCTTTCTTTCTTTCTTTCTTTCTTTCTTTCTTTCTTTCTTTCTTTCTTTCTTTCTTTCTTTCTTTCTTTCTTTCTTTCTAGCCTAAGGACGATCTCACTTTTTGGCAACTTACTTGTCGTCAAACCAGGGAACTGCCTCTTGGATTGTTCAGTGACAGATGGTAGTAGCTTTGGTTCTACAGTAAAACATCTCCGTGGGACTTCAACATTTATTTCCTATATCCCTAAATCTTACAATGCATACTTCTTTATACAAACCCTCGCCATTGACTATATACGACCACTGGGTTGGAGTGCGATGGCGCTCTAACATCAATGGGCTGGAGAACTATTGAACTGGATGGCTAAATGGCTTTAGGATCAATGGGGTGTAAGACTAGACGACGTCTGTAACCTTTTTCTCTGACGTAGATTGTAGAAATTTTGATTATTCATTGTTTCTATGGGTAAACAACGTTACAAACATTGCTTACTTTCCAGACATCGAACAAACATTAGACGTGTGCTTTCCTACATATATGTCAACAATATGGATAAAATGACGAGACGAATTAGCAGGTGTTATTGTATAGTTATTCTTTCTATTCTATTGGAAAAAGACTAAGACAATGTCTAAATTATACAAGCAGCTGCCGTTCCTTTAAAATAATATATTTGCATTTCTTCCCCAAGGGACCAGTTTTTTAGTCCAAGTTCCAGCGCGAATCACGAAACTCGATTTGACGCTTTATTGTGTATTATGGATTGTTTTAATCATTCCCAGGGAACGATATAAATTACATTGATTCGTCGGACTGGCAAGCTGAAGGCTTTACTCTTTGTCAGAATCACGGAGGTTGGACAATTCCTGCGATTTTAAGTACTTTAAAAGTCATGTGATGTCGCCCTAAGATCGGGCCAATAGCAATAGGGCTCGGAATTTTCATTGTGCCCTTCAGATTTGTTTTCTTTTCTTATGTTATTTCTCATACATACACCAATGATGGAGCCATGAAAGTGATCTCACGTATAAGATTGGTCCTTGAAAATATGAACAGTTAGTCACTACATATACCGGCCCAATAAACACAATTAGTTCCTATCTTGTGCCAATGGCGGTTGGGGGCAGAGGGCAGGTCGTGCAGTGCAAGTCTAACAAATTCCTAAAACACAAAGATGATTGAAAACATGGTAAAACTTTATTGTTCATCTTCTTATCAGACGTGACGCCAGGTGAGGGCACAAGGCATAGCCCTGTCGGGAAAGGCTGCCATCCCCTCCCGTGCAGAAACTTTTCCAGTTTCGTCCGGGAGCCTCAAAAGGTAAGATAATGTATGTAACCCCCAAGGGCGACCTGTCGTCCCGACGGTTTACTTGATTTTGCTCTCAAGGAGAGCAAATTGTTCAACAAAAACTCAAAATTTTCCTAATAGAAATCTCCTTATAGAACCCCTAAATTTCAATGAAACCATAAATTTGAAATTTTTCCGCAGCATAACAACAGATTTTTTTTCAAAAAGCCCAAAATGCTTGGCTCGCCTAGCGCGCCGAAAATTTTTGCGTTCGCCAACTTTCCGACAACCCGTTGGCGCTGTCGCCTTTGTCGAGGTTTCGAGTTACTGCCCCCCCCCCCTTCGAGGGGCTTGCCCCCACTTCATCGGGCCAATTCCTTTATCCACTGCCATTTTCAAAATGTCCTCAGTTTTAAGCAAAAACTTGTTGCATTAAGGTATAAGCGACTTCGGTACCTTCGGTATGCAATGCATGCTGGGAAGGAAAGTGTCCACCACACAGACTGAATGCGCATGACTTGTGTATAAGCAGGAACAATTTTTGGGTTTAAAATGATGGTTCTCTTGACATCAGTCTCTGGTTAAAGAAAATTCCTTTTCCAAGAAAAAGTTTCTGAAATGAATGTCTCATTAACTTGTACCGGATACGTTGAAGAGTATGACGTTTTATTGTGAAAAAAATGAAAACAGTCGCTCTAAGCTTTTGTATCTGTGTTTAAACATCCTCGAACTTGATCTGTGGTACAGCAAAATCCCTGAATTGTGAATTTCTAAACTCGCTTATTGCAATTAGTGGCAAAATTCATTTATGATAATTGCCGACCTTTTCATTTGGTGAAGGGTATGAAGAATTTTCAGCTGTAGGCTACATCCATTCGCTGTACTAAACACATAACGAACAAATAATTCAGGGAGTGGACAATAGAAGGTTCCACAAGGAGGACGAAATGGTTCCAGAAAGCCCTTTTCCTGAAATTGTGGCGTCTGAAAGGTTCTTTTATTTTGCGAACGAGAAAGATCGTACTTAATACATTAGATTCTTGAAGGCACTGTCAGAAGAAATATCTTTCATTTTCCTGGGCATAATTATGGCTAGTTTTGCACAGGCCTACACTCACAGAAATAAGCCTTAAAGTTTAAGTAAAATTTAAGAACCGCAAAACTTTTGAGAAATAAAAATTACTGAAAAAATTACACATATCTTGTGCAATAAAGTAAAATTACACATAAATAATATAGAAAATATTCTTTTCTTGAGCCGTTACACAAAATGCACAAAGTAAAGGCAATTTCTACATAAATGATATATCAAATTTTAACTTTCAATTCTGCCGTTTTTATTGTATTTAACTGTTTTTGGGTGGGGAGGACCTGCATGTCTAAACTTTGATGACATGTGGAAGGAACCGTATATATATAATATATATATATATATATATATTTATATATATATATATATATCTATATCTATATATATATATATGTATATATAAGAGTAAAACTGTTTTATATATATATATATATATATATATATATATATATATATATATATATATATATATATATTTCTCTAATTCGGCACTTGGGTGAAAGTTGTTGTTGAAAAGTCGACCTTAAGGGGAAAAAAAAATTCGGGTGAAATATAAGTTTCGCCTTAACGTTTCCACACACTTTTTCTATAGGAATACGTAAACTTACAAGGGCGCCCTCTTAGATTTACAAACTAGATGCCATTACTTCAAAGTTGTCAAATTTACGGACACCTAGCTGTTAACACGAACGGATGGCTGGCCATTGAAATAACGTTACTTTATATGTTTAGACGTTAGGGCGAATTTATTTCTTATGTATTTTATTATCTTTTTTTCGCCCTATGTACAAGCAGATATAAGAATTTCCCCTTAAGGTGGAAATTAGCGTTATATATATATATATATATATATATATATATATATATATATATATATATATATATATATATATATATATATATATATACTCATCGCCGTCGTTAATAAGTCAGTGTTGTAACGTTACAAAAATTTTGCAATATACGGTACCAACCTACTATAATCAATTGTTGCGGGTTATTATATTATAACCAAAAATGGTTCATCACAGTTAGTATCACTAAAATGTTTTAGTCTTTAGTACCGATCCGTCCAAACATATACTCTCCTATCAGTTTCTTATATCAGAATATATAAATCTCGTGTTGATTTTGTGTCAGACAATGTGGTGGGCTAAAAGACGACCACACTATATTACGTTTCACACAAGTAGAGTATTGCTGGTATAGTCGGCATACTGTTGGATTGCATCCGTAGGGCAAAAATCCTGTCAGGTGATAGATCAAGTTTCTTTTCCATTTTATTTGGTTCTTATCTACTAAGTCTTTGCTTACAACGACGCTTATATGTTTAGAACATAGAATAGGTAGCGTATTGTAGCTAAATATGTAATATGGCGGTTACATCTGAAGTGTGCCTTGATAGAAAGAAATTGGAGCCCACAATTTTGACGAAAAAGGTAAGTCTATAGACAAAATTGTGTCTTAAACTGGACGCGAAATTGCGTCAATCCTACAGGAAAGCTTTTGATGAATTTCAAACATATGTTCATTTCATTACTAAACATTTTTATTCGGGATTTCTAACTAAAAGTATCGTGATTCACACAGGGTGTTACTAAAACTGTGAAATTTACTCTATAATTAAAATTAAAATTTTCTTTGTCAAATTAAAATCCAAAAATTTTGAATTGTAAAGAGTTACAGTATATGATACTTTAATTCACATTTGTATTCATTCTGTCAACTCCATTTGAAGAATTTGATTTATACTTTGACTGACTCGTATTCAAAGCTCTAGACACACACTAGTACAAGTTTAAAGTAGACGTTAATCTTCGGATCTTGTCTCCCCACACTTAGCCGACGTGTCACAAGCGTGTTAAAATCGGAATTATTTCTTCGGAACGTTTGTATTAAAAGTGTAAAGCTCTTCAGTGGCTAAGAGTGGTGCGCAAGGGGCAATTTCCACTTTTTCAACAGAATGCTAAACAATTTTTCTAAGTTTCTCTCGAACATTTTGTCTTTGTTGTATATGGTTAGAGCTAGAGTTAGATGAGGTTTTACGGCTCACTTTCTAACAAATTGGTTTAAGTCGGGCCGACCACGGCCTTTTTTCCAGTTGTGGCTCACTGGCTTGTTTTCCCTACTCCATTGTTTATGCTGAGCACCAAGCACAATGGCAGTAGATTCCATTTTAAAGTCTTTGGTATGGCCCTGCCAGGAGTCGAACCCAGACCTTCCGGCTGCATGCAAGTCGGATGCTCTAACCACCTGACCATGCAGTCGGTCTTGTGGTATATGAGTAATACAAGGTTGCGAACTGACATTAACTGAGTTTTTTTTTTATTATTTAGGGAATAAGCAGAGTTTTTCTGCATGGACTGAACAGTTCAGTGACAATAATACCTACTTAGGTAATGTGATCAAACAGAGCCATTTGAAACAGTATATACAATACTGAGTACAATAGGTCAAATTGGTGTGATCGTATTTTCTCTTTCGATTGTTCTGCAAGATGAGCTGAGCTTGAGTGTGTACTTATCACTGATAGGCCTATGGCTGTGATATATGGTCAGAAGCCTCACGTAAGTATTTTTAAGAATTGTCTCCTGTGGCCTATCTCTCATTGCAGGCTAAATCTGAAACAACTCCGAAATCAAGTTAGTGAAGAGATTAAAATGTACTGCTTTCGCAAACTACGTTATACTGTTGACCTTCGTATTATTGCTATGTTTTATAATTCAGCTCAGACGATGTAGTTTATGGATCGAAGTATTGTATTGTCGGTTGAGATGGGAACGAGATTATTGTAAATAAGAAACTGGTTTATTCCATTACAAAACAGGTCGATCGTGTATCAGCAGAAAGCCCGTAGCCGGGTGGGGGGGGGGGGTGGGGTAAAGGGTGGCCCAACTAAGTACTTTTGGCCCTAAGAAATACAAAAAATATCGTCATCGCTATATCCTACAAGCTATCTCGCCCCCACCCCCACCCCTTCGGTACCTTGTATGGCTAAAGACCTGATTAGCAGTTTCTCAACTTACTGTGGACTCGTGGTTCCGGCGCCGTTTGGAATCAAAGTTGAAAATATCCGTGACGATCGAATGAAGTCACGGCTTGCATTTTAGTTCTTGACCGTGCAATAATCCCCTGTAGTGGTAGGATGAAACTACCCTATGCTGCAACAATCAGACACAAATCATCTTTTTTTCCGCGATATATTATTTTTTCATAGTCACTGTAACGGATAGGCCTAGACTTTAATGTTTATCATTTATTCTTTCTCGTGCGTTCGCTTGAAGAAGTGGACTTTAATTCATAACTTCATTTCTCTCAATGTTCTATTCCTGATGTAATTTTATATCTGATTATGTGGTCCTTTACTTTTCTTCTTAATTATGTATATTTTAATTCCTTTGCATGTGTCTGTGTTTCTGTGCTTGCAAGCTTGCACTCATACCATTCGTAGGACATGACAAATTTTTTGGAGCTACTGATTGACACTTGTTAGTGTACACCCTTGAAAAACTTGCCAATTTAGCTGCTTGATATAAATATAGTGTGTCGCGATGTAGTTGCCCCAGAACGTACACCTGGTATACGACAGTACGATATATTAAGGCCAGTATATGTGGAGGCTAAGTAAGCTAGCCAGGACATAGGTATCACGCACCGGTAGGTATCACGCACCTACCTAATAGTAATGAATTTCACATGTGTACTTGTCATGCCCTTGCAGGGCACATAAACCTCTCAAACGGGTAGTCGTTTTACATCGAAAAGCCCCCTCCCTCTCCCCCTCCCCCGAGTGCGTAGGAAATAGAAAGGAATGGGAACTCGAGAGAAAAGTTAATGAATTACTTTTGCAAGAAAAATAAATGTTTTTAAAATGTTATTTCCCATGGCGGTTCATGCTCAGCTATCGTAGATACGATATATGATAGTTGTTTCATTAACCTAAAATTTGCTCGTTAGCAGAGCTTGCACCATCGATGGTTGTTTCAAAGCACCACTCAACCCAAACGATCATACACGATCCCCGTCCACAATCCCACTGGATCATTGACCAAACCGACCGCCCGTTAGTCAGAGCTGTGAGCTGTCACGGAGTGGAGATCAATAAACCGGCGCCCCCAGGATTTGGTGATGGTTAGAGCTGTAGAGTGTTAGAGCTAGATGAGGTTTTACTGCTCAGTTCCTAACCAACTGGTCTAAGTCGGGCCAGCCACGGCCTTTTTTTCCAGTTGTGGCTCACTGGCTTGTTTTCCCTACTCCATTGCTTATGCTGGTGATGGGTGGCACCGCAGATGTCATCGTAATGCTACCTCACTTAAACCCTAAAGTCTGCGTAAATTGTGCATTTTTATGTGCCCTCCGATTCTATACAGCAGTGGGGGATCCTTCCTTTGTCACTCCATAAGGTGCCATCCTGGGGAGAGGGTGTCCTCCTCTCCTTTGAGAAACTTTTGTTAATTTAATCTTGCTAAGATGCAAAATGGTGCTACCTTTGGGATATTTTGGAACTGATCATACATAGCTGGAAAATGTCCATAATTTAGTGAATTCTAATCTTTGGTTAGGTGAAAGAGGGGAGTACGTTGTCTAAGAGAAGGGTATGTTGTCAACAAACCTCCTTTTGGCTACTTTACTGCCATTCTATTCGGGGAAAGTTTTTACTCAAAAATACGTGCGTGGAGTCCACAAAAACATTCTTGGGCTATTACGAAAATTTTCCTTTGCTTCATTGTGCATTATAAAAGGGTATCTAACGCTGGCAGACACCGGTATAGGGCCTCCTGGAAGCTCTAAATTATTACAAAATGGGGCACTGACATATTACCTGACATTCAAATAATACTATAGAGTAGTGTTGAAACGATCATGACTCGAGTCACTAATTTTTAAAAGGGAAATGACTCGAGAAATTGTATCATAATTTTCCTCATGGAAATAAGACAGTGACTCGAGTCACTGACTCGACTCGAGTCACATTGGAAGTAGTGAATAACTCGACTCGACTGCAAAATTGAGTGACTCGTTACAACACTGCTACAGAGTATGACGCCGAGCACTTTACAACTATCCTATGCTTACTAAGTTTGAATGAAAATCCAGGCGAACAGCTTCCGGCAATGGGGAATGGAAGGGAGGGAGAGTATTGGTGCAGGAAGGCGATATTAGACCTCCCTGATAGGCATAACAAAAGGGGTGAAGGACTAACAAGCGCTTTTCAGAATGCTTTTTCGTTGTAAGTGTATTAACAATCACCATCTATACCGATAATGCCTACGCGAGAAGCGCGTGGTGAAAATTTTTGAAAAATATACAACCATTTGTGATAGAAAATGATCTCAATAGACCCATCCACTCGGTCGAAAACACACCTCACCCTTCCCCCTACAGAAATCTATAGCTTAAACACCCTTTGAGATCATTTTAAAATTTAAAAAAAAATCTGAAATCGCCCCCATGCCCCCCGTGCCGGCGCCACTGACCCCTCTTTGAGACTATGTGGTTTGCCAATAATATTCTCCCAATTGTTTTGCTCTTGAAAAATTCTACAGCACAGCCTGAAAGGAAAGCTTCATCTAAAATGTTGTATGGACTGCCCTTAGAAATCTGTTTCTAAATCTCACTGAATGAATACCTTACAAGAGTGGTGTCTGATTACCATACCTATCGCATAACCCCATTTAATCCCCGCAAAACGATATTTTTCCTCTCAGGTTGCAAGAAGAAAAAAGACATACACGGTATATCGGAGTGGAATGTCAAGAGTGCCGTGTCATTATCTTGGTCTGATTGGTTAATGGGTTTCATTCCTCTTTACGGCATTGCAGAACGAAATGAAATGCATGGCTGCAAATACTGCGATGACAACTTCCTGTCCTATGTATGTGCATTATTGCAAGATGTATGGAGTGCAATGCATGTCTCTGGAAGCAGACTGTGTCAACCGACTGCTTCTTTCACCTCAGCTGTCTTGCATGTTATGGCTAGGGTTACAACAGTCCACCCTAAACAATCGGTGTAATGGAGAAGGGAGTGAAAGAGCTGAACATTTTATTGCACGTTTCTCAATGTGCACTGGTCCTTCACTAAGCTATACCAGGGAGTTGTTACCTAACAACTCCCTGGCTATACATACTGATAGATAGGCTCCAATTTTACCAAGACAAAATTTTGCGAGAACAGTAGCCTGCAGTAAGGTAATCAGTACTTGTAATGACCCCCCGCTCTACAAAAAGGAAAAGAAAACGTGGCAGGGAGTGTCCATATGCTGGCATGGGTAGTACAAACACACCACTTGAAAACTGAAACACCTCTCAGAGGAAAGCACTTCATTTTTGACATTCAATCATAATATTTATAGCTTATAGCTAGGCTGCATTTTTACGTAGCAATGTCAGTGGTAGCATATACATTAATACAAGAGTCTGTTTATACAGTCCCGGTAAATTTACTCAAGTGGTATTTTAGAAGCTAAATGAGTACAACAGTTATACCACACAATCACTCCACGTTAATTCAACTTCGACTTAATAGCTGCAATGCACATAAGCAAGCAAATAGTGCACCTGCCAGTGTTTACATTCAAGGCGTGATATACTGTGGCGAGTTTGATACACACTCGGGATGCATCTAAAGAGCCTTTAGTACGAGTTTTATTCAGTTCGTTAAATCAGGCTTTTAGTCAACTAACAGATAACTTACACGCCCAGAGATTGATCATCCAAAGGTAAGATGTTTTCAAGTTTTGTTGTATTAAGCATGTGGTATTAACGACCTCATAGTTGCTCCTGGAAGGTGGATATTATCAAGTATAATGAAATCATCGTGTTCGTACGTCACCTAACAAAAGCAGCTGATAAAGTCGAGACGGTCGGTATGCAATAATACACTCTATTGAAACATTCCATCTTCAAACTAGATTGTTTGATATGAAACATAACGTGACAAGCGAAAGCAATGTATTTGATGAGCTGTTTCTAAAGATGTAGATCATTTCTATTATATACATGAATGTGTTCCTCTGCAAAAAAAAGGGTGTAATTCGCTCAACCGTTAAATACAGTCACAGACGCGTCATTCTGTAACGAGTCGGTGATAGTTGCAGTGCTAATGCAAAAATGATGTTTGGTTTGTGGAGGACTTTAGTCTGCCAACGTTTATACTAATTATGGGTGATACTTGAGCGAAGTAGGCTTAGACATCGCTTGGTTTGCACAGACTCTCAGTGCAGTTGTTCTGAAGTAATAAATTGATTTTGCATGACATTTTATATCAAAACTTAGTATAGCCATTGAGCAAGGCTCACTTTAAAGCTAGCAGTCACCTACCACGTAGTCCTACTTGACATCAATTAAATCTCACAAAATTTCAAAAGTAGGCTATCTATCATGATGATTCCGAGCATAAATGTTGCATGGGTATAAAATATTGTCACATCATTAAAAGAAGGCGCATGCAGAAGGATACCTGGATACGCTTCTGCTATTCGAATTAGGGTATCTGCATCAGTTACACTTAAGTGTACCTAAAGTCCAAAGAATCAAGAAAATATATTACATCGAAACAAAATCAATCTCGTTGGCTCAGCTCTCCGAGGGCGTAGGAAGCGGAGAGGGAGGAATTGGGGCCTAAAGCCCCCTGTCAAAAATGTAGTGGGCGGAAGTATGCTTCTACCCCCTCAATTCAAGGACGAAAACCCCTTATTTGTTCCCTCTGTAACAAAATTTAAAATATTGCAGTAATTTTCCTTAAGATTTGCTCAAATATTGCACCAAATTGCTTCAAAGGACCCTCTATATTCAAAAAATTTAAAAGGGGGAGGGGCACACCCTTCCCCGTAGATCCCTCCCCAGGACGGTGGTCCGAAACAACCTCCACCCCCCACCCCCAACCCCCCGTCGAGAACAGCTTCTTAAGCCTTTTCAACTCCCATTTTCATGGCTTACCCAGTTGCTGAGGTATAAAATTTTGAAATTTGTTAACTTTAGTTGAAACAGTCCTTTGCACAATAATTGGTGATGCCCCTCTTGTACAACTCACAGTATCTGTTTTTTGTTTTCTTTTGATGTAAAACAGTGGGTATCAACCTTTCTCAGCTTATCGCCCCCTCTCACCGAATGGTTGGGCAAACGACCCCCCGTCCATAACATGGTGTTCTCATGGTTGAAATGAAAGTATTAAGAACACGTGTTAAATAAGGGGTAGGCCTATACACATACATTGCCTTTATAGGTTTGGGTCTGACTGAGGGTAACACAACAGCGGTGCGGCGGTGCGGGACTCCCTTTTTTGAATGCGAATTCTAAACCCGCGATTACGTCCCTGCGAGGAATCAGAGGCGAAGCCACTGTGGGAGACCAGAGGGCGAAGTCCCAGAAGCTGTGATGTATCTATAGATTTGTCGGCACAAGAATGAAGCACTTATAGTCAAAACTGGACTATTTTCCGAATACCTTATAGCCTTAAATGCCCACTAAACATATTGCAAAAATCACCCTTATATTATTTTGTATTTTGTGTAGTAACTAACGGAAGATTCGTTGATGATGCAAAGAGCTTGTCTTGTACTTGGGAGGAAGAAGGATGGTAGGGGTTGCATATAGGACTCTTAAAGGCGTGCGCCACTCAGCCTGTTCTACAGGAAGAAACAATGAAAAAGACGAAATTAGCACACCGAAATATTGCAGTTTTGAAACATATTCACATTTCACTTTATATTACATTACAAATGTTATTTACCATATCGCAGTAACTTACCCGATCATTGACAAGGGGGTTTCAGGCATGACCATGGATTTTTTGAAAGCACCCTAAATACGTATTTGTCCAAGACTCAAAATACACCCTAAGTAAGTATAAGTAAATTTGATGGTCATTTCATTCACTTCCGAGAACGCTACCAGTGTACTATTCGCCGCTGTTTCATCAGGGGCAAAAATATGACAGGATAAAAAGGTTTGTATTTGACTAAAACAACAAAACTTCTTCCAATTCCTGAATTTTCCGAAATGTTCTGACTTCCAGACTTATTCTTTCTTCTGGAAATTTCCCACCTAGTAAATATAACCGGGTTTACGAAAATACACCCTTTTTCTTCATTTTGATGGTTTTTCGAACCCTTTCCACGTTGTTTGCGTATCGTGCCTATTCTCCAAAATATACCCTATTTACGTGGATTCTAGGTCACGCTTGATACTCCCTTGTCAATGATGAGTGCCCCCCCCCCGGTTACCTACAATTGCCACTTATTTCAATATGCCCTGTCTATAAGGACAGCAAAAGAAAGAACTACACTCGAGATAAAAGTGATTGAAAAGCTGAGCCGGGTTCCTCTGGTTGCCTGCTTCTACTGTCACTGATGGGGTATGAGGGTCATCGCTAAGGCAATTTTGAAATTAAACACTCTTAGATCGATTTTCTGGCATCTGACGATTAAGATAATTCACACTTGTATTGCACCTAAGGAGGAAATATTCGGCCTACTCGACTTGTGACTTCGTTTTATCTCCATTTTCTGCATACAATTAAAGAGCCCAGCTAGAGGGAATCTTTTGGTACCTTCTAAAAGCCCCGGTTATATATATATATATATATATATATATATATATATATATATATATATATTATATATATATATATATATATATATATATATATATATATATTATATATATATATATGGTATATGATATTTCATTTTTTCCAAACGCCCCGTGCTGCCTCGTTGCGCTAATCGCCCCCTGAGTTGCAAAACCGCCTCGGGGGCGATAATCTATACCTACGGTGGGTGCTCGCGACGGGGCAGAAAAATATTATTTATAAGGCAACTAGTTATAAACTTTATACTTCACTTTTAATTACATACGTTATGTATAACACAGATAGCCCTTCCCTTTCCCCGTTTCTCTCTTTCTTCACATTTTTAGCCTAGTAATTTGGGCGGGCTTTCTTCTTCAAAACCGTCAGGGGGACTCTTTTCCGTCAGATGTGCCAGCATGTGGATGGGTAGTGATAAGAGTTAAATGGGGTTTTTTTTGGAAAAAAATCACTCAAATTATCAGGTAAAATGAAGCAACTATTAAGTTTAAGGTACGGTGGGAGCACGGAAAAAAGTAGTACTTTGTAAGACGTTTACAGTGTGCTTAAAGTAAATGTTTGTTTCATTATATATTCTAAAAATTACCCATTAGACTAACGAAAATAATGATACAGAGAGTATGTTTGGTCACATTTATAAAATCTGAGATGTATTCATGTAGTCCATCTCCCCTTGTCAAAAAGTGGAGGGGATATATCCCTCTAGTACCCCCTTTGAGATTTCTGTCTGTGCTATAAGAACCTAGGAAGTGATAACAAAACAATCAGCCCAAAAGATGGGTGCTCGCGGAGCCTAGCGCCGAAGAATGGCATTCTTTAAGACATGTTAGAATTACTTCACATCAATTTAAATTTCAAAAGGTCACAATTAGGTCTACGATAAAATACCCCATTTTTTCGTTTTTTTTTTGGTTATTATTATCATGAAATTGGGAGGGCAAAATGATAGTTTTGCCCGCAAATGTTTAGTTTGGGGCGACGGCCCTTTGCCTTTCTCCCCCCCCCCCCCGGTAATTTCCCCCTCCACCGATCTCCTTTTCCTTTCTTTTACGATGATACCGCAAAACTACAAAACGTTTCAACAATTAAACACTTTCGCCCACACTCATTAAATACGCTACACTCAGTCTAAACATGTTAGAAATAAAAAAAATTATACTGGTATGCGATTTAACAGAGAAAGGTTAGGAATTTGACACCTGTGTTTAGCGTTTATCCATCTTACTGGGTGGCGGCATGCAGGAAATGTATTCATTAAAATGTTTAATTCCTCAATTACACTTTTGTATATTGTCATAACATAACATATAGATTGAGATAGATATATGTCCGACCACACCTGACAGATTTAGTTGATTCATTAGCTCATAAACAGTCCATTCATTTCATTCTCTCTTTATACAGATCATATCACCACTGTATAGTCAGAAATCTACTCCAAGTGATCTTTTATATTGGCTCAAGTGATTTACAAAGGTGAAGTTTGAAATGTCAGAGGAAGAATCGGACCACGAAATACAAATAGAGTAAGTAAGGATTTTATCCATGTACGCTTACAGGGATCAAACCATTTGTGTACATTTTAAACAGGTTACAAGGCTACGTAGGCCTCTTGGATAAAACAAATAGGCTACGACCAAATTTGGATAAAGGTTTAGCATGCGTGCACTTACAAAGAAGTTAGAGCAGGGAGTTGCTATTAGCAACTCCCTGGTTAGAGTGGTGCAGGTTTGACCACAAGCGTACCGAACTGCGTTTAATAGGGGACGGGGGTTAACAGTTAAGTTCGAAATCTTACTGCATCATTTTTACAAGTGTGCCTGCAAAATATGACATACAATGCCCGAAAATAGGACATATTCTGCCCGAATGAAGAGGGCTGCACTTATCCCTTTCATCCAACAGAGATAATCAGGACAGGAGGCATATGAAACAGCAACAAATGGGTAGAGTAACAGATTTTCAAAGACAGACGTTCATCGACCCCAAAATAATTTTGATGCAATGTTACGAAAATGTAACCAAAATTTAAAAAATTCCTTAAAACGCTTTTCCGAATCTTGACAAGATATTGAAGCGGAATATCAGTACATGTGCTGGATAATCCTTACCACGCTGTTGTATTTGTTGAGTACTATTCATACAGAGGGCAGTAGCACACTAAGTAAAGTAGAGTACCTTAAAAGTATTGTACTTTTTATAGGATACTCTGGAGCAAAATAGGGATGCCACGAATCCAAAAATTTGAGTTCCAGCCGGGGCAAGTGGGATTTTGACGTAAACGACCTGAAACCTAGACGGAACTTGAACCGGATTTTTCATTTCTAAAACAGAAGCCCCAATGAATGACATCTAGGTCAATTGGGTGAAAGGGCAGTGAGGGCTTGGTGTGTTGAGGAGTCAAGTGGAGCTGATAATTAACTGTGGTTACCATGCGATAGTGCGAAGTCGGTTAATGTGATTTCTCTGAAATGATCTAAAACATTAATTGACCAAGAAAATTCAATCATGAGTCATTTGAATAACAAATATTCAATCCGGCCTCAGACTGAGAGTAAGGGCCAATTAAAACTTTCTAAATTGTTATTCCTAGTGACATTAATGGGACAGAAATTTCACTCAGTTTATTTTAAGGAATAAAAATATTTAAACATTATGATAATTACTTAACATTGAATAATTATGGATAGACGTCATTTGATATGGTGTTTATTGTCAGTTACAATCATTTTTAGCATGTGTGCATGATGGAAAAGCTCGTGTAAGCTAGGTCTTTGATATAGATGTTGTTGCATATGTACCACAGTAAACTCAAGTGCTTATGAAGTTGAATGAACATTGCAAAGATATTTAGTGTAATTTTCTGTGGATAATGTCTTGTCACTAAGCACCGATTAAAAAAAAAAGTTTTGGAGGCTGTTACGTAAATTTATGAGGCTATCACTGTCTTCCCATTTGGTAATTCTAACCAGAATTTGAGAGAAATCCATCCGGATTTCTGTAAAGATCCGGTCAGGGCCGTAGCTAGGGTTATATGTTTGGGGGTGTGAAGGTCCCGAATTCAGACTGGATGCATGTTTTTCCCAACTGAATGGTGGCGCGTAAATTGCACCTTTCTATGTGTCCTGCGTTTTGTAGACAGCAGTGGGGGTCCTTCCTTTGTCACTAGGTCCGTCCTGGGGGATGCGTCTGAGCGGAGGGGATGTCACCCTCCCCTTTGAGAAATTTTGTTAATTTAACGTTGCTTAGATGCAAAATAGTGTTATCTCTGGGATATTTTTGGAGCTGATCATATATGGTTAGAAAATGTACATAATTAAGTGAATTCTAATTTTTCCGACTAGCTGGATCCTTTTTCCAAATGAGTGGCGACCCGTATATTGCACCTTCGTTTTTATGCGCCCTGCCCTTGTACAGCAGTGGGGATCCTTCCTTTGTCACTACATAAAGGTGCCGTCCTGGCGGGTCTAAGGGGAGAAGGTGTCCCCCTCCCCTTTGAGAATTTTTGTTAAGGTAAGGTTGTTTAGATGCAAAATGGTGATATCTTTGGGATATTTTTGGAACCGATCATATATGGCTGGAAAATTTCCATAATTTAGTGAATTCTAAGATTTGGTTAGGTGAAAGCAGAATGTATGTTGTCTAAGAGAAGAATACGTTGTCAACAACTTCCTCCTGAAGCCCCCTTTTTTGACTACTTTACTGCTTTCTATTCTGACATCTAAGGCTGGTATTATAGGGCCTCCTGGAAGCTGTGGATCAATCATATAAAATGGGGGCAATGACATAATGCTTATCACCTGACATAATAATAATAATAATAATAATAATAATAATAATAATAATAATAATAATAATAATAATAATAATAATAATAATAATAATAATAATAATAATAACAATAACAATAACAATGACAATGACAATGACAATGACAATGACAATGACAATGACAATGACAATGACAATGACAATGACAATGACAATGACAATGACAATGACAATGACAATGACAATGACAATGACAATAATAAATATACTTAATACTAATAATAATAATTATAATAATTATAATAATAATAATAATAATAATAATAATAATAATAATAATAATAATAATAATAATAATAATAATAATAATAATAATAATAATAATAATAATAATAATAATAATAATAATAATAATAATAATAATAATAATAATAATAATAATAATAATAATAATAATAATAATAATAATAATAATATAATAATAATAATAAATAATAATAATAATAATAATAATAATAATAATAATAATAATAATAATAATAATAATAATAATAATAATAATAATAATAATAATAATAATAATAATAATAATAATAATAATAATAATAATAATAATAATAATAATAATAATAATAATAATAATAATAATAATAATAATAATAATAATAATAATAATAATAATAATAATAATATAATAATAATAATAATAATAATAATAATAATAATAATAATAATATAATAATAATAATAATAATAATAATAATAATAATAATATAATAATAATAATAATAATAATAATATAATAATAATAATAATAATAATAATAATAATAATAATAAATAATAATAAATAATAATAATAATAATAATAATAATAATAATAATAATAATAATAATAATAATAATAATAATAATAATAATAATAATAATAATAATAATAATAATAATAATAATAATAATAATAATAATAATAATAATAATAATAATAAATAATAATAATAATAATAATAATAATAATAATAATAATAATAATAATAATAATAATAATAATAATAATAATAATAATAATAATAATAATAATAATAATAATAATAATAATAATAATAATAATAATAATAATAATAATAATAATAATAATAATAATAATAATCCATGGCGGTAGAGGGCTGAAAGAGGTGGAAGCTACGGTCACCACAGAAAGTGTGGGTCTCGATGAATACATCCAAATAATGAAAGACAAAGAGCCCCTACTCCAAGCTGCCTGGCAAACCAAACAACAACAGCAACTGGAGGTGGTCAAGAAGGATGAGTGGAAGGCAGGATGGGCACGGAGGTACAAGAGTAAATGGAGAGAAAAGCCACTACATGGTCAATACCCCCAGCAAGTAGAAGAGGTTACAACCACGGAGATGGCGTACAAGTGGCTATCCTGCACAGGCTTGAAAATAGAGACAGAAGCACTCATCACAGCTGCCCAAGACCAGGCACTTAACACCAAAAGCCATCAAGCCAACATAATGAAAGTGACAACGGACAGTAAATGCCGAATGTGCACAGAAACAGATGAAACGTTGAACCACCTCGTAGCGGGCTGCCAGAAACTTGCAGCCACTGAATATCTGGAGAGACATAACAAAGTAGCAGCTGCCCTGCACCTTGAAATATGTCGACACTACGGTATCCCCACAGCTGAACAACATCCATGGCTGCATAGACCAGAGACAGTCAATGAAACAGACCGAGTGAAAATACTGTGGGACTTCGAAGTCAGAACTGACAAGGTCATAACAGCAAGGAGACCTGACATAATTGTAGTTGACAAGCAGGAAAAGACCGCCAAGATAATAGATGTTGTGATCCCCCTTGATAAGAGCATACGAGGGAAAGAAGCAGAAAAGACACAAAAATACCAAGACTTGAAGTTAGAGATACAGAAACTGTGGGATGTCAAAGCAGAGGTGATACCAATAGTGATTGGGGCACTCGGTGCAGTCAGTACCAGTCTGGAAGGCCACCTCCAAAGGGCACCCGGAGAACATGACATGAGGAAACTCATGAAGCAAGCAATCCTCGGCAGCGCCCACATTCTCAGAAGGGTGCTTGACCTCCCAGGATCCGGGTAGGATCCCGATGTCAGCACATGTGAATCCAGCTGAGAGAAAGAGCTGTGAATGAAAGGATAATAATAATAATAATAATAATAATAATAATAATAATAATAATAATAATAATAATAATAATAATAATAATAATAATAATAATAATAATAATAATAATAATAATAATAATAATAATAATAATAATAATAATAATAATAATAATAATAATCATAATAATCATAATAATCATAATAATCATAATAATCATAATAATAATAATAATAATAATAATAATAATAATAATAATAATAATAATAATAATAATAATAATAATAATAATAATAATAATAATAATAATAATAATAATAATAATAATAATAATAATAATAATAATAATAATAATAATAATAATAATAATAATAATAATAATAATAATAATAATAATAATAATAATAATAATAATAATAATAATAATAATAATAATAATAATAATAATAATAATAATAATAATAATAATAATAATAATAATAATAATAATAATAATAATAATAATAATAATAATAATAATAATAATAATAATAATAATAATAATAATAATAATAATAATAATAATAATAATAATAATAATAATAATAATAATAATAATAATAATAATAATAATAATAATAATAATAATAATAATAATAATAATAATAATAATAATAATAATAATAATAATAATAATAATAATAATAATAATAATAACAGCTTCTTAAACATCCTTACAACTTCTTAATTTATCACTCGAAATTTTATATCTTTCAATGTAAGCAAGTAAATAAACTGCCAAATATCTTTGAGTTTGAATATAAATTTAAATTTGCCTTGGAGGTCGAAAAGCAGATCTCAATGAGAAAAGCCAGTAAAAGATACTTTACATATTACGAGTTGCATGATACTTTTCGAAATATTTATTTGTAATCTATGTCATGGATATATGCTTTAAATTTCCAAACAATACTCAGTCCAGTTGTTCTTTTTCTTATCTGATACTTAAAAGATGATTTGTATTTCGTATTAATGATGTATTTGCACAAGAGCAAGACGTGAAATAAAATGTGGATGGAAAAAAAAAATAATAATAATAATAATAATAATAATAACAATAACAATAACAATAATAATAATAATAATAATAATAATAATAATAATAATAATAATAATAATAATAATAATAATAATAATAATAATAATAATAATAATAATAATAATAATAATAATAATAATAATAATAATAATAATAATAATAATAATAATAAGAATAATAATAATAATAATAATAATAATAATAATAATAATAATAATAATAATAATAATAATAATAATAATAATAATAATAATAATAATAATAATAATAATAATAATAATAATAATAATAATAATAATAATAATAATAATAATAATAATAATAATAATAATAATAATAATAATAATAATAATAATAATAATAATAATAATAATAATAATAATAATAATAATAATAATAATAATAATAATAATAATAATAATAATAATAATAATAATAATAATAATAATAATAATAATAATAATAATAATAATAATAATAATAATAATAATAATAATA
The DNA here is from genome assembly GCA_029531755.1 of Holothuria leucospilota. Classification (NCBI taxonomy): domain Eukaryota; kingdom Metazoa; phylum Echinodermata; class Holothuroidea; order Aspidochirotida; family Holothuriidae; genus Holothuria; species Holothuria leucospilota. The sequence goes on from CM055962.1 coordinate 65,709,218, forward strand.
ATAATAATAATAATAATAAAGAGTATGACGTCAAGCACTTTACATCTATCGTATTTTTACTAATTTTGAACAAAATCCAGACGAACAGCTTCCAGCTATGGGGAATGGGCGGGAGGGAGAGTATAGGTGCAGAAAGGTGATATTAGACCTCCCAGACTGGTATAGCAAAAGGTGTGGGACTAACAAGCGTGTTTCAGAATGTACACCTAGGTTATGCTATAAAAGTTCACCGGTACGTTTGTGCTTATAATGTCCATAAGTGATACAACGTGGATTGTGAGGATTGCGCGTGAAGCGCTCCCAAATTTGAGGGTATACTGCAAGTCAAAATGAAAAACCTGCATGCAGGCTCAGCAAGGGGTGGTGCTTTGATTTGCCGACATGGGGGGCGAAGCGCCTTGACTGGGGGCCAGCTACTCTAAGTCCCAACAGATGCAATGGGTTGCCGAACTCGAAATATAAGGCGCGCAAAGCGTGCCTAAAAAATTTGGGGTTTTATTGAAAATAGATTTTACATTTTAGTTTTCATTAGGGAAAGTTGAAAAAGTTTGGGTTTTATTGAAGAATCTGAGCAAAACTATGAAATTTGTTGGGGCAACTGCATGGTCGTCGTCGGGGATTACATTCTTTATCTTACCCATTAAGGCTCCCCAACGAAACTGAAAAATCTTTTTTTACAAAATGTTTGCCACGATGGCGAAGCTGAAGAAAGAATCTTCCAAAAGTTAGGAAAAAGAGGAAAGAACTTCGTGACGACGCATTTTCGTGTTTCTCTAGACTCACGCCTACACGGAAGAACAATCTCTGGAGAAACGTTGAATAAATCCAAAATGTTTGAAACGGGATGGGAGCGTCACCACTAGACAGAGCTATAGATGAAAGCGCCCTAGCGCGAAAATTTTTTGAAGTTATAGAAAGAATCGTTACAGAACTTACTGGCTACGGGCCTGATAAATAGACATTTGGAATATTTTCTGAGTATATCTATGTCTTCACCAATATTAGCCTATATAAAATATTGCCTAATTTTGTGGGGCTTGGAAAAATTTGGCCCCGTAGAACTGTGCCTGGTATAATTACCTTAACAATGTTCATGAGACTGATTGCAAATCGTGACGCATGCGCGCCAAGCGCGCGAAATTTTCATTAAATAAGATTTCCATGACAAAACCTGCATTCAGAATCTGCATCGAGATACTTTCAATTGCCCAACAAACCAACATGCCACTCAGAAAGTTGTAAACAGCTTTCAACTTCTGCTGTTGTGCTTCTCCGAAAGTTGCTATCGGAAGATGTTGATAATAAGAACAACACTGAGGTAAGGTTTAAAGCGCGCGGAGAGCGCGAAAATTTTGATAGTTTGAGAAGAATTTGCCAAAAAAAAAAACACTTTTGATTCGATTTTGGTATTATTCTTACTTGATCTAGTTGGAAAACATGCGAAGTTGATATAGGCTCAGTCGGAAAAATGTGCGAGGCTGAGATACCAGAAATTCCAACTGGTACTTCAGATTTTCCGACTACCGTCGCTCTGACGAACTTTGGGTGGTGAGACATCCCCCACACCCCCCTCCCCGAAACCCCCGGTCGCCACTGCCCTGGATCCGGTCGGAACCGAATTCTTCATTTAGCCAACCGGACAGTCCGGCTGGAACGGATATGTGGTGCATGACTGGAGACTCTTCTCGATGGAGGGCGTAATCATGCTAAAAATTGCTTAGTGGTGCATTATTCCGTATTCACGTAATTGTGATAGATATTTACCGACTTTGCCCTATAAGAAAAACGAATACAAAGGGCAGAGAAAATAATCACCATTATTTAACAAGATATTATAACCAAATTTAACTTACGATTTTCATTTTTTTTATAGAGAAAAGATGGGTCCAGGAAGATGTTTCTGCCACTACAAGCCAAGAGTCTGTAGGATGAATCTGTGGAAGTTTTTGTTTTTATGTACAGCAGTGGCAGGCATCATTTATCTCAATAAACAATGGATCATCCCATCCTATTGTCCGTCGTTGTCAGATATATTTTCAAGGTAGATTTTTCAGCGGCAGGTATTAAAACTAATATCTACAGAAATCCAAGCCTTACATTAAGTTGGCATGGACCAGGCGCCGGTCCAATCGGAGTTTTGCAGCGCTTTGCCAAGAATCCTGGAATAGCATGGTATTACACAAGTAATTTCATGTACAAGAGATATGTGAAACAAACATGAACCTTGTCAGTTTGCACATTACAAGGATAACGTTATGCGCAAAGATCAAGAAAAAAATGCTCACTTATTAGCTAAAACACCAACGTCAGCTTTGATTTGATAAGATGGGGGTTGTGACCAGGTCCTTTGTTTAAGAATTAGAAGTCGTCTGGTCATGTACTACGGTATTGAAGTCAGCCATCTGCTACATCTCGGGGACAATGGAGTAAAAATTCCCTGGCGTCCACTTATCGTAAGGCTTACGGTCGCTGCTCATCTTCCCCGTCAAAATATTAAAACATATTGATAAACGAGAATTACGTTGGAGCAAAAAAGGGATGTAGATAGATGACCAAGTGTGGGAATGGCCAGAGATGAGCAAGGGCTGTAAAAGGTGGCCCATATGATAATAAGACATTTCTTTCAATTCTAATTGAAAGGACAGATTTGTCTAAGCACTGCCTGTATATTAATCTACTATGTTAAGCATATGCATATCTTTTAAATTAATATTGTATTATCCTCATACCAGGGGGGCTGTATGAGCTCCCTGCTCCCTGTTAAAAGTCTCTCACAGCCTCCCTGCTAATATTTCTTATTCTTATACACCCTGACTAGAAAAGAGGTAAAGAAAATTTAATCTAGTGTCCAATTTTGTGTTTGACGACATTCAATAATGGCATGTCTGAAGTCTAACATGGTTGATTAGATGCCGTATTTTTGGAGCAGTTTTACGTTTTCACCTGCTGTAGGATAAAACCCGCAGGACTTTTTATAAAAGGTATTTTACACCACCATCTTCCTAATTTCTAAGAGACTTGAATAAAGGTACATAAACTAAAACAAAACAAAAGAAAAACCTTTGCTTATAGTGTTTTGAAAACAAAATGCATTCTCCGTTTTTTTTCTAAGTTGTCCCTCTGGTATATTTATTTGATAGACAATAATATATCAGTACTCTGCTACATGAATTTATAATTCTTTAACCGATAAAGAAATCAGGTGGCAAGTTTTAATTTACTCTCTATTTGAGCCGTAGCTTGCGACAGTCTTTCTCGATTTCATCCAACGTAGTTATAAACACTTAACATATAATAATGGTATAAATGCATTTTAAATCAAGTTGTTCGTTCATATTAGCTTTCAGACGTCTTTGTTACAAGATATTTACACATTAGTGTGCTAATGTTACAAGGGTCTCTCTAATGTCGGTATTTTTCCGATTCCGAGGTTCTTTGGAAAAAGTTTGCTTTCTTCACCTGAGTGATACGCTTCCTATATTACAAAGTAAACCATAACCTTGCCGTCACTAACTAGGGGCTGTTACGGTTTTGTAATAGCTCCCTGCAGTAAACTACGCTATTTACGGAATTTTCAGGAAATTGTTTTGCATTGTTAATTACAATTAAGTAAAATGGTTAAAGACCAGTTTATCGTTTATTTTGCTTTCAATTTTGCAAAATTAGACCCGTGAAATCAGGAATATTTTACTCCTAATTACAGCATTTCATCCATCGTCCAAAAAAATTCCGGGCGAGATCATCGACGACCAAAAATAATTCATGGAGACAGCTCATTCGAAAACTCCGACCTTCAAGAAGAGGAGGACCCCTTCGATAGTGACGATGACCAAAGATGGCACGAGATGATTAAAAAATTGGATACTCATCGAGAAAGTTCCACAAATTCATCTAAACCAGAAAAGGACCAACAGCTCCCGTTTGAATTTCCCAACATTCCGCCCAGTCCACCCCGATATAACTTATCCACAGAAAGAATCGTGTTTTTGAAAACCCACAGGACTGCTGGCAGTACAGTTGCATCATTATTCAAGCGATACGGCTATAATCACAAACTTTTCTTCGCTCTTCCCAAAAACCTCCAAGCGAAGGATTTTCTTCAAACCGTGAAGTTTCATCGAAGTTTTATTTTTGAGTATCCTTGGGTACCCCAGCAAAAGTATAACATTTTAGCAAGTCATGCACGCTACGAGAGGACGGAGATGGAATTTGTAGTTCCCAAAGCTACTTTCATCACCATTTTAAGAAAACCAGAAGATCAGTTCGAATCTATGTTTGGTTTCCACAATATTGCTGAGGATTTAGACCTACAGAATACATCAAATCCTTTAGAAAAGTTCGTAGATGGCATTAAAGCTTACTATAAAACGGAAATGAAATTTCGACTCTTCTTCAAAAATGGCCAGTTATTCGATCTCGGAATGGATGAGAAAGATATGGACGATGAAAGGAAAATTTACGCTAAGATAAAATCCTTGGAAGAAGAATTCGATTTAGTTTTAATTCGCGAGTATTTTGATGAATCACTAATTTTGCTGAAGAAATTATTAGGATGGAAGGATGATGATATCCTCTACTTCTCGTCCAGGGTTCGGAGTTCTAGTCACAGGTATGAAATGAATGATAATATCAAGGCAAAGATAAGACAATGGAACAAGGGGGACGTAATGCTTTATGAACACTTCAACAAAACTCTTCAGTGGAAAATTCAGGAATATGGACCATCTTTTCAAGAAGATTTAGAAAGATTTAGAAGAAAGAACCGGGAGGTTTTTGACGATTGTGTGGACAAGAACCATTACGATTCGTCTGATAGGAGGCTAAAGAGATATGTTCTGAGTAATTTTGCCGACTCGCTGTGCAAAGAACTTAACCGGAATGAATATGAGTATCATTCACTGCTTCGTAGTTTGATGATCTCCAACAAGTTGTTTAGAGTCTAAGTTATGGCGTAATTATTGTCATCGTGCACACCAGGGGACTGAGGGCTGCAGTTCTCCAGAGTTCCGGAAAACTTACTTCTCGGGCAGATTTTTGAAAAAAAAACCGGGAAATTTTCCCGGACAATATACAGGTTCCTTTTAAGCTCAGTCCCAGGAAAAAATATCCCTCACCCCCATATCATGGGGAAGGGGGACTGTTCTGAGGAGGCTGGCCTCACCATATTTAATAACGTTCGTGCACCTTTTCTTAATTCCATGCACCCTTCTAATACTATTTGTACACCGACATAATTATTCTATGAACTAGACGGATCACCCTACATTATGTAAGACAGAAGCGCATAAGCAGGGTCACGTGACTTGTGCCCCGGGTTTAAGAAATCGCGCACTAAAGGCTCTTTACATCTTTACAGCTGCAGATAATCGCATGCTGTCTGTGACTTGTAGGTCATAATTAATACAAACTCTGCTGTGCTTGTATATATGTTGCTTATCCTGAAACTGTTCCAAATTCCTTTCATGTAAGGCAACTGATACTCATATGGAGCAGGATTAACCATTTTATTATCAGTATAGTAGCCTATAAGCTCACACCCCCCCCCTTTAAATATGTTAAATAAATTCCATCGATAGATTATTCGATTGGCTGCAACTTGGTTGCGATGATTTGCCTACCGAGGTGTTAGGTTCAGGAAGCTCCCTGAGTGACCGTTTGTAGTCATCACGGTAAAAGTTCTCTAATGCTTCAATCAAAACATGACCGTGCCCATAAAAGAAGGGTCTATGCTTAAAATTATAGTTTTGATAAGTTAAAGGGTTACTTAATAAAAGCATTCTAGAGAAATCTGCATTCAGTTCCCAGTCGTGGTTTTCGAGATATTGGCAGACATAGGCGTCGTGCAAAAACATTCTTTTCTTTGGGGGGGGGGCGTGAGAAGTGGTGACTGAGTGAAGCTAGGTATGAGAGGCATCGTGCAAAAAATATTTTTGGAGGGGAAGTGAAAAGTGGCGTAACCTAAGGCAAGGTGCTATATTTTTCGAAAACAATTAACTTCTCATATTAACTTGGCGGGTGGAGGGTTTCAAACGAATGGGGGAGGGGGCTTGCCCCAGGTCCCAATGGGCACGACGCCTCTGTTGGCAGATGAAACAATTATACACTTGAACCCACTGCGAACTTTAAACGAGCACATGTGGCGTCAAAACTTTATATCGATCAATAAGGTTTGTTTTCCTTTGAACTTTTCGACCATTTTCCTCCTCCATAATCTCATGCGTTTGTAAGCTAAATACGTAAGAGGCATAACAATATCGCAAACTTTACATTTCGCATGGGAAAACTAATAAAGTACACCTATTTATTTCAAGATCAAAACAATAGACCCTTTCCACATGGCAATCACAAAGGATTTTGGGATAGAGTTTTAGTATGAGTCGTTTTTAACCACAGTAAAATGTCACTGAAAGAAACGACGCATACTTAAACTCTGTTCCATAATCTTTTGTTATCGCTTATCTTGAAAAGGGTCTATAGAAAGAAGAGCAAAGGAAAACACTTTTTTTCTCATCACTGCGAGATGACATCACTCCGGCTTGTTATAAGTTCATTTTACGGTACAAATGTACTGTACAATTAATTAATCTGCAAATTCTCTAGAACAACGCATAAGAATCGAATAAAAAAAAATAATCAGAATGCTTACATTTATACTCTTTGAAATATGAAAACCATATTTTTGCTTTAAACAGGCTACCTTAATGGGGCAACTCCAGATTTAACATTCTTATTGTAACTGATCTCTCATTGTCAGCTTGTTGTCATGGTAAGTGAGGTCATAGAAACTTTTGAAATTACAGTTGAACTTGTGAGAGCAAATATGCATGAAGAATTACAGGAGTTAAAGTCTATTCATACTTACATTAATTTATTCATGTGCTTACCAATGGAAATGCAATCCAAAATTGATTGTTCGGTTATTTCTAGGACCATCTGATTAGATTCCATCATAAATAAAAACTAACCTTATTTAATCAAATTCGCCTAAAAAGACTCGTTGATCCAACACACAAGTTGCTGGCTCTTCAAAGATCTCGAAAATATTTCTGATGTTCACACCAAAGTGTTCTCTTCTGTACGACCAAGTAACCAAACAGGGTTTCTGTTGTAACAAGTTCTCGATTAGTATTTAAGCGTTAGTTTCAAGACTGTTGTAGGTCGCAGTCTACGATTGAGGGTGGGGGGGCAAGTGGAGGGTGGGGAATTGCAGATTATATTTTTAAGGTCCTCAGAACTTGGAAAATCCCATATACAATTTCCTTCTTCCCAAAATTTCCCCGGGGAGACGGTCCCGGGACCCCCGCCGCAGACCGGCTCTTATGCGGGTTACTGGATTACTCGCACTGACGAATAAATCTCGAATCTCGATCCTCATGCATGATGCACCCAACAAGAGCCCAAGCTGCGACCCTGTTTAATTGTAAATTGTAATATAAAGAAACTTTTCTGCACTAAAAGTTGTGTATAGATGTCACACTCTAAATACATCCTGAATGATCCATTTCACAGTACCAGGATCATGGTCACGGAGTATGGTATCCAACTACATTCTGGTTAAAATAATCCAGAAATCTCATTTAAATTCAACTGGTTAAATGTTGAGTTTTGACCAGGATTTCTCACCAGCCATTAAATTAACCAGCAAAATCTTTCTCAAAAAGGATTTCCTTTTCATTTTAACCAGGAAATATTTTGATATTCCGTGACCACAATATTGGTTAAATTTAAGCAGACTGTTATAAAAGTTTAATGGGGAGCCCGAGTCTCTTCGTTCGTGTGCAGTTTCTTTTAAAATTGACTTCAAAACGACAGTCACAGTTTACCTGCAAATAATGTTAAAAAAGTCGTAGACAACAAAATTTGCAAGTTACCGTCAGTTGGATCTAAAGTTTTGCTGTATCAGCAACTCCTTTATTTTTCTTTAATATTTTACTGTTATTTTTTATTTCTGTATGTGATTTCTGTCCCTTTGTTAATCTGCATGTACTGAGTTTCAAGGGGGGGGGGGGGGAACCTGCTTGCAAAAGCATGTTTCCTTTTCCTCGGTTCTTCAGTCACCTCCCAGCCGATAAGTTACATGTTTACATAATATATGTATACACCAGTGAATAAAAAGTCCCCGGGCCGATGAAAACAACACATGTACTTTATAAATGACCAGTGACGGTCAGAATATGTTAGTGCAATCGGACAGTTTCTAATATTGGGACGCTGAATAACTCAACTCCTGAGTTTAACATTTTCTAAGGTAATTTTGGACGTTTTAGGACAAAAAAGTCAAAACCTAAAATTGTTGAGGCATCAGAAGAAGATAAAAACTTTTTAAAACGATAAACTTTGACACAAACATTTTTTCTGTAAGTTAGAGAAAATCATCTTGTACACGTATACGTTAGAATGTTATCACATGGCTGGGGCAAACTGCCTTAAAATTTTCATGTAAGCCAACTAACTGAAACTATATTTACAATACTGTCAGTAAAGCTTACGTGAAGCAAACTTTACTTTTCTAACATTATAGGGGCCTACTTGGAATTTACGGTTTCGAAAAAAAGGCAACCGGTATATGATCGGACCCCTGATAATCTTAATTCGATTTTTTCGATTATATAACTAGGATTTTCACATGCTTTGCTCTTCTTATAGGACCTGATCCAAAGGAAAGGCCTCATTGTACACCTATGCCTAGGAGCCTAATCTAACCATAAAACTTTACCAAGGTTCAATTAATTTTCTCTTCGATTTATTTACAATTTTTATATATAGATATATTTTTCTGTTTTTGTATTTTACAAATGTTTCTATTTTTCTTCTTCTTGTTTTGTCGCGAAACAATCGTTTCGCTTTGTCGCAAACTGGTATAACCGGTTACGGTATTATACCCAATACAGCGTGAAAGCCTTCCTGGAAGAAACAGCAATATAACCGTTGCAAAATGACCGGTATTTTCGGACATTGGTCGTGTTTGTTCTTTCGATTAAATTCTCTGTAATTAACTTCAAACGTCTTAAAAAATGTCGGTAAATAAAATAGGCGTTGGTGAAGATCATCGTATTTTAGGTCAACAACACAATGTAAAAAATATGTATTCTTAAAATATAGTAGGAAAATGCATTCCTCAAGCCAGACATCAGATTTTCATTAAAAAAGTGTTACAACTCATATGAAAATATGTGCAATAAGAAAATACTCCTTTTTTCGACATATCTCTTTAAATTTGAAAGTGTCTTTTGCATTTGATTTAACTTGCTTTTACGTTAGCTAGGTAACTGGTTGATAATTGTCATAATTTATTATTTCTACTCTTCCGAGTCATTAGTTAAGTTTAACTCACCACCTAATCATGTAATCTAGTCATCCGGTAACTCTAAATGGTCTTCGTGGAGAGTAATGCATGCTTCATTGTTGTGAAATAAATATTTTGAAAAAGAAACAATACGCAACATTTCATCTTTTGGTCTAATGTTCTTTCAAAGAGCAATAGATTAGTTGGGAAATGTTTCCACACAATGCATTATGGTAATGAGTCAAAGGTGAAGTGTACCACGCTTACAGTGTCCCAGCGCGGGTTTTGCATGCTGAGCACGCAGAGCTTAACTGTTGCCGTTGTCATGGTACACTTGACCTTGTGACCCGACAGGAAGTACCGAATTTCCCAGCTCTTCTATTGAGCTTAACCACCTTCAGATATGATTTTCAAACTCAGGTGAGTAAGATATCTATCATACGATCATTACACTAACCCTGGCTGGAACCAGGGCTAAAACGATTACTTTGTGCATGGCGATTGCATAGGCACATGGGGGAGACATATCACAAGGGGGCAGACGGCGTTTGTCCTGAGAAATTCCCAGGGGTGACGCCAGGATTTCCCCGACAAGGGATGTCCCAGACTAAGGGAGTAGCCGCCCGAAGCCTCGACAGGTGCGACGGGTTGTGGAAGCTACACTCTTAATGCAAAAGAGTGAAATTCACTCTAAGAGAGACTGTAGTTTGGGACCACTCCTAGTAAGAGTGAATTTCACTCGGGGTGGAGTGAAAATTCACTCGAAGTAGAGCGATATGTCATTCCATGCGAGTGAAGTATCACTCTGTTTGGAGTGAATTTTCACTCCACCCCGAGTGAAAGTCACTCTTACTAGGACATTCACTCTTTTGCATTTAGAGTGTATGTCGAAGGGGGGGGTGGGGTAAGGAGGGGACTGGACGAAAACCGTTATTCTTCACCATTCTGTTACAGTAAATTTTTTTGCATAATATTCACATACACATGAAGTGCCCGAGTGACATGCTAATGAAGTGTTTTCCCCTGAGGTCTGAATTGTGGTATTGAAAAGCGCGTGAAAATTTTCAGGGTGCAAATAGAAGAATCTTTACTCATTTAAAACCAATACAGATAAATTGTCGGGAAGGTTGACTCCTATTGGGGGAAACATACATTGTGTGGTATCAACCTCGTCTGCTCGATGAAATAGTCTAACCTTGCCCTTTCCGGGGTAATCGCTTACCGTAACATACGAAAAACACAAGAGAACAACTAGGCTATGCGATATCGATATTTCCAGTCTTCATATAAAATGTGTAGTGTACCTGTAGGTTACTAGGTAAGAAAGAAAGGGCTTACGCGTTATTTACTTTTACTGAACAGAACTTTGGAAGAACTGAAACAACCATGGGCGTCCGCAGAAAAAAATTCAAGGGGGCAAAATTTTTTAGGGGGCCAAACTTTTTTCATGGGAAATATTTTACTCTCAGAAAAGAGTTTAGATGTTATTTCCACACAGTGCCGACAAGGCGTCGCCAGGAATTTGTCAAGGGGGGGGGGCGAAGCCCATAGACAGACTCTCAGCGCTCGACGCCAAGGTTGGCGCGGAGCGCAAGAAAATTTTGTCCCAAAATGCTTCCAGATCGCTGAAAATGGCACTTCCAAGGCCTATTTACCGCATATAAAAAGGGGAAACACTAGCAATATCGTAAATATAAACTTTAAAAAATACCAAAAATATTCTCGGGGGCTGCTGGGGCCTGAGTGTTGATATTTTTTTATTAAATTCCTGTTCTGAGAGTAGAAATTCACACTGATTGAACTGTTAAAAAATGTTGGTGTTTCCCCCCTCCGGACGCTCATGAAAACAACCACCATTCTACAGCTTGCGAAGCGCGCCAACAGTTTTCGGTTCCTGTTGAAGAAACTACCCTACTGAGAGCAAAAACGATTAAACCGTCTGGGCGACCCATCGTCGTGGGGACTACATATTTTATCATACCGACTAAGGCTTCTCGACGAAATTGACAAAAAATCCCCCACGGAGGAGGTCGCTTTGTCCGAAGGGGGGGGGGACATGCCCCTATTCCTGCTGGCGCCGCCCCTAAATTTTCCTTGATTGGCAAATAACCATGCCATGAAGTTTGTGCTTTAAAAACGGATAATTTTTGCCCTGTAATCTACAGAGGGTATGGACTTCGCCACCTGGACCCCTCCGAACATTGCCCATGGACCCACCAGGTGCCCTAAGGAGGGTCCCTGGACCCCACCCAGTTGAAGGGGGTTAGCTCTCCCATGCCCGCCATGGCGCCTTTAGGGAACTAACACCTCCCTAGGGAAATCATCGCAACCAAGTTGCAGCCAATGGAATAATCATCGATGGAATTTATTTGTTTAACATACTTAGAGGGTGTGTGTGAGCGTACTTCTGATAACAAAGTGGTTGATCTTGTTCCATATATAGGTGTACCAGTTGCCTAACATGCAAGGAGTGTGGTACAGTTTTAGGATGAGCAGCATATATGCAAACACAGCAGAGTTTGTATTAATTATGATCTACACGTAATAGACAACATGCAATTATCTGCAGCTGTAAAGAGACTTTAGTGCGCGACTTCTTAAACCAGGGGCACAAGTCACGTGACCCTGCTTATGCTCTTCTGTCTCACATAATGTAGGATGATCCGTCTAGTTCATAGTATAATTATGCTATAAGTATTAAAAGGGTGCATGGAATTAATAAAAAGGTACATGAAAGTTACCAAACATGGAAATGGCCCCTCCCATGGCGCCTTCGGTGCCCTCCATCATTTCAACCTGAGTTCCCTGAGCCCCTCCCCCCCCCCACACACACAAACACACACCTTGATGAAATAATGGCTACGCGCCTGTTCTGCATGTTCTGCAATTCTTTCCGCCTTCCACTAGTTTTGGTAGATAAACATTTTTGAAGTAAACTTTAGTGTTCTCTAGCTGATTACAAAGTATTGGTAGATCAAATTTGTGATCTAGTTAGGCCTAAGTATACTTTTTGTAATTTTTGAAGTACAGTGTATACTGCACGTAGTTCTTTTTGGTTTTGTAATTTCCGGGGAGTGGGTTCACGTCAAGCCCTCCAGGGTTTTTAACACACTTCCCTTTTAACGACATGTATTGTAAATATGATGTTACGTAAATCGTTATTGCATGTATGATTATTGTTGTGAAAAGAAACAATAAATGAAATGAAATGAAATATTCCTGACAGGCCCATTTTTGTTAGAAATTTGAAGTGCCTCATAGCACTGCCTGAATGAACGTTTTACATGCAGTGATGTCCTAAATGGAAAATTCACACCCCATACCAACTTAAGAAAATTAAACTCTTATTACGGCAAAAGCCATTTTCAGGAAACCTCCCATTTTTCCGTGGTTCGATCACTCCAGCTGCCTTTGTAATAACCTGCAATCAACATTTAACATCGAATTTCATTAAATGTGAAAAGACATAAAATCTCCTTGAGTCATTGGAGTAGATTTTCGGCATTCATAAATATGTCATTTTTGCTTCGGGGACTTCGTCCCTCGGACTCCCACGGAAGCTCTGCCCCTGGACTCCACCAAGGGCTCTAACGTGAACCCCTGGAGCCCACGCCTGCAAACTCGTCGCTTCGTGCTAGTGGTGCACTTGAGGTTACCCATCGTGGCTCTCCCTCGAAAACTTCTGGATCCGGGTCTACATGGTTATCACAGTAAGTGAGAGAAAAAGGGAGAAGTACTTTGTTTTCAAAATGGGCACGAATGATTGCAGCTACAAAATGACGACTGTTTTGGGGGCGTTTTCCTACAAGCAAACTGGTCGTAAACTCGTTTGTTGCATAAACATAAATTTCGCCACTTGAAGCTTTCTGACCCCCTTCTGTACTTTGTTTGGCCAGGGTCTGCTGTAAACTGGTGCTTTAAAAATCATTATGTTAGCTGCAGAATTTCTTTTTCGAGATTGCCCCAAATCCCTACTTTCGTCTAAGCTCTTTTTATATCCATCTAACATCAACACACATTAATAATGAATTTAAAAGTTCCAAAATATGTTACAGTCGGCACTATAATTGACGGTGTACTCTTGGGCGTCCTAGCAGAAAGCAAAAGGTAACATGTAACTCTAAAGAAGGTTTATCATGCTGGCTACCAAAGTAAAGTTAATGCACCTCTTATTCAAGTGATCATTTCCATGTGAATAGGTACTCGTTGAATATTTAGTCCTTTGGGTTGAGAGTCACCCAGTCCGTAACATGATATCATGTATTATAGTAAGTCTTAAGACTTCTAACCCTAAACTTTCCTTAAAGGCAGTAGGCTGTCACCCCAAACAGAGTGAGTGTATCCTGTCACTCTAGTTCATGACTGGCCTATTTTGATCATGTGACAATATTTTTGTGAGTGAATTGTGGAATTCAAGGAGAATTTTGCCTTTCTTTACCTATTGTTTGTAATAGTTATGTTCAAAACGTCTTCAGAAGTGCTTTTAATGCAATAAGAGGAGATTTGCAAGAGTTTGCTGATTTTTCAAAGAAAATTTTGGGGCGACTGCCTATTGCCTTTAATGTCTTTAACCCTAACCTAACCATGTGACATGATATCATGCATGATACAGAACATGTCTTGTGACACAGATGTGACACTTTACAAAACAAAACATAAGGATTTGGTGTGGGAGTGATGTTGTTTTAATGGAGACCTTATTGCTGGGAGGGTGTACAAAGTTATTGAAATATATGATTATGTTGTACTAAATGAGCTCAATGTGCAAATTCAGGGGTATCAGAGGTGTTTGAGTGATGTTTTAGTGAAGTGTGGTGTAACCATTACCCTGCTATATACATAAGCGTTTGAGAAGGAAGCTGGAGGCTATAGCTCTGGTATTTAAGAAATTGTGGACATCAGAACAATGCATTTTAAAATCTTTTTCAAATAACATCGGATGGGCACTAAACAGACCACAAAATCACAGCCTTCTGCGACTTGCTAATAGCCAGCTTGAATCGATGATGGATTGAGTTCGAGGGTGAAGGGGAAGAAGAACGATGGTGAAGGTTTCCCCGGGCTTTGGGAAAATAATTTCATCTAAACTGTCATACAGGAAGTAATAATGGGAAACTAATAATCAGGATGAGTGCGAGCAAAGCGGATCGAAAAAAATACACTTTTTAAGACATTTTTGTGATTTTTCGCGTCAATTAACATCCAAAGCGGTCTTTCTACAGACCAAATAAGAGATATGAAGCTTAGAAAAATAAGTAAAGTATCCTCACGGGGGGGGGGGGGGGGTTCCCTTTGCCTCCAGCCATATCCCTTGTGCCTTTGCTCCGCACCTGATGCAAAAGATGCAAAAGAAACACTGACAACAGTCGTTGTCAGTGTTTCCAGAGGAGACAGAAGGAGAGCCTTACAGCTGATGAGGAATCCGGTCTGGATTTGAAAAGCTTTCTTTCCCCCAAGTAAGTCCTCTTTAGCGTTGGAAATGATCATGAATCCATCAAAACTATCAATTAAGATAGTATTGAGGAAGAAAATGGAAACGAATTGAACTAGAGCTGAAGTGTTCGAAGATGTAGGTATTTATTAGAGATTTGGGATAGAAGGACAAATTTAAAGACATCAGTAATTCATCCCTAAAGACATTTCAATTCTCCTCCTGTAGAAATCTTTTGCTCACTAACTTCTTTTTGGATCATATTAAATGTCGATTGGAAATCGTCAGACGTGCATCCGCCCTCATTAAATTTATTAGAACGTGCTATCTTCACTGTTTATCGCTGGTATAGTTTTTTTCAAGAGATTGACTAAATCGGGGAGGAGCCCCCTGTAAACATTTTGCCTTCAGATCGAAGTCAGTTTTTGGTCCAGTTGGTCGGATTGAGGTTGAGTAACAT
Organism: Holothuria leucospilota; assembly: GCA_029531755.1. Lineage (NCBI taxonomy): Eukaryota > Metazoa > Echinodermata > Holothuroidea > Aspidochirotida > Holothuriidae > Holothuria > Holothuria leucospilota. The sequence continues at coordinate 65,724,395 of CM055962.1, forward strand.
TTTGAGGTAGGTCCGACGTCGGACTGACCTCGCTGTAAAGAACAATCTAATTGCGACTTAAACACGTCAGATGGAGGTCTGAAAATATTGTAGTCCTTTTGCTGACGTCGAAATGAAGTTGAATGGACATTGAACAGTCGGGTTTTCCTCCAAACGACGTCTAATGGCCTTCTTTGCCGACTTCGATCCAACGTTGAGCGGATTTACAAACGGAGACGTAGCGGACGTCGGTCCGACGTAAACGTTATCGATCCGTCGGCAAAATGTTTACACACTAGGAGTCCGCACGATAGCGTGTCTTTGCCAGCCTGGCGTCTTCGATCAGCCTAGAACACCTGTATACTGGTATAAAGAAAACTTGGCATCTCAATCCCCTATAGTGCATACAATTTCTCTCCAAATTATAACACAAATTTGTTATTGTAGTTCAATGTAGTAAGCTGTGCCCCCTGTGCTCACGTATATCATTATTTTTTATGATAGATCTTTAGACTAGCACCATTGCAAAGCCGTTTATCTGTTTTCACAAATTTCAGCCCTCCGTCTTGAACTCAGCCACTTAAATGGATTTCAACAGGAATAATTTCAACTAAAAGCTCCACCCAACCCCGGGCAAAAAGATATATTTTGATTAGCCTATGTTGGTAGAGTAGGCCAGTAGACAAACAAGGTTTTGACGGAGGCCAATTTCCAGTTTCCCAGGGGAGGGGAGGGGGGTACTGACGGAGGGCGTTTGGGGGGAGGACGAGATATACTTACTGTATTAAGGCAATGGAAACTTTTTATTTTCTAGGGGTTAACCGATGCCCCCTACCTCCATTGACTACAGGCTCTTCTTTAAGGGTGTTTTGTTAAAATTTCTTTCTTTCTTTCTTTCTTTCTTTCTTTCTTTCTTTGTTTCTTTCTTTCTTTCTTTCTTTCTTTCTTTCTTTCTTTCTTTCTTTCTTTCTTTCTTTCTTTCTTTCTTTCTTTCTTTCTTTCTTTCTTTCTTTCTTTCTTTCTTTCTTTCTTTCTTTCTTTCTTTCTTTCTTTCTTTCTTTCTTTCTTTCTTTCTTTCTTTCTTTCTTTCTTTCTTTCTTCCATGGCAAAAGTAAATGAAACAAACCCCCTTTCTCCCTTTTAAGACTGTTGAAGGTGAGATCGGGCACGTGACCATTGACGGGGTAGAAGGAGTTTGGGGTTGATTTTTAGAGAGTGAAACTTGTCACAGTTTACCGATTCCGTCATTTGTGTTGTTTGTTTTGTCTGGTACTGTTGCCTTTCTCCTAAAACATGTCCAAGTGTCCAAAGAAAGGTGACAGTCTACCCACGGTTCAACTTCATTCCGCAGACGCTTCATATGTAGGCTACTCCGACTTAACAAGTGTTGCCCGAAGCAATACCTCTACAGTCAACTTGCAACTATACATCCACCACTCACCTTCGTATAGGCTGGTCTTGGCCCTTCCAGGCTAGTCCACTGCACTCCCGGGTTCACCGAGGCAATTCCGATTCCAGTGTCCTCAGTCCGCCGGGGCCAAATAATTCCGAATCTGACCAGTTATTAAAAAATGACAATATTTTACATCGTTCTTAACAGGGCCAGCAAAGGTCATTTTAATCGATAGTTTCATATATAGTCGGGTGGCATGCTGTAATGTAGGTGATTATGGTAACCATATGCATGTATAGGCTACTTAACTGTGGGACATAGAGTAACATTTATCAGGCCCAAAGTTCATTTTTGTGGACTCGGCTGGAATCTGTTCCTAGTCCAAGTCCAACTGCAACCCATTCTTCCGTCAATCATTCCAAACCTCTCCCACTGGGCTCCCGGCCAACCGAAATCCGAGCCCAGCCTAAAACGGACTCGAATACAGAAGTGAACTTAGCCTCAGGCTAGCCTCCGATTCCGGAAGCGACAGTTATATACAGCTTTGCCCTGACCCCAGTCCCGCTCCTGCCTGAGGAGCATACTTTGCAGGGGAATGTTACTGGAAATGATGACTATTTTCAATCTTTGTCTTTCAAAACAGCACCAGGCTGTGTCAAACAGTGAGTTGACGGGGGTTCTTTTGTTCGTCATCCGGGGTTCACCGTTCAACCAGGGAGTTGCTATTTGACCCAACTTGGCAACTGCCATTTAAGTCTACCAGAATTTATGGCGTAAATGAGAGGGTAATTTTGGCAAGATGGACATTTTTCGCCCCTGTATTTTTCTTTTTTTTTTTATTAGTTCGGAGGAAATTTGGGCCATATTTGCCATATTTCCCGCTTGACTTCCTACCATCCGCTTGGCCGTACGCATGGGCGTCAATCCTGGGGGGGGGGGCAGGGGGAACGTCCCCCCACATTTTGGAAAAACGCCCATTGAGTTAAGATTTTTACACAGTAAATTTTTGACAGAAGTGGCCATGTCCCCCCCCCCCCTCCCCCCACATTCGAGTAAAGATTGACGCCCATGGCCGTACGTACGGGACTGTTTTTCTCAGGGAGGGCAGTGATTTTTGCCCGGCTCCAGACCTAATTAAACTGTCCAATTTCCGCCCGACTGCAACAAAATATCTGCCCGATTTTATCAGTTTTCTGCTATTGGGGGCGGCAACCCCAGCCTCTCCGACGGCCGTACGGCCATGCTTCCTACGTACCCTGCCGTTCCCCTGAAGTCATTCATAAAAGACTCCATAAATAGAAAGAAGTATAGCGCCGTCTTTTTGTTTGAGTAAATTTGAATTTGTAAACAACCTACATTTTATTTGGACGTCCCACACAAATATTATGTGTACTTTACGGAGGCAAAGTTCAAAATATATGTCAGCGAGCGCAACTCAAAGTACAGAAAAATGAGCTCCGTGGTCAAAGAAGAGCGTGAGTTTCCCCTCAGACGATCACCTCGACTCGCTAAAAAGAGGAGAGCTTCTATGTCAACAATCGACGACCTGAATCACTTTTTGGAAAGAAATGAAAGAAGGAGAAACATCTCAAAGAGAGCTAAGCCTAATGTTAAGGCTTCCAAGCACAGCTCTACGTTAGGGCAACGACCAACACCTAATGGCATGTCCAACAGTAACGTTTGTGGCACTACAAGCAGTAGTGGCAGTGATGCGGAAGAACTGTTCATAAAACCGACAACATCTGAAGCAGTTCAAAATAACAAACCTCCAAGTACAGTCCGTCCAGAATTTAAAAAGCCACCACTGAGGGAAAAGAGAAGAAGCAAATTACATGAGTTTGCTGTCCCTCGATCAAAAGTGAAGTCACGAATGTAGGCTACTAAAATTATTTCAACTTTCTCTTCCTAGGACAGTAGGATGGGCTGGATGCAAAGAGGCAGTTACTAATGCTTGCCTTTAAACGGTTTACGGTCGTTTCGCCCCCTTGCCAGTTCGCCCCCAACCAGTTCGCCCCTAAAAAACCAGTTCGCCCCCAAGCGATGACCGGTTCGCCCCAAAGACCTACCAGTTCGCCCCCAAGTGCTGACCAGTTCGCCCCCTAATTTATTGGCAATATACCTTTGTTATTTTCGGCATTTTTGTGCCTTTTCTTCGTTCATGTTGCATCCTTTGATGCAAATATCGAAAATTACACAAGAAAATAAGCAGAAAAGAGTTGTAGTGCCTAATTCCTCTTGGGACGTGGCAGAGAATACCGCCCACGTGATACCTGATTGGTTGTTCTTACAGTAGTTGATTGCACATGTGATCGTGTATGGTCAACAGTATATTCTGCGTGTGCTAGTTTTTGTCGGCATTTTACTAAATAAAATTCCATGCAATTCTTAAAATACAAAAAAAAAAGTTTTCCAATATACCTATCTCATGAAAATTGTATTTAAGTAAGCTGGAAATGTAATCACGAACTTAACAAAACTTAACACTAAGATTAAGAAACCACTAGACTTCAACTAGGCTAGCACAAAAGATGTGATGAGATAGCATCATGTAGGTATAGCCTTGCGGTATTTCAGTTCAAGTGAGTCCCCTCATCACTTTCGTTACCACATTTCATGCGATTTTGCTGCTGCTGTCGCTAAAAAATATAATCGAAAAAGAAAAATTAACTGTATTTGAATTTTTTTTAACAACAACTAACAGTGAGTGTAAGTAAAATCGAGGGGGCGAACGGGTAGGTACTTGGGGGCGAAATGACTTTCACCCTTGGGGCGAACTGGCAAGGGGGCTAAACGACCGGGGCGAACTGGCAAGGGGGCGAAATGACCGGGTACCCTTTAAACAGGGCTAGCAGGGATTCCGCCAGAAACTCGAAAGGGGGGGGGGGGGATTTATTACTGCTAAACCCAGAGTCCAACTTGAAGATGACCTAGGCCAAAGTTACAAGTGGGTTCAGGGGGAGATAAGCTTGCTTCAAGGCCCCTGTTTGGTTTAATTTGAAGGGTTTTGTAGGCCATTTATTTATGTAAGTTCAAACATTGTAGCAAAAGTGTCTTTTTCTTAAGTAAGAAACCAAGATATTGACATTTTTTTTTTTTTATGGAAATGAAGGGGGGGGGGGGGGATTTTACCCACAGGCGCCCCTTAACATTGTATAGTATACCATATACTATGTAGTATATAGACGTAAAGGTATGTCACAAATCTCCTAGCTCGAACAAACAACTTACGTTTCTGGCACAATTACTGCACTTTTCTCGCCAAATTTGTCTGTGTCGAGACTTTTGATCATAAGGTACCTCAAGGCAGCTCTTTTTCCCGAATAATTTCACTTGGCATTGTCTGAAGGATGAAATTTCGCTGGAGTAACAGTATGAGGATGGTAGCTGCTGATAGGAGAGCATTCAGCACTTCCACACTGTATAATACAATACTCCTAAAATATTCTTTAAAGTTCTCTTAACTTTCTAAATTTCTTCCAAAATTTGTTTTATTATGGTTCACTTTTTATTATTGCAAATCTTGCAGATATATATTGGCATCAATATGAACAATTTTTGAACATTAAATTTCATAAAATTTGAAAACCTTTTGAAAAGTGGAAGGGCTAGCATTTTCTACAAGCACTTGTGACAGTTGAACTGTAACTGTTGTACAGTCTTCAACTGCCACAAATGCTCATAGTAAATGCAAGCCCTTCCACTTTTCAAAAGGTTTTCAAATTTTATGAATTTCTGTGTTCAAAAATCTTGCATATTAATGCTAATATGTATCTGTAAGATTTGTAACAATCAAAGCAAAACATAACTGACAAATTTTGGAAGAAATTCAGAAAGTTAAGAGAACTTTAGAGAATATTTTAGGAGTATCGACACAGACAAATTTGGTGAGAAGAGTGCAGTAATTGTGCCAGAAACGTACAGTAAGTTGTTTGTTCGAGCTAGGAGATTTGTGACATACCTTTCCGTCTATATATACTACATAGTATATGGTATACTATACAATGTTAAGGGGCGCCTGTGATTTTACCTAGGCCTACCTTCTTCTGAGAAGGTGGGAACAAATCCCCCCCTTGACAGAAACACTGGCTGGTATTGAGGAAGCCACTCCCTTTGTTAACATAGAAACATTCTAGTTCATTCTAATGCCAAAACCTGAAAGATTGGCTGAGATTAAAATCTTCCATTGAAAATGAAGAATGATATAGGCTACTGTAACAAACTTGTTTTTGTTGTTTGAATATGCCATGCATGTGAAATCATGCCTATGCTATAGGCCCTACCAGCATTTACTTGAAAGACTGATGGACTCATGATTCCCCTACTAGCCTGTCCACACACATGCTAACAGAGCGACGACATACTCTCATGAACAATCTCGTACACAGAAATACTTCAAAATCTCACCTTTACCCTTTCATTCAGGATCCAAAATGCACTTCAAATACACAAAATGAACGTAAATAATCAGATATTATGCCCAATTTGTCCAGTTGAGGCGTTATCTTACCAAAAATGTGGTATTTTTGTGAGCTCCTTCGACGACTTGTTGCTGCTGTGAAAACAGTGTGTTAAATACCGTAGCACACGCATGTCTCCAGAGGCCCTCAACCGGCTAAAATCTGACCTATGCTTTAGTAGGGAGGCCCTTTCGAAAATGCTTAATTAAATGGTTCCTAAACTAAAATGTTGTAGAAAAGTAATATATCCTAACAATTTAAATATTCATAGTTTCTTGGCAGCACTTAATTAGCACAAATCTCTTACTTTGGCGGGATTTTGAGAGGTTTCAAATGTTAGTGCAAAGTACATTTCATTTTTAATAATCATTTTGTGAATTAAACACTTTCATTCATACAGATTAAGAATCTTCATTTCATTTTCTTTCAATCGATATAGAATTGACTGAATATAACCACCCAGCTCATCCCGAAAATAACAATTTATTATAGCCTTGCTTTCACAAGATTTACAATCACATTCTGTAGGCACCTACACCATTAGTTTCGCTTCAGCTTTTCGCCGTCATGAAGGCGGACACGTATTTTTTTTCTTGATATTTCGTAAAGTTGAAAGCACCATAGTACTTCATTCAAATGAAGCTATATTGTTTAATCTTTCAAAAATGCTATAGTACTTCACTATCTACTGAAAATAACCCAGCTCATTCCGAAAATGTGGTATTTCTTGCGAAGTTCCGAGTGCGAATTCTGAAACCTATCGTACATGTTTAATATGTATGAGGTGTGTATGTGTGACGTTTTGGTATCGTCGGCTGCGATTGGCTGAGAGTAGTGAATGAAGAGCGAGAACAGTTTTTCAACGGCATAGTAGACTACGTTGTTTGCATTGTGTGGAGCTTGTGCAATTTGCCTTAACAATCCCAGTAACAGTTCCACTAGATGCTCTGCAGGCTGTGCTGCTTACAGCCTGTATCACGCGTTTGCATTATATACTGTTTCATTCTGTTCCAAGGTACAGTGATATTGGTGGCCAATGTCGCTGCAAGTCTGATCAGAATTATATTACAACAAATTTCATATCTCAGCTGTTCGGGCACCGATTTATATGATTCTTGCTTCGTTCGCTTGAAGATTTTACGTCCCGTTTTATGGCACTATTTTTAGGTAGAAATTATCTTTCTGTTTTTTCAGTGTGGACTAGCTACCCCTACTTTGTAAAGACCCAGTGCCCAGTGGCCTAGAGCTAGCCTAGGCCTAGTTTGTTTAGTATGGATCATGGCAACTATCTGTCCAACAGATTAGTACAGTCCAGTTCTAGAGATAATGAAGTTTTCAGACATTGTGCTAAAACAAATAAACAGTTATTGAGAGAGTCATTCTCAAAATGCTATTAGTTGTATTATATTACTTACTTTTAAAAATTGTCTCGGAAGAATCATTTTGATAACGACACATCATTTGCCATAAAAATATGAAATTTAAAATTTGAGATCCCCTATTCTATAATGAAATAGCCCACCTGGACAGATAGTGGCCATGATCCCTTACTATCATTAGGCAAACAATTGGGGGGGGGGGGGTGGGCTGGGTTGGGCATAGGCCGAGACCAAAGTTTTCCAAGAGATTAATTTCATTGTGTTGTTCAGTGCTGTTGATTATTTTTTGAATCCATGGGGATGGGGACATGGCCTGGAATTCAAGTCCTGGGACCAGACTGGAAGTATGTTTTGTATGTTACCCCAAATATCATAGCAGGGGCGGGTGCAGGTTTTGACTAAAGGGGGGTTTTGTGATATAATTACTATCTAAGCAGAGGGTCACCATTAGTTGGCATGAATCATACAGAGAAAATGTTTTGTCCAGAAGACCTCCAGATTGAAGGAAATGGCATTTCCCATGCATTTCCTAGGCTCTTTGATCTGTATAAAAACAAGCTTTCATTGGAATTCCCTGTATTAGAAATTTTATTATAAATATCCTGCCAGAAAATTGTCTTCCTTCTTGTGAGAGATGCATGCTCTACAGCCTGATAACAATCTTGGGGGTCAGGAGTTTGGAGCATTGAGTCATTTGTTGTGTTCTCTCAAGGCACTCACAGTGACTCACTGAAAGTTGCTCGCTTGTGCTCAATAAAGAAAATTTGGCTTCTTTTTTTGAAATCTTCTGCAAGTATTTTGGTATTGGGGCCTAAAAATTCAACTGGTAGGCTTGATCACATGCATGGAAGTTTTGGTTGTTTTGTCATCTAAGCAGAGCGCAACCATCGGTTGGCGCAGCATGAACCAAGAAAAGTTGACCCTTCTCAGACCTTACAATCTATACTGTACTTAGGCCATTTTCATGTTTTGTATGTTTGTCATTTATACCCTCCCTTGCTGTACATACAACCATGTCATCTAGAGGCACGAAGAAAAATATGCTAAAATGCTAACCGCCTACAGGTCACTGCACTTCCCATGTGCAAGAAACTCTAGGCAAACATCCACTGTTCTGCATGGAATAATGTGTAAATGTGATCTTGGTCATAACATACTCATAGATAAAAAAGTAATATATCTTGTGTAACAATAGTGGTGACACAGTGGTTTCAGTACTCACATGCTAGAGCTAGGTCCCAGGTTCGAGTCCTAACTCAATCACAGTACCCAAGACTCTCTCACTGTTCCCCAGTAATGAAAGGGGATCCAGTATATAAGCAAATTTTGGATTATAATATGTTCCAGAACAATGGTAACTTCTTTAGATGTACGGACCCACTGAAAAGTCTGTTTTTCCCTGAACGTCTTTACATCCAATGGATGTCCAAAGTAGCCTATAATTGGCCTTCTCGATTTCTAATTATATTAAGTGATTCCAATTCAACGACAACCACTTGTACCAGTCAACACAATATTTGAATTTTTCAGCGGGAGTACAAGCAAAAAGCTGGAGTCATGTTCCCATTTTTTAAAAGAGAGTTAGGCACTACTGGATGCGATTTCATGGCATATGGGAACCACTTGGTGAGCTAATCATAGAGCTGGACCTCCTCTTAAAGGACTTGTGACTATTTTGAATGAGAGTGAATCAGGACGATAGAAGGAAAAATACGCTGTCAGCAAACTCATGGCGGCATGTTAATTACATTGTTATAACTGAAAATAACCTTCAAAACATACCAGGGAAATAAACAGTATATTATACAAAATGAAAACTCCTGGAAAAGGGGGGGGTTAAATCCCCAAAACCCCCCTTGGATCCTCCCCTGCATAGGCAAGTGATTCAATGACTTTACCCTAAAACATGATGGTGTCATTTTTCAGCCTTTGCATACACGCTGTACTTATTATACTATGTCAAGTTGGCCTGGTCTGAAAATTGGAAAAAGGGGTACTGACACAAAAGTTTGGCAAGTCAGACATGAAATTTCCAGTATAGTCCTGGTAGAACTTGGAAGGGTCCAAGTAGAAAATTTTAGGGAAACTTAGATGTAAAATAATGTTTCAATTTCAGGGTACTTTGAACCTTTGAAGCAATTTTTATTTTGGTTTGCATTTTTTTTTACAGTAACAATGATAATATAATTTTAAAAACTGTACGGTAAAATTTGCTTCTAAAGGGAAACCATGGTTTTACTGCCAGGTGTATTTTCCAAAACTGATGAGTAGTTCATTCATGTACAGACATAATGACCCAGTGCTGGTGACAGGACTCAAAATATGTACGGGAAATTCCCCCTTCCACAATTTTTGGATGAAATTTCAGATACCGTAGTACATAGGAAACAGTGCAGGAGTTTCCCGCGGACAAGTAGTTTGTTTGCGGAACTTTTGAAATGATAGTGTGAATAGCACAATCGCGCACCCTAGCGTCAACACTGTAGTGACCTTGATAACAGTTTTCAGTGAAGGCTCATTCCTTGAAAGGTGCATGTGCAGTAAAGCCTTTCACAGTGAATGGTATAAGGCTGGGATCTGTTGTCCTCCTTGAAAGCCTTAGTAAAGTAAATGACTTGACAATGTTTAGAAGAAGACTGGTGACAGTTTAGGGGACAGTTTGCTCTCCCTGACCCCCCACCCTGGGCCTAGCTACACTGCTGCCTGTGCCTTCAATCAATTGGCCATCATCTAAGGTACAGTTTTGTAGTTCCTCATATTCTGTAATTTATGTAACCTGAAAACTTTCCCTGGAAAGTTATTTCACCAATACTTTAGCATATTTAAGGCTTTTTCTTTTCTTTTTTTCTTTTTTGCATTTTTGCATTTTTACTCCAACATCCACAAAATGGAGAAATAAGCAACAGAGACTAGGACTTACAGTATAACAGTTGTACAAAAATGTGTTTTCTGCTCTCAAGACCATCGAGCCATAACTGGAAAAAAGGCCATGGCCGCCTCGACTTAAACCAATTGGTTAGAAACCGAGCCGTAAAACCTCATCTAACATTCTCTCAAGGTCATCAAAGAGGAATCAGACAAGATTTATCAAAGTTGCTAAGTGTATACATATAACCTATACTGAAGACAGGAATCTTGCATGGATCCTGTCTCAAAGGAATTACTTCATTATTATCAAAATAATGTGATGATATTATAGGTATTTAACCATTACAATAGAACAGCAGTATCAACCAGTTAGCACTAAACAAAGTTGTGTGCTTCTCATTGACAGGTACACAGTAGGCTGTGTCATATTTTGTAGCTTGTGATGATTTTTTATGAAGTCATTGTTCAAATGTGTACAGTATCTGCAAATATTACACTGCAAAGTTCAGTTTACTCCTAGGCCTAACATGAAAGTGTTACTTTTTCCTTCATATCTGCTCTTCCTTGTCTAAATTACCAGCACATTTTTTGGTTAATATTTAGCTTTTATTTTATAGGACCAGAAAAAAAGAGACAGAATTGTCAACACCAAGCCATTCCAGGAGCAAAAGTAGACTGAGCTTATCTTTAGCTACCTCTGGGGTAAGTAAAATTTGCATGCAGACACTTTTATAACAGTTATCAGTACAGGAACAGTTAAAGCAAAAATTCATTCTTGCTATGTGATAGAGGAACCTAATTTAGGCATTCAAGTGAAATTTTTATTCAGTTGCTATGTGTGGTTCCTGAAATGTTCACAGAAGTTGTGAACTTGAGCCAGCAGGAGGGATGTCTTCTCCTCACATTGATGAGCAGTGGTTTGTTTTCTCTTTTATCAATCCCTTGCTTTAATCTTGCAAGAGTGCTGATAATGAGAGGTCATGATGTAACATATGCTTGCTTCAAGTTCACAGTGGGTAAAGTGTGATAACTGCATCTGCTAGTGCCTCGAGAACCACAGCAGGGATTTGAATGGAAATTGCAACAGGATGCTGATAAAGAATTCTAAAATTTCAAAACTAAATTTAAGCTTAAACCCTTCTTTTAATGGTATACTACAGTACAAAGGATTTGCCCTATCAGACCGAGAGGACTGATTGCATTTAAACAGTCATTTCTTCAGAATTGAATCTGAACTCTGAATGTAGTCACAACTACTGCAATGACATCATACTTAGGGCAGGAACGTGTACCTTAGGAGCTACATGTATTAACTGTTAGTGCTAGCCTACTGATCAAGTAGTGTTTATAATACAACAGAAGGCTTACTCGACAGGCTTCTCAATGGCTGATGTGCCGAACTGCCATTTTTGCAGCCTATGTATTGGCCAACAGAAGGAAAACTTGTGACTGCATGAAGAGACACGCTAAAGAAACCAGTTGTTTTTTTTATTACTACTGTGTATTAAAACCTGGAAATGAACACAAATATAAAATCTAAATCATGATTTTTGTTCTTATTTGTGACAGCACTGAAAATTCCACAAGAAAGGTGATTCCAAGGAATGTAGAGTCTCTACTGGACTCCCGTCCTGGAGTCGTTACTCATATAAGTAAAAGTAAAGTCTTTTAAACTGCTTGTGATAGATTTTAACAAGACAACTGTTATTTCCAAGCAGTAAGTGGAAATTTGAGTGAAAAAGTTGGGAAGATGAAGGGTCCTTAAAGCAAAATTTAATGTGTGAAAAAATGAAAGTCAATGGAAGCATCACCAAAAAGTTGAGGGGATATATCCCCCCTACCTGTATCCTCCCTAGGGTTTCCACCTATTCATCCAAGATGAAGAACCTGTAGAGCAGGGTTTCCCAAGTATTTTGGACAGTTGGTCTCATTAACTCGAAAACTTTCACTCTATAGTAGTTGTTGTAATAATGTTGTAGCCAGAAGTAAATACATATAGTTTGTTTTTTTTATTTAAATTTTTTGGCTCTTCAAATATTCTTGTCATTTATGAGTACATCATATGCCCCATATGACCAATGGACTGCCACTGGAGAACCTAGACCTAAGGGTAGTGGTGGGGAACCTCCTAAGAGGGGCCATTGAGATGAGGGCCCATGAGATATTCATAATTTACTTGTTGGCCAATAGTGCTGCAGACAGTGGGGGCGCAAGAGGCTTTCACGGCAGTGTATGGGTCCTGGTTAGGGCCAGGGGAAAGACTCAGGTATTAAGGGACAAGAGCAAAGCCCTGGCACTGGTTTTCCCAGCAAGTGCAGAATATTCTTGCATGTGATTTTAAAACTTGTGGGATTGTCAGGAATCACACGAATGACACGATTGTACTCCCTAATGCAAACACTGCTTGGGACCTTCTTTAGCTGATTCTTAGTAGGCTTACCCATTTTAGTGAGTCTTTAAACCAGTAATTTTACAATTGCTCCTTTGTCTCTCTCCTACAAACTAGCAATGGACAACTGCTCAGCTGGACCAGTTGTATGTAAATTTTTGTAATTTATATGTTTGAATGTTAAGTATCACCTTCCATTATACTGTACAGTACCAGTTACTGAAATTGAGCATTTCTTGTACACGTAACCGTACCGTAACCTGTATTTTACACTTTCCAGTACAGTACAGTATCTGAACAATGCCTTTGTGCAGAGAGTGAAATAAACGAAAATAAAGCTCCTCTGGGTTGGGGACAACTTTCATTTAAGTTGTACACACAGTGGCTCAGAGTATGCACTACATTGTATTTGTATGACAATATGAGTTGATATGATAATTTGAGCCAGCTTTGATGCAGTTAGTTATGTTGTACAGTAAAGTAGGAGTAGGGTGAAGGGTTCAAGGTTTAACACTTTTATAGACATTTTGTTCATTTGCATCTATAGACATAAATTGTCCATATGGTAAATTAATTTGAGCTACTGTATTATCTGTTAGTGCTGTAGTAAGTTTTTAGTACACCTCACTTCTATTAGCACTAAGAAAAGGTTGACACTTTATTGACATCAATAAAATTCCAAACCATGGTTATATTGATTTCACTAAGTTTGTGTATGAGTACATTCAGTACAGACAAATATGCCAAATGAGTAGGATTACATACTTACTTTAAGTTTTCCTTGTCATACTGTAACATTTAAAGGGAAGCAAAAGTGCATTACTAACAACAACCAGGTTTAAGTTAATTTCAGTGCCCCATAAAATTTGATCTAAAAATTCAGTCCATGCAAAACTTTCCTGTGAGTGTCATTTTTCCAAGAGCAAAAGAGGTCATTACCACTGCTGCAATTTATTGCAATATACCCTTACAGTATCAGTCTCTTATGAATTCATTCCAAAAATGGTCATGGTTCTCCAATTTTGTGAAGAAGGTACACATACCAGCAAGCAGCAAATGGGATATGTTCAAATTTTGCATTTAATGACAGATTTGAAGATGAGTGATTTTATTTTTAATACTCATAAATTACATCAGTGAAATGCTACGGTTACGTGTACAAGAAATGCTCAATTTCAGTAACTGGTACTGTACAGTATAATGGAAGGTGATACTTAACATTCCTAAGTACTGAGAACACAAGCACATTATTCCTGAGGCTTACTGTACTACATGTAAGTTGTTTTCAAAAAACAGTAACCACGGTATTTTTATTAACTTAGTAAATCACCACTTGTCTGGACAGAAAGGAAGGAAGTGGCTCTTTGTGTTCATGAGTAGGAGTGTAATAAATTCTGAAGAGGTATGTAGGATTCACTACATGTTCATGTGTTCCCTCAGTACTAACCTCTTGTACAGTGTATCAGGCTTCGACAAATCCCCCGCCCGACAGTCCGGGACAAGGGGACAAGTAAAAACTTACTCGCGCAAGTGCATTGTTCAATATCATAGCCTGCCGGGCAAGTACAGTACCCTTGGAAAGTCTCCTCCACAAAGGAGTTCAAAGGCATATTAAAAGTGGACAAGTAGATTTTCATGCGGACAAGTAGACTAAGAGAACAGCTAGCCTGATGGACAAGTAATGAAAAAAGAATTTGTCGAAGCCTGCAGTGTATGCAGGTTTATTGATGAAAAACCAGGAATTTTGTGTGTTTTACTTGTGTGAAGAATGCTATTATTGAAAAACTGAATGTATCTTTAGGAAAACTGTGACTGAGGAAAGTTCATTTGTGTGAAGGGACAAGTTGCAGAAAAGAGTTTAGGGATACTGTACATGTTACTGTTCTTAATAGGTAGGATGTCTACCAGACTGTTAAAAATGGTTGGAGTTCAAACTGTAACCACCAAAATGTGTCAACTAAGTCCAAGAGGAAACTCCCACTAGAGAATGGGAGGGGGGGGGGATTTCCCCAGTACTGCAATTTGGGCTATTTTATCAGGTACTGTATAATTTTATGGAGAAGAATGTATTCTCTACAAATTTTAAGAGCATGGTATCCCCAAAATTTACATTTTCTTTTGGAAAATAAGAGCAAAGGGATATTCTCCCCTTCACTTCTGAAAAAGGATTATCCAATTCCTAGCCTGTGTTTCCTCATTGAGGAAACAGATGCTGTACTACACTGTGATACAGTATACTTCTGTATAAAGAGGTGTACCGTCCTTTCAAGCCTTTTGTATTAACCTACAGTACTTTCGTTTCCAGTTTATGATGTCACATACATCACAGTTGTACATTACCAGTGAATGTAAAGTTCTGTTCATTACTTACTGTAGCAGTTATGAACTATAATACCACAGGTATTCAGCAAGTGTGACCCCTATCTTAAGCTGCCATGTTGCAAAGTTACTGGTCGTTTTCATGACATCATGAAAAGTCAGAAACAACCTGTTTTAATTCAGTAGTAGTGATAAACAGTCATGAAGGATCGTGAAGAATAGATTGTGTTTTCTTTGCTGTCAGGCCAAAATTAAATGTAGGCCTACTCCAGTCTCCAGAAAGCATTGTTGTCCATTATGCATTTATATATTGCTGTATAATTAGGCATGAATGAGATTATTAAGATCAATTTATATGTTACAGTATCACAGAACCTGATACTGTATGTCTTAAAACATGTCAAACAAAGGAATAATGTTCTACCCAGCTTTGATCAAATGAAATATTTCCTTTCTGAAGGATTGGTATTAAGTTTTTGCTGGTTTATATTTCTCATGTAAAGGACAGTGTTACAGTAGCCATTAGGTCTCAGGGATTGGGGGGGGGGGTTGCCTCCCTTCCATTTGAGGGAGAGTTTGGTACAAGGGGGGTCTTGATGCAACAAACCAAGTGAACACTTTCCCAACAGGTTTTGCCAACATGTGCAGGAAATTCCCACAGCCGATTTTAAAACTTGCAGGATTGAGAAAAGTGTGTAAATCACGAAATCCTCCGCTGCCTATTGCAAACACTAGTCAAAGACCATTTTCTTGGTCGTACTACCGTTTCCCCGTAATGCTAAAGTTACCACAAAGTAGCATACCTTTCGATCTAAACCTTCTACTGTATATGAAACCTTAGAAAAAACCAATGAAACTCAGGTTAATTCCACATTTTGTCGTTTTAGATTGGTCTGGGCTTGAGGTATTTGACTTTCAGGTCCATGTCAAAGTCTGTGATTCTAACATGTCATAAATTTATGCATATTTCCACTTCAAAACCTAAATGTGCATGCGGGCCATGTCAAATTTAATTCACTGCTGGTATTCATTTTACTGCTATTTACAGAATTAAAATAAACTAGTATGGTTGAAGGTGATAAGTAAAACTAATAAATACATAGAATTTGTAATCGGGCATCCCTGAAAGGTGTACCTGGGATATGCTCCATAGTCAGTGTTCCATGTCTTTAATTTTCACAGATTTTGATAGGAATTTGCATTTTACATTTATCGTGCTCTTCATGTTAAATTCAGTCCATAATCTGGTGTCAAATCCCTCGATACGTAGTGAAAACTTTGTGTCTGTGAAGCACCCTTTCTTTCACCTCACTGTTTGAAATATTCAAATTTACTTCCGGAGATAATGGTTTCCTTAAAGATTATGAATTTATCTCCATCTCATTCATAAAGTGTAAATCTGTTTTTACTCCAGCGAAAGGGACGGAAAAGGAAAGCCAAGTCAGAAGATGATGATGTGGATGAAGTGGACTTTCCTAGTTTTCCTGGCAGCAGTCATGGTTCTCAGGTCTGTATAAGGGATGAAATGGTGGGGTTCACATTGAAATTTGCAAACCATAAAACCTTAGTTTTATGGTTAGACAAAGGGTTTAATCAAAAAATTGATTTGTAATATGTGAAAGAGGAACTAAAGAGCATGGGTGGAAAAAGCTGGGAAGCTGGGAGGTGCCTTCACAGGAAATTTGGTCATTTGGAGGGAAATTTTGGAAACTGGAGGGAAATTTCAGTCCCTTCTTTGTTCAAAATTGATGCAGATTTGAGATCTCTGGCAAAACTTTCTGTAAT
Organism: Holothuria leucospilota; assembly: GCA_029531755.1. Taxonomy (NCBI): domain Eukaryota; kingdom Metazoa; phylum Echinodermata; class Holothuroidea; order Aspidochirotida; family Holothuriidae; genus Holothuria; species Holothuria leucospilota. Next base: position 65,740,964 of record CM055962.1, read on the forward strand.
GGAGCAATTCTCCTCAGATGTCATTTTCTAGTGGAAACACTGTATGTGGTATGGTCTTAGTTTTAGTCCTCATGAAAGACATGTACCAGTAATGGCACTGCAGTGTCAGATATGGCAAATTTGGGTCACTATCTGCTGTTTTCGTTTTTCATACTTTATATGGGTTTAGATGATGTACATCCCTGGAAGATTTCTCCCCAGTCTTTGTATCATATTAGCAACACTAGAAAAATGCTTGTGTACTGCATTTCAAATAGCAATCAATGCTTGTATATGCTGGAGAGAATTTTTAAGTTCATGCAGTATGTACAGTACCCATATAGTGGATAGCCTAATGTTTGCACACAATATAACCTGCCATCATCACCTTGCAAATTTGGAAATGAGTGAAATTGACTAGTCTCAAGCCTGCTACTACTATGTAACTGGATGGCTAAGGTGTTAGTGAAAGCAGGGAGCTGTTATTCGGATGGAGATAGATCGCTTTGAAGTGAGGTTTGTACCGCCAAGGTCACTCAGTAATCCATCGCTTGTACCTCTCTTGACATTTCAATAGGGCTTACACTGGATTAAAAAGTTAACACAAAAGGGATTTGTCGTCTGCTACATCTGCAGTCAGACCGAGGGTTTTCCTCCACTGCCACAGCATTGCCAGTCGTCGGGGAAATAAAAAATTATTGCATCTTTCGACGCTCGGTGACGCGTATGACAGTATATCAGTTAGGTTTTATGTAGAAATATGAACAAGAATCTATATCTGGTTATTTCAGGAAGCTTCCGGAAACTTTCATATTATTGTAATAAAGGTTAGACTTATACCTCGTCAACTAGTTTGCATACGGTATTTTGTATAGGAAGGGGCTGACTGTATTCTTTTAAGTTCAACTGAACAGCCATTTCGAGTTTATTACCACCTGCTCAAAAAATGTTGGCGGCGCAAACCTACACATCAAAGAATTGTTCTGCGCAGGCCATTTGTTAAAGGATTACGTGACTTGAATGATATCGCTAGGTGAATGCCGTTAAATTGGAGCCACCAAACAAAGGAAAGAAATGCCTTTTCGCCAAATAAACGGCTTATCGTTGATAATCTCCCCTCGGTTTAGTGGGTCTTAAAGTATTAGCATAAATTAAACTTTTCGATATATCTCCATCCGAATAACAGCTCCCTGGTGAAAGCATGATTGCATAAGCCTGTATGAAGAAGACTGGTATGACACAGGCATCAGGCAGCATATAAAGTGTAAAGAATCTGAAGTATGGCCACAACATGCCTATACCACAAAGACATTTACATAGATTTACTCATACTCCTGTTCTGTGTTATGGTTTGTGTCAATTTTACCTCATAGAGAGCATTTTAAGGCTATAATATATAGCTATTAGTGACAGTAATTGTACAAATATACAGAAAGGTTAACTTGAATTCACATCAGGTACTATAAACATAACCAATGTAGTGATAACCTTTTAGCCTTTATTGTAGTGAAGCATTCAGTGTTTGTATGTAATAACAAAAATGTCTGGCGCCATCTGTAATAAAATCAACACAGTAGGTGAGAACATGTCATTCTAGATAAAGTATTGTTTAATTAGCCTGCTATTTTAAAACTTTCCAATTGTGCACAACTTTTCAAAGGTTTCCTTTGTCTTGTTTTGGGAGTTAATTTTTATGAAAGATACAGTGGTGTTGTAAATTTTGAGAAAGCAAAAGGACCAAGGAATGTGTGACTTATTGCATCAGGAGCACCATGAAGAAAGATCTGCAAAAGAAATTTTTGAGCTCTTACTGTAGAATACAGTATGTGGGGGTAAATAGACAGTTTGTCCTCACTCCTCAGAGGTCATGAAGTGACAATAAAAAATGAAAATGAAATAAAAACCTACCCTGGCCTCATGTGCTGTTCTGCTCAAATAGACTTCTGCTGCAAGCAGCACCTTAAAATTCAATTTGTGCATTTTTTCAACGATCTGCACATTTACTTTGGATAATGAACTCAAGTTCTTAATACTTCTCAAAAACACCCCTTATGAACCCCTAAGTATGAAAATGACCTAATAGTGTAAGCAAGCCTTACATTAAACGCACGTGCCAGGCGATGTTTATCACATGGTCCCCAAGATGAAGTACCTGGCTTGCTGAGAAAATATGACAAGGGGATGTCTAATTTTTGGGAGATACTTCATGTAAGACTACCTCAAACTGAGGTGAATAGACAACTGAAGGGAAATGAATAGGCTGAATAGCCTGAAGTGAATAGGATTAGTAGGTGTCTATTCACTTCAATTTGAGGTTGGCTTACATGAAGTACATACCAAGAATTGGTTTCGATGATAAAGAGAAACCTATGCATTCATGATGACGTGTGTGTGTTTGTGACACTGCTCGTTAACATAATACCTCAAGGAGGGAAACTGACAGTTCTCAAACTTGGTACATGGATGCCCCACATTGAGAGGAAGAACGCTACTGTTTTTGGTGGGGGTCAAAGTTCATCTGGGGTCACTGGGAGTCAAACTCTGAAAACCTTGTTAACACGATATCTCCAGGTAGAAAGCTTGGATAAGTTTCATACGTAGCATGTAGATGCATTATGATAAGAGGAAGAACCTTATCATTTTGGGGAGGTCAAAGGTCATTTGGGGTCACCAGGGGTCAAATCTTGAAAATCCTGTGAACAGGATATCTCGAGGTAGGAAGCTTGGATAAATTTCACACTTAGTATGTAGATGTGTTATGGTAAGAGGAAGAGACCTATCAGTTTTGGTGGAGGTCAAAGGTCATCTGGGGTCACCAGGGTCAAGAAGCAAAATTTCCCAAGAATTCCCAGGATCATCCTATGGGTTCACCAGATGTCAAAAATTAAAATTTCGTAAGAATTCCTAAGATTGTCACCTAGGGTCACCACAGGTCAAAATGCAAAATTTCCCGACAATTCCCATGATCAAATATGAACATAAAAATGTATTTTTCCAACATGTTGAGATAGCACTTAACTAGTGACTGAAAGATATTGGACATCGTGGCATTATTTGGAATAGAACGTATATCATCGAAACCTCAATGCATTTTTGCATTCTGGTTTTTAATGTCTTGTCATTATTAGATATTAAATGCATAAGACTGTTTTTTTTAATAGAGAGTGAGTGAATGTTTTCCTTGATTTGTGCACAAAACACTGATCGTTAGCTCATTTCACATACATGTGTGTGTGTTGTCACTTGTAATACAATGGTATCCCCAGAGTCACCACACGGTAGCACTACAACTTATGTGGCCAGTAGATATCTTGTACTGGCAAGTGGATCTTTTGATGCCGCTTGCCAAATGGTGAGTTGGTTTTTCAATTTTTGGTGGGAGCCTATGTGACGATGCCACTTTGCCAGTACCCTACCTAAACAATAAATTACAAATCAGTTGCTGAGCTGGAAAGCTGGTATGGTTTGCACTTTCAGTGATTGTAGAAAGGCTTCAGGTCATGAAAAATGGCAGCTGGTTCTATCAAAGTCTACTTGACCAGGACCCAAACCATGGATCTGATAGGGCCTGGTCCAAGCCTCCTTTTTAATGTAAGGCTTGGCTTTAAGAGAATTAAGAAAAAGCTGAGCTCGTTATCTCAAATATAGACCTCTTCCAAAATATGTAATTTTGAGCCCTGACAGGCTTATCAATTGTGAAGCTGGTATTTGTGACATTATATGCATACTGTAGTAGTGTAATGATTAACTGTATTAATGGTGACAATCAGGCGGGACCAGCTGGTGTTAAAATCCTCTGTATCTCTTTGTTTTGTACTTACACATATCAAGAGAAGCTGGTGTGAACAAATATTTGTTATCTGAATATCTGTGATAACATTCATGTTTGCACTCTAGCATGGTGTGCAGTGCAATATTTTCGTATGCGATCTAGTTATGAATTCTGTACCAGAGGGTGACTGTACTACTAGGTCACTGTGGGGGATTCAGCATGTGGGTGTAGACCTTATGCATTGATGTCATGTGACGACATTTTGGTGGCAAAACAGTGAAGCACACTGCATGCATGACAGACTTTGCATTCGCCTGGAGAAGACTATGTGCATATCCGATAGATACACGAATCAGCTGTGACCATTTGTCTGGGTAATGGTATTAAAGTTGTGGTTAATACGCACTTGCCTCCATGGGGGCTGGGGGGGGGTGCACTTTGTGTTATGTGTGTTATGTCACATGCATAAGGTGGTATTGATTGATGTGTGGCATTAAAGGAGCTGTTACTTCACCAAAACATATTTACATTAGGAATATCCCAATATCTGTATTAACAATTGGTCACACCTTCCTATAATTCAAACAGTAGCCTCATTCTGATTGTTGACTTGTGCAGATTACTCAGTAGTGTTCCCAATAGCAGACAGTTCACACCCAGTAGAGTTTGGATATGCTTTGAGAAATTTAAATTCAGTACAGGCTCATTGTAGCTTTGTGCAGGAAGTGCTGTAGTCTAGACAGGTGTTTCTCTTAAATGTAGGAGGGGCTACAAGTTAAATGTAGTAGAGAGAATTTTTATTATCTCAAGCAAACTTTGTTTCCCTTAACTCAGGATATACTGCAAAGTGAGTTTTCATCTTACCCTGTAACCATGGTACTGTGATGATTTATATTGTATGTACAGAGTTCCTTACTTGACAGTGATGTAATTAGAAGTAGTTTGGGGTAAAATCAATTATTTGCCATGACAAAATGAATAATATTTGATCATGTCATTTTGTCATAATGATTACTGTACCTAGGCAAATATGAGACTCTGCAGACAGGACTAGTACTTACCTAAAGTGGGTTATGAAAAGTTTGTCATGTTTGGAGGTTGTCTGTAAAATTATGATTGCCACCTGGCGGCATGTGTATTTATCCAGATTTACTGAAGCATGAAAAATATTGAACAAAATGGCAGTTGTTATATACAGTCATGATATTGTAAAAAGATTTGGATTTTAAAGTTTGCAAACCACATTGGAGTGTTATGCACTTCCAGTGCACAGTGGTGTACATAATGCATTATCATGAAAACTGAAGATGCTGTTGTGAAGACTTTTTACCTCATTGTCTTTATCAACAAGTACAGTAGTCTACTGATTACACTGTTTGGACAGGTTACATGCTGTGCACATATTGTGTGTCCACATGTAGCATTCTTTTGCTGTCTGGCTTCTCACCTTTCATACACATGGCCACATTTGCTCTACCCCCCACCACCAAACCCACCACCACCAACCCCCTTCTTGATTTTCACTTGCACCTGTGAGACTCCCATCTCTCACCTTTTGTGATTGACAAAAGAAGATATTTATTCCGATTGTTATTAAATTGTTCTTCACCAATAAAACTTTTTCCTTTGTACAGTATACAGTTGTAGAATAGATTCAGTGTGTGCTGAGTATAATATTGCATGAAATCTAGCTGTTGCAGTGGCTCTTTGGGGTATCAATATTATGACTCAGTTTTTCCTCTGCTGTAAAGTCAATAGAAATTGTGATGGGGATTTCTGTTTCTAATGCAATTACTTTTACAGTCACATTCCAAAGTTCAACCTTTATTTCATCGAGCAGTAGATCACATAGACACAATAAGAAATAGCTCCCTCGCTTTGTACCAGAGCTATTGGTGTAAGTGTTTTGTCTGATCAAAGTTTGTGAGTTACTATAGCAGCATTACAAACTTTAGTGACTTCACATGAGTCTTGCAATGGGTGTCATCTGACAAATTGAGAAATACTGCCCTCATTTATGTCCACAAGAAATGTCACAAATGTGGACTGATAGTGAAAGAATGTGTGTTTGATCAATCATGTTTTTATCTTGGTGTGTAATTTTATAGAGATAATTACAACATAGTGTGACTATTCTTCTTTCAGGGATCCTATCACCTTACAGGTAGTGATGTAAGTTGGATTACTTCCTTTTAAAAATCCTTGCAATCATTCCCCTGTTTGAGTCAACTAAAGGCAAGTAGGACATCATCTATCAGCTATCAAGCAACTCCCATGGCCCAGACAATTTACCCTGGGCAATTCCCATTTCAGACAATCTCAACTTGGACCCACTCTGACACTGTCTGAGTTTTCTGTTGAGGGAGGTTGTCCAAAGGGGAGTTGTCATGATTGGGAATTGTATGGGTGGTACAGTAATTGTTCAGTGGGCATTTTCTGCGTGGGAGTTGTCCAATCACACATTTATCATGCAAAAAGTGGAAAAGGAGAATGTGTTTATTTGGTTGATTGCTTCTCTTCCTGTTCGCCAAATTCATGTGTCTGTTCATTTCAGCATACATTCATGCATGATAAGTTCAATGATGAAACTCTCAGGGTTTTGGGATGCATTCTGTGATCTTTCTGTATCCTGACATGTGACTACACCCAATATTTAAACTTCGTTTGTGCTTAACTTCATAAATGTGTGATTTTCCATCTGTATCTAGAAGAGAACAAATAGTTCCGGTTTAACTATGGTAACAAAAATTACAAATGGGAGACTAGTTTACATAATCTTTGCTAAATATGAGAAACGAATGAAAACTGATTGAATCAAAAGTATGTACAACTTTTTGAACCCATTTTCATAATGATTTTCCATATTGAATTTAAAGCCCTTCATTTAGAATCAGAGGTTTAATTCATAGGATCTTTATCATGTACCACATTTTATTTGACTAGACTTAATTTTGGTTTCTGCAAAAGGGAAAGGGATTGGGATTTATACAGTCCCCCTGTTCCCCCACCTCCTCAAAAAGCAAGGGGTAGAAATTCCTGCCTTTTCTTTGACATGTTCAAATTATATTAATGTTAATTTCATCATTTGTCATCACAGGTAAGCATAAGTAAATTTATGTGGTATTGTCTTTATCTCGCATTTTGATTACAAACTTTAAAAACGTGGGGGCTTTGCAAAATTTGCTACAAGGTTTTGCCCCTTTGAACCTCCACAGGCATCTTGCCTTTGGTTTTATGGCAACATATTTCAACAGTCTAATCCTTTTTTGGGGGGAGTGGGAGGGGGAGGGAGTTACTGAAGGGGTAACTTATGATGAAATCAACCCTGAATGATCTTGCGACTATAGGCAACCTTGTGACTTGATATACACGTATCAGAAGTACCTTTGGTCAGCACTTCATTTAGAATCATTGCAGAAATGAGAGATAAGTCAAGGACTTCACAGATTAACACATTCATGTGTAAACTGTTGCATTGTACCAGTATTACAGGTAGCAGATATCATGGATGCCAATATTTTAATTCTCAGCATCTGCCGGTGCTGATGTGATAATGATGGAGAAATGAGCAAACTGCACATTGAACCATAAGCTATTGAGCACTACTATTAAAGGCAATAGGCAGTCACCCCAAAATTTGCTTTGAAAAATCAGAAAACTCTTGCAAATCTTCTCTTATTGCATTAAAAGCACCTCTGGAGACGTTTTGTACAAAACTATTACAAACAATAGGTAAAGCAAGGAGAAATTGTCCTTGAATTTCACAATTCACTAACAAGAACATTGTCACATGATCAAAATGGGCCATTCATGAACTAGAGTGATGGGGCATACTAACTCTGATTGGGATGACTGCATTTCCCCTTTAAGGGTCATTTCATTTTCATGTGGACAAATTTTGAGACTTTAGGTCAGACATGCTTAAATAATGTAACAGTTTTATTAGAGATGAAAAATATCAGTTAAGTAATATCATTTTTGTTAAATTTTACCGATAACAATACAGCACAAAAATGTGGAATATGGGCTGTTACCGATATTAAATGCAGAAAATCTATCCAACTCTAGTGACTTGAATATTCAAATTATTGAGGTGTAACCATTTCAAGTATTTTAAAGTCTCTCTAAGTTCACCCCAGACAGTACCAATTCTCCCTACTAAGTTAACTCCAAGCCCCTCTTCCAATTTAAAGGGGAATTTTCATCATCCCAGACAGTTCCAATTCTCCCAACTATGCAACTTCTAGCTCCTCCCATAACTGTATGAAGCTCCTCCTTGTACAGGAATAAACCTGTTTTATTGCTTAAGGCCATGTCCTGGTGAGCATACGAGGCTATAAAATGTAATAAAAGCACTCTCTCTGCCTTGTGTGGAATGTGAGCTACTCTGCATCTTTCAAATTTTCAGACTTTCATGTCAATCAAAGAGCAGTCACCAACTGAGAATTTTGATACCCTTACACTAAAAATACACTTTGGGGTGATGATTGCCTGTCTTTAAAACCAAGCCTCCTGACTATATAGTACACCTCTAGAAGTCTAAGACAGAGCATGGAGCTACTAGGACAGAGCCACAGTAGACTGCACTGAGTTTAAATTGCTCAAGGCAATATTGTCAAGCACAGTGTGTGTGAGATTTAATAACTTTGGTTTCAGCCATCTTGACTCCAATAATCAGGAACACTGCAACAGACTGTACAAGTCATTGTTGACCAACCAAAGTGAAACTGTACTGTTTGAATGAATGTCAATCAAAGTGTAGCTATCAACTGTGTTTAGAACTCTGGGGATATTCCTTAATATGTTTGGGCAGAGAGTTGCTAGCAACTTCCTGGTTTGGGGATATGCCATATCCCCTTTAAATGTTTCTCAGGACAAAAGTATCACTACAAGTAGTACTAAGCAGTCTGGCAGGTAAAACCGTTTGCTGCAAAGTTAGTTTGCAGGCACCTCCCTGACCTCACAAAGGCCTCACAGATTTACAGACAGACCCATTGACCGGCTATGCAGGCTAGAAACCAAGCCAGTAGCCAGTAATAAAGGTCGTAGGGGGGCACAAAGTTTCAGGAATGGGGATGAGACAATTGTCAGGTCAGGGAAGATATGTTGAGATATGTTCAGGGAATAGTACATTTTTTTCTCAAATTTTTTTGAGGGGAATGAAAATTTTGTGGAGGGGCCAGCATCCCTCAGGCTCTACCCCCTCCTTCAACTTCAGGTCTGCTCAAAACACCTTGCAGTACTTGGGTAGTTTTAGGAAAATTTCATGCCACATTTCAGATTAAACATTTGGCCAGAAACCCATGTAAATGGAACCTTTTATTTTGTTATTGTCAGTGATGATTTGTCTCTCAGTTTTTGACGTAACCATACTAGCAGTTTCTCATTCATGCTGTCATTAAAGGGGATAATATTGCAGGAAAGCTTTTTTTGTTTTTCGTTTTTCTTTGAAAGTTTTGTAAGATAGAAATGTTTTTGTCTTAGTTTCCCTATTCCAGGGAGAATCATCCCACTTTGTCAGGCCTTCATGTAAAATACAACTATCATGTGAGCCTCCCACTTTGAATGGATTGACATTTCTATTCATCCTACTCTTCTTCCTCAAGAATTAGTCATCCAGTAAAATTCCATACAAGAAACATCCACAAGCTGCCTCAGAAGAAGGATGAATTGTTACATACTATTAGAAGCTATTGCTCTGCACTTAATTCATAGTGATAAAAGTTGTTTACCCCAAAGGTGCTTTCAAAAACTAGTTTAAAAATGCAAATTACGAGAAACTATTGAGTTTAAATGACCGTCTCTGTTTACTGGTAAACAGATGTCTAAGTTTAGAGATGAGTCAAAGCTGTACGTTTTTAAATGCACTCCATTGCAAGCTCTTTTCCATTAAAGTTTAATATGCCCCAGTCATTTTCGTTGAAATACTCAGAACTTCTACATTTGCAGGTTTTTCTCATTACATCCAGATCATAATGTACGTAACTGCAGGCTGCCCACGTAGACAGCAAGTGTTTGTGATCTGGTATGTACCTGTTCTCTGGGATAAATATTTTATGTACGTAGTACTTCACATCATTTCAAATTAGGAGGCCATTATTGTATTTTGAGATGAATATGGCTCTTTGATGGATTCGAATGAGAGGCATGTCAATTGCCACGTAGCACACCTAAATTCTCATGTGTATTAGTTGAGAAAACATTTATCAAAACAAGGGGAGAACAAAGTCCATGTGAATGATGCGTAGTCAGACACGTTTATAGCTTTAAGTTACCTGGATTCCTCAAAAGAGAGAACATTTTGTGGTTTTTATATACTAGAAGCTTCCATTTATGTGTGTGATTGCATCATAGTTTCTAAAAATTTTGTAGTTGTGGTGTATGTTGTAAGCTTCAGGTTAATTTCACCTAAAACAAACATTTTTGAACATTTCAACTGGCTTCTTGAGAATTGAACCTTTGATTTAATTGGTTTTCAGAAAAAGGAAGCATGTGGAGTAATTCCCTAATGACTCTGCTCCCTCTTCTCCCCCTCCCCCAAAATGATTGCATTGTAGTTTTTGTCTCATCTGGGATTCTGATGAGCACATAAAATTATTTCAGCACAGTATATACAGCAGGCATGTGCCAGAAGGCAGAGGGCCAGGGTCTGCTGGCCCCTGAAGTTTGGGGAAACCCAATTTCTCAGGCAGATTTTATCGGAATAAGTAAGTCGAATGTACTCTGTTTGCTTGAGACTTCTCTAAGGCAAAGACATCTCAACCTCTAGAACAAAATATCGGGAGACAGGTTATACATTCAGACTGCTCCTAGGCAAGGTTTTAGGATTCCCAGGTCAGCTAGCATTGTGTAGTCACCATCCAAAGAAGATCAGTTTTGCCAGGAACCTTCACAGCAGGTGTCGAATTTGTACTTCTTTTACATGCACATATTCTAACACCTGTAAACATTGACAGAGACCATCCAATTTCACTACATATTCATGAGCCTAATTTGAACTTATTTCTGGACTGTTGATTGGTTCCACTGTATAAATATTCATATTGCAAGCTGGAGCTTTAACTGTAACATATCCATGACCTTCCCCTTTTAATGCACTTAGTCATTGGGACTTCTTCACTGGGTGAGTTTTAAAGGCATTGTCTGGTGGCATTTTGTAGGGGTCTTATATGAAAGATAAAAAATTTTCATTACATGTCATCCAAACCCCATATCAAAACTCCATTCCTAACTCAAGATATCTCTTCCTAAAGATTGGTTACTTTTAATAAGAAATACCTCCAAGTTTCCTCAAGGTCACAAAACATGATCCAAAGTGGGCAAATTGCCTCGGATTCCTTTTGTTGTTCTTTATAATTGGCTACCTTGTTTGTCCTTGAAATTTGATACCGTTGGAATGTTTAGATGTTTTTCCGTGTAGATATAGTGAAAAACTGTTCCATACTTATGGTACAGCAAATAAAGTTATGGAATATTCAGTATAGTGATATCAACATTATAAAGAAATACAAAAACTACATCAAATCCATTTGCCCAGATGACATCACAGATTTCCCATCATGCACTGGGGAAACTGAAAATGTATTTAGTGTTTAAGTGAGAGAATAAAACACAAAGACCCACTGAAATTTTACATGTGAAATGTATGCCTAAGTCGATTTTGCGTTTAATATGGATGATTTGTGCTTTGCTGTGATTGTATAAATTAATTTTAATAGTGCACAATCTGTACACAAATCAACGAGGAATTCTTGTGAAAGTTCGCAGATGTTGGTATTTTGAGTGCAGCCAGTGTAAGTTTTAGAGTTAGGTTTGGTGGGTGGGCAATATAGCCACCCAGTGGAAGTAAGAGGCAGATACCACCACCACCTCACTGATGACACTGTAAGCTACTCCCCATACCAGAGATTGGTTGTTGGCAGCTGTTGTCTTGTTGGACTTCCCAGCTTCCTCAAAGGATCTCATTCAGGGACAGATCTTGCTACCAGCTTTATGGGCTAGTATTATAGACTAGCAGTAACCTAGTACTGAAGTCTGCATGGAAATCCTTTCATCCAGTGCTTTACAGAAGAAAAAAAAATAATACCCAGTGGCTTTTAAACATAAAAATCAGGTGCCATCTTGATCAACTGGTTTACAAACCTTTCAGAGGAAATCCTTGGGAAAAACATTGTTTTAATGATTTATAGTGAGTGTACCTTGAGTTGGTCGTTACCTTGAGTCGGTCACTGCATACAAAATGTAAGAGAGGCGTGCTATATGGCCAACAAATAAACATATGATAGTGAAGCAACTCCAGCACGACATGACAACTCAAACTCTGTCAAAAATAAGCATTTACTCCCATTTTTAGAAGAAATTTACCCAGCCTAGCCTACATGTAGTGTTACCTAAAGGTGGCTTGAGACCTTCTTTAAATGGCCTAAAAAATTATTTAAAAAAATTTTTCTAAATCGCTGCGAATGGTCTCCTTCCATCATCTAATGATTTGTTTTTGTAATGGTGATATCATGGATGGAATATATTTTGATCTCACTCTAATGAGCTTTCATAATGTTTGGGTGACCAACTCAAGGTACCTTTCTTGAAACTAAGGCATCTGAAACTTGTGCCGGGAATTTCTCCATCTCTTGAAAGTTTGCCAACGAAATTCACTCTAACTTTCAGGGTTAAGAGAAAACATGTTCATGAGAATAATGAATAAGTTTAAATTACATATTACTACCTTATGTGTATGTTTTTAATGAAAATTCCCTTAATTGACCGACTCATGGCACCACCATCATACACAGTAAATTTGGCTTTTTTGTGTTGGGACATTCATTTGAAGAACTATACAGTTTATTGAAGAAAGAAAATTGCTTTATACTGTTGGTTGCTTTCATGAAAATGAATTTACATGCATTGCAGTATGGTAGAGGTATGTACTGTAGACTAGGGGCATCCATTTTCAGCTTTGATGTAATTATCTTTTCTCAGTTGTTAAAGTTAAGGCTCCTTTGCAACCAATTTTGTCACATTGCACAGTGCTCTTTTCAACCATTCATATGACTCTGAGTTTTGATTACTGCTTACAGAAGCAGATGGTGCTGTATTTCGTCAGGTACATTTCTTGCACTGTTCCCTTCTTAAAACTGCTGCTGTTTTATGTATAAATTCCTACATCATCCCACATCAAAATTATGTAGAATGGCTATTGTTGTTCTTAACTTTATGTTATTTAAATGTATTCATTTCTTTGGACTGTAAGAAAAATTCAAATAGAATTTTCTTCATTGGAGGGAGTAAAGGAGGATGCCACTTAAACCCACTAATACTAGGTTTTTCTCTACATGATTTTAATATGTTTACTCAACTTAAACGACCTCACCTACATCCTCTGTAAGTACTGTAGCCTGTAGGTGTCACTTAATACTCTTGTGAAATACATAGTTAATGGAGTTATGATGATCTTATGACTGTTTCACCATTGTGTGTGTGTTTTTTTTTTGAAATAAGAAAAATACCTTCAAAAGTGTAGGAGTGAAGAGGGGGGATGGTCATAGGGGAGCATAATAATGGGAAATTAATTGTGGCTACTGTTGTACAGGGAGATTTAGAAAATTAAAATATGTTGGACAGACTTTTGTTGTGTATAAAAGTTGGCTACATTTTAATTAAGTGCCATGTGATTTCTCCTTTGATCAGTTCCCATCATTGCAAGACAGTGACCCGTACAGGTTTGGCAGTTTTGTCACAAGCAGTTTTTACCGATGGTTTTTACCAGTAAAAACTGTCCTGGTAAAAACAGGTATTTGTCGAAAAATGGAAAAAACGGAAAAAACCTATTCTGCGAAATTGAATAAAATGTCATTAACAAGTACTTTTTATGTCTTTGTTTGTAAGTCTAAGGATGAAAGTAATTTTGTTACACCAAGATTAATCATTTCAGGAAACAGTATATACCATGTGAGAGCCTGAATGTGATTTGTTTAGTGATTTTGGCCACTTTTTGCCAGATTTACACTGTTTTTGTGTTATGTGTACATACACTAGGTATACATAATGCAGAAAAATAGGAAGGAAACTCAAGGAATAATTAAAGGATTTTTGCAGTTTGATGAGAAGATTTCCCGTGAAAACTAGGAAGTTGCTAACCCCACTCTTGGGTGTACCTTTCAGGTAAACCTGCAGGTGTGTAGGTCCTACAGTACAATAACTCAATGTCATACATTGACCTCCAGTAGTGTTCTGTCTTGTTTCAACCATCCACCTTCCATCAACATTTCCACTTTCTTTTGAGAATTAAGTCAATGGTGCCCATGTCTCTATATCACATTTAAACAGGCTATGATGTTACACATATGGGCTTAGAGACCTGTGACATCATAGCCTGTTTGAATCTGATATAGAGACATAGGCACCATGACTTTACTTCCATTCATATATACTTTAATTTTGGAGAAAATAAAAAGTGAAAAAGCTTTCTTTTTTAACAATTTTCCATTGATCAGGAATTATTCTCCCAAGTTGCCTAAAGTTTTGCAGGTGTCATCCAGCATTTTTACTTTCAATGTGAACAGTGACAGGAACAAAAATTTGCAGTTCTTACTGTACCTGGTTTAATTTGAATGTTCACCTTTAAATAGACCAGTGCTTTACTATAACATGGGTGTGTTTACATTCCTGACATGATCGCACAGTTGCTCCCCATACACCCTTTGTTTGTATACTGGATAAGAACATGGGTAACTGACCAATCAGAGGCCAGCATTCTCAAAAAGTATCTATGAACATTTGTAGAACAAAGTGCTGGCTATCCACTTAAGTTTCCTCCATTCATACATTACTATTTGTGGGTTATCAAGTTTTTCAAAAGGAAGATAACTTTTGCCAACAAATAGTCCCTTTGTATTTGATTGGCCATTATTTCTGATTATAGTTTATTTGTAATATTCAGAGAAGCTCCCTTGGTGAAACTCATTTGCTTTAAGTTTCTGCTTAGTCAGCATTTATTATTATGGCTCTATAATTTGCTTCTCTGCTGTGTCAAACTGAAGTTTCTGACATGATAAAGGAAGTTGCTTGTCCACTCCATGCTCCTGCCCTTTCTTATATAACAGATATACCCTACCAACTTGGTAATTGAACTTTCATATTTAGAACTTTTATAAAAACACAATTTCATCAATCCTCATTTTGTAAAACTTTGCTTGATATTCTTGTCATTTTGCAAACCAACTTTAGTTTTTAGGCTACAGTATTCCTCTTGGCTTGTAGCTGCTTTGTTTGTTGTTACACTTAACATGTTAGGGCTTGCAGTACTATTTTAACAACAATGTATTTCACTCTTTTTTTCTGTTTTGGCAAATTTTAGTTCTCACTTTTTAGGCAATATAGAAAGTTTAATGAATCTAAATAATTTTATCTCAACTGGTTTGTTCATCATGTGCCCTGGGGTACAACAACTGTACTCTCTTAATTGCCAGAAGAGGTTTTTTCTATTTCTCCCGGTTTTTACCAGTTATAACTTATTACCAGTTTCTACACTGTCCCTGTAAAAACAGGTTTTTTCCGGCAAAAACCCAACCCTAGACCTGTAGACATGTCATCAGAAACATGTATGTTTATACATGGCTTCCATTAAGGAATGATTTATTGCCTATTCATTGAATACACAGAAACAGCGACTCTAGCACGTTTATTTATCTCCATGTATTTCTTTTCTTTCTACAGAAGCGTTTAAGGGAGGATGATGATGAAGATGAAATGGATACAGCTAATGTTACTCTGACAGGATATCGTACTTTGACGGTAATTTAACATCTACCACACTTTCTATAGGGTTGTACAGCACAGTGCTGAAAGCCATAATCGATTATCATTGATTAGTCGCCAGTAATCACGATGGCTCTTTGAAAGTCTGGTTAAGTGCGCTCAAAACTTACATTGCGATTCCTTGGTGACAAGTACCACACATAATCTGCTGTTTAAATGTAGCTTAACATAGCAGAATATCACTAAAGCAGTCTGTCACTGGATATCGCATAAGCATGTGAAGTTTTTTCTCACAGTGCTGCGCTATTCTGCAAATGTTTTTTATCAATTGATCTTATGTCAAAACATATTTTTTTATGGCTGTATTTTGGCAGTATAAAGAATGATAGGGATAATGTCTTATTAAGTTCTTAAACTGAAATGGATTCATCACTGTAATCACGAGGAGAGCTGCTCGATTAATTGACCACAAAAGAAAGGTTAGATTATCAGCACTATTGTACAGTGCAAGGGGAATACATGCCAATCTATTTCGCTCCTATTCCCCCGGCAATGAAACAAGGGATATGCATAGGGCGCCACCTAGTGTGGGTAGGATTTTCATTGCCAGTGATCATTCTGCAGCATATGGACTGTCCAGTAGTATTAATAGGTGAGGTATGTAGGGCTCATAGATTCGCAAAACAGGTAGGTTTGGGGGAATTACTGTATGGGCATTGCTCTATCTTTCCAGGGAAACACTGAGTACCTTCCCTTGAGTGACGTATAGAATGTGACTACAGGAGTGTGAAGCAGGACACAGTTCGCAGCTCACAGGGGCATGGGCCACTTATATGGAGGGTTCACTTGTACAAAAGCCAACTAACGTAACCACATTCTGGAGGACAAACAAACCCATGTGTACACTAGGTGATGCAATGTGGTGTGGTACAGTGTCCTCCAGAACAACTAGCACATTCACTTTCTTTGACCTGTGGAGCAAGCTCCCTATAGTTAATAGTTTGTTTAAATAATTAGTCATTTTTTGCTTTCTACTGTACCTCACTTATTGCTGCTAGTGCACAAACCCTATCTCCCATAGAATATCATGTTACAATTTTTGTCTATGTAGAGAATAATAATCAGTTTGTAGTGCAGTGCTCAGTTTGTCTCACTACAGTAGTCTACCCAGAACCCCAAATGAAGATGATGCCATACTACCGACTTGGCAAGTATAAGTGCTGGCTAAGACTGTTGTATGTGGCAAACATGCATTATATGTAATTTGTGTATGTGCAAACTGAAACGTGCATTTATGCAAAAAACAGATAAAAAGAAAAATACTATCTTCTCATTTAAATTTTATTGAAATAGTTTTGCATAATGCTTTGTCTTGTGTAATATCCTTATCTATAAACTATCTGTTTTGTTTTTTTTTTTATTGTAGTCAAGCAGCGCCCGTTATGATGACGATAACATAAGCGTTCAGAGTTTCACTATGGTGAGTAACAGACTTTTATTGCCTCTCCCGTTGATATTCTATCTGCAGTCATGTTAAAAAGTAGTAATCATCGAAGTAGATTAGGTACAGTGACATCACGGAAAACTTTGTCTGCCAGAGGTGTTGCACTGTAGCTTGCAATTCAAATGAACGAAACTGTATGTATTTCCATTCTCAAGATGTACAACTGAGGGAGAAGTTTACATGAGAAGTTCACAGAGGTAGTGGAGTAAATCAGGCCAGGGTTGCCATGTTGGTGTTTTAAATGCCAAAAGCAGTAAATTTGGCATTTTTGTGATGGTGTTGAAATGCAGAAGTTTAAAACATACCAAACAGCATTTTGGCATATTTACATTTGACTTTCAGTTTTTCTTAAAATTGAATGTTTTTCCACAATTTTCATGAGAAAGTGGCAAAATGCATAATTTGTGCCCCAACATTCACACTAAGAGCACAATTGGGTGAATTAACTCAGTCAGTGTTCATAAAAAGCAGGGCTATTTTATAACATATTGATGATTTTCAAGCAACTGGAGTGTTAGTGCTAATGAATTTTCATTTGGCGTTTTTTGACCAAATTGAGCGCCGAATTTGGCCGATTGCCTCACAGAAAATCTGGCAACTCTGGGCAACACCCCTTTTATGGGTGCAGGACAAATTGTTGACTACCAAGGGTGAAATAAGTTGGGAGCTGCTGGTTCCTGTTGCCCTCACAGAACACTCTCAACAGATTATCATCAGGAGCCACTTCTGTCTGGTTAGTAGCTCCTGGTACCCCTTAGTTTCCTTCGTAGTATGTGCATGTTTGTAACAAAACATCAGGGAACCAGGAGACACCTTAGGACTGAAAGTGGCTCCTGGACCAGTTGACTTTAATGTCTCCCATGTCTACAACACCAGACAGATATTGCTTCTTTTGTGACACTGCTGATTATTGTACCATCTTTGAACAGACTATGTGTGCATTGCATCATTCTGTTGTTTGGTGGACTTACTTAAAGCCTACTTGATAGTCTTTCATATGTACAATCTGTGCATTGCTTTATGGGCAAAATGTATAATGGCTGACAGGATATGGTCTGTGGACCATAGGTTGTTGTACCCAATTGCTAGTGTAGATAGTTTAATCAGTTACAGAATTATTAGATGTTACCAGGGATGTAGCTACGGTGGGCGGCACTGGGCGGCCACACCCAGCACTCGATATTCCCTCCCGGCACTCCAGGCAAACACACGTCTCCCCGCCCACCACAAATCTGCCTACCGAGACCTAAAACTAGTCCCAAATTGACTCCCTAAAGTAAAATGAGGGAAAAAGGAAAAATTAATGGCTGGAAAATGGGGTAGATGCCATGAGGTGGGATGAGGTGCTTTCCTCATATCAGACAATTACCCGGCACTCAAATTTGGCTAGCTACATCCATGGATGTTACAGTTACTTGCAATCAATTGATGTTGATATGATGACCAAACCTGACATGATTTTGACTCTCCAGGAAACACACAAAAGCTTTAAGTATGTAATGCCCTGTGGAGTTGTAGCCTGTAGACACAGTTACCATGGTGTTCACTTATTCTCACAGTTTTACTGTGTCCAGTTCACATAGTATGGCCGCCTTGCTTGACAGGCGAACAATGCAACAGTTTGGTCCATTTAATTGATCGATTACTGTCCTGGTTGAAGCAATTACTCTTAAAGGTTGGTTTTGGTTTGTAGCCCTAGAAGAGAACTATTTTACATACATCATAGCCCAGATAGTAGGGGTTCATGTCACTTTGGATGCAGAAAAATCTTAAAAGCAAAGGGAGGTGCCAGGTGGTTTGAGGCCTGGTTTAGTTCTTACTAAGTACCGGGCTGCCATCTAGACAGCTTCTAGACATAGATTGATCATTTCCAATTAGAGAGTTGAAAACTTTGATTTACACTAAAGAGAAGGTAGCTCCAATCGTCTTTCCTCTTCCTTCCTACATACATGTAAATGAACTGTAAAATGCATTTCTCTAAATGGCATAAAGTTTAGAGAAAGGCTCTGCAAACTATTTGTCTTCATGCTTGAACCACGGATCACAGGCAGCATCTGAGAAAACTAAACAAGTACCACCTAATAATTCCCCGTGCCTGAGATGAAGGTATGTAAAAAATGGTCTGCAAGGTTCGTTGAGAGCTTTGCATTTTCTGTTTACATTTTGAACAGTTAATACCCCGTTAATCAAAATTAGATAGTTATGTACACCCTCTACCATGTAAGGCATTGTTCAAAAGTTTAACAGTGGAGATGTATATATATCATTAGACAGAGACTTTGGCAAGAAAATCAGACTGGATGGCCGGTTCTATTCCCCACTTTGTATTGTGCCCTCTATGACGCAGGGGAGGAATTGACCTTTTGCCTGACAGGGGCTTTTTTAAGTTTTTTATTACGCATAAATCTCTAGCGAATTCATGTGTTTAAGGGGTCTTTTAAGCATTAACAGTGAGAGTTTTTTTTCAGTTTTGGTGTTGTTGATGTTTTTAGCCTTACATTACAACACTGTAGTACCAAGGATCAAACTCTGACATCAGTAGTCTTAAAAAGGAGATACAGTACACATGAAACTCAGTGTTACATACACTGGCTAGGTTTCTCCACTTCCCAAACTGTACATCTTACTAATACAGTACCAAGCTGCAACAATTCTACCCTAGGCTGCTCAGGGGATAAGCAAGGGAAAAAAGCAAGACATTTCAGTGAGGTTTCAGAATGATTGTGGTTGATTCGAAGTGCACTTTTTGTCCTAACAGGGAATTTGTTCTCACATATGCTTTTTTTCAGAGTTCGGGGGGGGGGGGGGGGGGGGGGGGGAAGGCATTCACCATTGCCCACTTGTCTCCCACTGTGGATATTGTGTGTCTAGTGCTGTATAATACAGTGCATTTTTTTAAGTATTGTCATCATTCAGTGGAGATGCATGCGTGCCAGTGCCTTTGCCCTGCATTTTGCTGTTATTTTATTTACCTCTAATGTGCGTAGTCCCTATCCATAGTTCAAACAGGGGTACGAAAATTTTTATATTCCAGGAAGCAAGTAAATTTCCCACAATCTTTTGACATCATTTTCAGACAGAAAAGAACCAAATTCCTTCCAAACTAACTGTATTAAGAAATTCCAACTTCCCTTTTTGCGACACATAGATAAAGATTACATTCCAACAAGAGACTAGTTTATACTTTTTTGTATAACTGAAAAGTACCCAGACGTTTTACATTTGAATATTCGTTCTCATAGCTTTTTTCCCACCATCCTTTTAAAGCCCTGCATTTGGCATGGTATGATATATGATATCCCCTTTTATCTAATATATCTATTTCATGCTTCAAGATATATCTTCTTCTTGTCTATGCAGCATCAGAGGCAATTTACATTTTTCAGTATTTCTCTTGTAATAAACTGACAACTTGTTGGTTTCTGTTCTTCTCAAATTTTATGCAACTTAGGTGCATTTTTATAAGGCAGTGTGCTGTCAGTGAGGATCATTAAGAAAGAGAAGGCAATTATGGACATGAACCTCGTCACAGCAAGGACTGACGTAAGCAAATAGTCGAATCATTGATAAGCATTACTCAAGAAGACAGGCTTATAATGGTTGTTTGAATAAAACGTCATTATTGGTTCTCAGAAGGTTACTGTGACATAAAAAATTTCCTGTTCCGCATTTCTTTTCATCAGTTCTGAAAAGCCTTATGTCATTTTCTTTTGATATATTATATATTCAGTTTAGGTGTTTTTTTTTTTAGATTTTTTACTTTTTTATTTTTTAAATAATAGGTCTTGGGTTATCATTCTGGTATAGTAAAAAGCTTTAATCTGTTAAAGAAGCCTACTCTAAAAGCCTTACTGTATGTCTTTGGAGGTTACATTTTCAGGTCTAAACTGTCCACTTTGGTCTGGACATAAGGCTTTCTTGAAAGAGTTCATTAAATGTTTGGACTTATTTAAGCCTTTCTGGACAAGGCTTCATATTACTTTTACTTTGAAAATTTTGAGTGGGAATGGCTTTATGTCCAGCTAAGACCAATGAAAAAGGCATTGTGGGATAAGAAATGCTAAAATTTTCAGTAAAATGCCTAAAATTATCTATTTAAGTAGTGTATACTTATGATGTTTTTCAAATTAATTCACCAATACAAAATTTATGCCTCAAACATTGTCTTCATTTGCCCAAAACTTAGTATTTTTGGACGTTCTTTTTTTTTAGATCTGATGCAACAGTATACAATTAATTGGTAACGGGGTGGTTATATTAAGCAGCAAAGGAGGCAATAATTATCCTTTGTATCCTTTAGTTATAATAAGCAGCAAAGCAGGCAATAATTATCCTTTGTGTCATTGTTTTGTATCAAGACATATAAATAAGCATAGAACCTGTGATACCACATAAAATTTTCTAAACAAGGCCAAAAGCGATTATGTTCATCACTGTCTTACAGAAAAGATAAATATAGGTGCTCATGCTTGTCTCTTTGAGACAGGAATAGATTCTTAACTTATATAAGTGTTTTTAATGTGTCCCATCGGAATGAAGTTTGTTCATGGGCAGGTATTAACGATTTTATAGGTTAATGGAATGCAGTTAAATCTTGCTGTGGGCATGTTTTGAAGGAAAGTACAGATGGAGTCAATTGTGAAGTCTAGTTAGGTATACTGAGAAATTAATTGGGTGGAATCTGCCAGAAAAGTTGTGTTTCAATGTTGTGCTGCTGAAGTATTGATTGCTCCACCAGGAACCGAACCTTCCTTATTTATCAAACATAGCCTGCAGAATTGATCGTGTTGTCAGTGTTGCTTTACTTTAGTATTGATTGCAGTCTAAGGAGCAGGTGAAACTAGATCGTCCTTTTAACAGCTAAAGTACACGTGAGCATTTCATGTCTGATACTGTTCCTTCTTTAACTCGTCAACATAACGTGTCTCCCAAGCACGTGGTGCAGGGTCGTTCACAGAAGTTTGTTGTCACATTAAAAATAAGATTAAGCTTTCCCAAAAAAGCTTTCTAAAAGTTTTCTCTACAGGGGTCCTTTTGTTTCCTAGCTGTGAATTCAGTTACATTGATGATGGATTCGTGCAAGTGCTTGTCAGCATAAAAGTTGCCCTCCAGATCTCAGCAGTTGGCTGGAGGCATTAAAGGGTGTATAGATGCGGCCATAAATTCAGAGTGTAAGGATTGATACTACTTCAACTTAGATGCACTGTCATCAAAACTGATGTAAATAGGCAGTTAGGTTGTATCCATCTTGTGCAGTATAAATGGTCTGTGTTCTGATCAGGACAGCTATCTCACTATTACTACTACAAGAGTCGTATTTGTAATTTTTGTTGATAGAGGTAACAAATTGGCTGGACCCTGAAAAAATATTGACTTTCTTAAGAAACAAAGCAGAACTTGTGTACAATAAAATCTCAAGTCTATTAAGTAAATTCCAGTGTAGGAAATTTTTTTATAGGCTTGGGAACATTTTTGCGTAGTGGAGCTAGTGAAAATACTTTACACCATTTTCTTCAAATCTTTAAACTTCTGGTCTTGTCTCAGTCTGGATCCTATTTACTGTATGTGCAAACCTACAGATGTATGTAAAAATATTTAGGTAACCATAAAAAATTTCTTCCAAAGCAGATTTGAAGCAATTATGGACATTTTGTGGCCTATTCTACTCATGTGGTAGAAATTAAGCTCAATTAATACTATACTCTTCTGAGAAAATTCTTTCATCAGTGAGACTATAGGGTATCTTGTTTTGTAAAACTTTGAACCAGAAATAACAGTTGGGGTTACCAAAGCATTGGGAGTAATTTTAATAGACGGTAGACAGCAATTTTACAGTCCTGATTGAGAATTCGATGATGAGGTAACTCTTATCAATTACTGCATACTCCTTTGTTTTGTTAACACTTTATGTTAGCAAAATTTTAACTGTACTTCGTCTTCTTTGTTTTACAGCTATATTCTAGTAATTAAATATTTTCTCCGAGTTACGAGTTAGATGAGTGAGATGAGATTTAACGACACACCAACACGAATGTGTTATATAGTGTCAACGAGATAAATACGGTTCAAGTTTCAAACACAGTTCAAATACAGTGCAAGTCCTCCCCTTCAGTCGCCTCTTACGACAGGCGGGGAATACCGTGGGCATATTCTAATACCCCCAGCCCACAGGGGGCTATTTTCTCCAGCAGTCATTGAAATCTTGCCTCTGTGATCGTGTAATAGACTGATAGCAGACATGTAGTGAGTACAGGCTTCCAGTGACTCCTACTTAACCAATGTTCTCTGACTGTTTAACCTTCCTCCTACTCCTAATTTTTTCTAAAGTTCTGCTGTATCATACCTTATCCTACTTTTTGGCTGGCTACCTTCAGAA
Source organism: Holothuria leucospilota (assembly GCA_029531755.1). Lineage (NCBI taxonomy): Eukaryota > Metazoa > Echinodermata > Holothuroidea > Aspidochirotida > Holothuriidae > Holothuria > Holothuria leucospilota. The sequence goes on from CM055962.1 coordinate 65,764,352, forward strand.
ACTAAATGATCAAAAAATGCATGTTGTTTTGCCCAGCTTGTCATGACTCTGACCTTTCTAGTCTCATAAATGTGCCATGTGTCTCAAGAAATTGCCTGAGATGTGAAAAGGCTACAGGTTTCAAAATGGTATTAACCCACAACTTACCAAAGACACCTGTGGGGTGGTTAGAATTTGAAGCCAAGAAGCTGATCATTACAATTAAGCATGCAATGTACGGAAAGGAGGTTAAAGTAGGAGGGGGTTTTAGGGGGTAGGGGTGTGAGTGACAAACCCATGGTATTTCAGTTCCAGGGTTGTTACTGTCATCCCTGTATAAAGCTTAATGTAGGAAAAACATGCAACGAAAAGAGGAACGAACCTTTGACCAAATTGTTCAAAGAAACTCACGCTATTTCTAAATAACTTCAGTAACTGCAGTTTGAAGTTGTAGAATTCTGGGAGTTTGGAAATTCGACTGACGAAAATCTCCCTTTGCTTTGACCATTTGCTAGTCATACTTGTATGCACACATTTGCACCATTGTGTTTATAATGGTGTTCATGAAAAATGGCATAGTGGTACTCATAACTGGGGCATTCACTTGTACTCTTAAAATTGTACTCACACTACACATCTTAGAATAGATTGATTTAGCAAAGTCTTCATTTAAAGGGAAATATTGCATTTGTTTTATAGAAAATATTCATACTTTTTAAACCAATATTTATAGATAAAGAATGATAGACAATTCAAAATAAGACAGTATGGGAGCTTTCTTTTTAAGAATAAAGGGTTTTGCAGGAAGAAATTTGGTTATTTGTTGCAAAAAAGTAATTTGTTCACCCAAACTTTCAAAAATTCAAATAATGCAACGTCCATTACTCCAGTAATGCATAATATTTTGAGAAGCTAAAGTTATTGCTAGAGTTTATTGAATAGTGTGATTGAACGGTTTAGTAACGATTTGGGGTATTTTCTGTGTATGCGATGTTGGTGCATTTTAAACGCAAATTTCCTTTAAGAGTTTAGAGACTTACTCTGCCTTTATTGAGTGTTTCCCCATCTCTGCCTCCTTAACATATGTGGACTCTTCAGCTATAAATAGTGCAGGTTGTTTTTCAAGATGCACAGTATGGAGTGGGTGTAAGCTTGGTTGGGTTTAAAGGCATTAAAAAAGCAAGAAAAAAAAAACGGGGAAACTTATCTTAAGCCGAGGAATTATGTATACTTTAGGCCTTGGGGCATTATTTAGTGACACTAGACTTCTTTAAATGTGGGAGAAGCCATCAGGGAACTGAACGTATTACAATGTCATGTCGAGAGGCTTAGAATTTAACATTTGTAATCTTACAATTAGTATAATCGTTTCAGATGGGAATATGTAGACTTTTACGATGGTGAACCTGCCCAAAGGTGGCTTAGTGTCACCCACTTAAGCATCAAACATGCTCAGCCTCATTACTTCTAATGCCACTGCATTTATTCAGTCTGCCATACCTAGCAGCACTGGTTTGGCATTAGTCACATTAGGAGATTATGGATCATATTAAAGGATTTCCAGTCTTACCCCAGAGAGTTAAATTTACCAAAAATTTTCTTTAAAGGAGCTATGGCAACCCCCCAAATATATTAAGATATATCCTCATAGTTCTAAATCTAGTTGGTGACTGTACTTTGACTGGCATTCATTCAAACAATAATAGCACCACTATTGTTGGTAATAATGACTTGGACAGTCAGTTGTGTTACTAATTAGGCTCACAGTCACACACAGTTTGTTTTTCAATATTGCCTTGAGCAATTTGAACTCAGTGCCTGCTACTGTGGCTCTGTCTTGGAAGTGTTTTACTGTTAGACAGTGGTTTGTGTTTAAATTGGAGGCGGGGCTAGAAGTAAGGTTAGTTGGGAAAATTGTTACTGTCTGGGGTGAGCATAGAGGGCCTTTAAGAGTTTTATCACCTCCTCCAATTTGAACAAAAAATGCCTGTCTATTACACCTCCATGACAGAGTCACAGTACCTAGCCTGCACTGAGTTTAATTTACTCAAGGCCATATATAGACATACACTGATTGTGTATGAGCTGCTCAGTTGTGTTCCCAATTAAGCAGCTCATACACAGTCAGTGTATGTCTATATAAGGCCTTGAGTAAATTAAAGGGGAATTTTCATGATCCCAGACAGTTCCAATTCTCCCAACTATGCATCTTCTAGCTCCTCCCATAACTGTATGAGGCTCTTCCTTGTGCAAGAATAAACCTGTTTTATTGCTTTAAGGCCATGTCCTGGTGAGCATACAAGGCTATAAAATGTAATAAAAGTACTCTCTCTGCCTTGTGTGGAATGTGAGCTACTCTGCATCTTTCAAATTTTCAAACTTTGATGTCAATCAAAGAGCAGTCACCAACTGAGAATTTTGATATACATACACTAAAAATATACTTTGGGGTGATGACTGTCTGTCTTTAAACTCAGTGCAGGCTAGGCACTGTGACTCTGTCATGGAGGTGTAATAGACAGGCATTTTTTGTTCAAATTGGAGGAGGTGATTGATGATCATCAACTGTATTTAGAACTCTAGGACTATTCCTAATGTTTGAGCAAGGTGTTGCTAGCAATTTCCTGGTTTGGGAGGGATGCCTTGTCCTCTTTAAAATAGTGACGGCTTTGTAACAGCTATTAATTCAATTCCATTCAAATTTATTTTTCATACGTTTTACAAAGGCAACAAGTTGAAACAGAAGTGTGTGGACGTGACAGGCACTAGCAAACAGAAGAAAAGTGTTATCAAAGCTAGTGACCAACTTAAATGGTAAATAAACACAACATGAAATACAAAAGGCTAAATAGTGCAAGCGTAGAACAAACTAAACATAGCAGTCGGAAAGGGGAGGGAAGAGGAAAGGCAAGGAAGAGGGGGAAGAGAGACAAGAAGGAAAGAAGGCTGTTAGAAAGGTGGTTTGGTATAAAAAAGATCTATGTTTAGAATTATTTACAGTCAATGTAGATATGGTTGGAGTATGAGTCTATCCCAGAAATTGTATTCTGTGGTTGTGAAAGTATTTAAGTATTGCAAAAAGCAAAGAAATCTTTTTCTTTTTTTGAGAACACGGCACTGGGAAACATTAAACTGAGTCTGATACCTTTAAGGGCGGGAGATGATAACAGTAGAATAGATATTCCCAATCCAGCTTTTTTTCCTTGTCAATGCAGAAATCTTTTACAATGATGATAAAGCACTTTCAGATACCTGAGTGACCACACTTTGTGTAAAACCTGATTGCAGAGATCAGTATGGATTAAAAATACTCACTTAGGGGCATTTGTGTGAGGTATATTTGTTTCTTCTAACTTTGATGCTGTAGTAGCTGCAGTTCAGGGTCCCAGTAGATGGATCGCATCAAAACCTGCAAATCAATTGAATTAATTTGTATAGGCATTCTGGCATCCTCACAATGATTGGATCGTTTCACACCTCATTTTTACATTTCAATTCCAGCCTACATGTAAATACTATCATTAAAATGAATCAATTCCCTGCATGAGTTTTTAATAATTCAATTACGAAAATATGTTTACTGAAATCAACATTTTTTTTTTTTAAACTGATATGGATTACTTTTTTCTCAACAACAAAACTGCTATGCAAAATTTGTAAGTTGCTATACAAAATAAAAAATGGATAGCAGTTTTGCTATAGGTGCAAAACAATATCCTTAAAGCGGACCCTGGTGGAGTTTACAAATTTATGTGTATTCTTAAAGATTTGTCTACAAGTTTTGTGTATGTTCCATGTGAGGTGCCTGTCTCAGGCTAACAAAGGACAGTGATGCCAATTTGGGACACTTTCTCACCCTTTACCTGCACAAGTGATTTTTTTTGTTTGATATAAAATAGCCATATGATGTGTGGGAAGAGGAAGTAAGTAATCATGGATACATCACATCACTTAATGAGTATTCATATTTAGCTAATAGTTTATTATTTGAGTTTAAAGTTGCAAAATTTGTGACATTGTTCACATGTGATATTCTGTTCTATTGCCACATTCTGTTTCTGATAGGACACAGAAATTTCCTTGTTCTCACTGGGTATTAAAAAAAGAAATTTTCTGATCTCTCTTTATAGTACAGTTAATTATATCAACATTACCATTAACTGGTAATTCTGTTTGTTGTGGGGGAATTTGTGATGTAGCAATGAGAAATTTTATCGCAGAGGATCAAAAATAAACTACCTACTGTAGAATTGACCAGTTTGTGACTGGCACTGATTTATGAGGAGGAAGTGTGGGAAACTGGAAAGTAATTACAGGCGATAAGTTAATTGATAGATTTGTGCTCCGTGTTTTGTCCCAGGTGACCACTGAGTAATGCACGTAAAATTTTGAAGACCATTCCACTTTATGGCTATAAAAAGCAAAGCCATCTTGTGTCCCACTACTGTTGCTTGGCCAACTACTGTACTTTTGGTACTTGAACCATTGGTTCAGCAACACTAATCTATAGTTGGTGTAAAGTCTTGCTTTGAAACAGCCTTGTATGTTGTGCTATGTGCAGTGTCCTTGCGTGCAAAGGAATGAATTAATCTGTATCCTAAGAAATGATAACACTATTTGATTGTAAATATTCTTGATAATTCAAAATGGTTTGTTGCCATACAGCACCCTTTACAAAGTTATCAGTCAGTAAGTAAAGTAAAAATCTTTATTCAGATGGCTGATAAGATTCCTCTGAAACTGGGTGTAACTTTGTACCGTTTAAATAACTAAATGGTACTTTTATTTAGCAGTATGGCCACGTTCCTTTGTGAGTGCAAAAATAGTTTCTTGAGTTTCTCAGAAATTAGTTTTATGATTTGCTTGCTGTATGTCACGAAGGTACATTATTCAGTCAGTGGTGGTGTGCAGCCTGAGAAGAAAGGTGAGCATGAAATTGATTTAAAGGACTACTTTGAAACTAGGCTTTGGCGACTCCAGTATGTTTGGAGTCAGCTGCCCCCAGGCCTATGAGTGGCCACTCTGAATGGAGTTGTGACTCCTGCAATGACATCATAATGGACACAGGAACATGCATCTCAGCAGCTACAGACAGTGGATTACTGGTCTTTTATTGAGTATTACACCAGTAAGCCTATACTATTGGTTTCTCAATGTCTGAGGTGCCTGACAACTTGTGACTGAATAAAGAAAAAGATCAAAAAAAGCCAAATCTGTTTTTGTTCTACAAAATGTCACAATTGGAAACTCAAACATATGATTTTGTGCATAGTTTTGACTGTATTGAAATATATTCCCCAGGAGTCATGATTTCAAGGAAAGTGGAGTTGCTACTTGACTCCTGGGCAGGAGTCATTACTGAAGCAGTGGCGTAGCTAGACATTTTTTGTCGGGCGGCAAAAGCCAAAAATTTCCGACAGATTATTACCTTGAAGTAACGGTACCATCATCTGTTAGTTGTACGATTCGAAATTCTGAGGACCTTTTTTTTTCTTTTTTTTCTTTTTTTTTTTTTTGGCAATAAGTGTTTCAAATGGAATGTTTTTATTTCCTACAGAGGCTGCGTGTGTGTGTGTGTGTGTGTGTGTGTGTGTGGGGCGCCCCCCCTGCCCCCCTCCAGCTATGCCACTGTACTGAAGTCTGACACAGTAAGTCCCCCAAGCCTGGTTGAAACCCAGTTCATGAGCTGTACTACTTCTGATTTCCCAGTGATAGCATGCATGCACAAGTCTTGATGGACTTTGACATCTCCCAAGTATACCTATGAATAGCCCTAGAGTTCTAAATCCAATTTTGACTCAGACTGCACTTTGATTTACATTCATTTAACAGTTCCACTCTGGTTGGTCAATGATGACTTGTACAGGCAGTTTCATTCACAGTTGAGTTCACATACAGTTGTGTGTCAGTATGACCTTGAGTAGTGTAAACTCAGTTCAGGCTTCTGTGCCTCTGTCATGGAGGTGTACTATACAAGTGTTTTGTTAAATTGGAGGAGGGGCTAGAAGTAATTATGTAGGGAGAATTTTTACCATCTGGGGTGAGATAATAGAGCCTTTAAGCATTTTATGCTGTAAATTATGGATGTGTGCTGCATTGATAAGGGGAAATCATTATGTGGAGTATCTCAATGACTGCAGAAAATTTGTTTGAGGATCCTACTGTATGAGGGCTGCTGTTGAGAACCACAACCTGAGAATTTTGTTGTTTGCATTCAGAAAGTTATTTGTTGTGTGTGTTTAGGTTAGAACATGGGGAGAACTAATAGAAATGCACATTTTTTTGGAAGCAAAATTAATTACCCAAGACCTTGAGAAACAAACAAGTATATGGCAAGATGATCTACAAAATTTAATACAGGGATTTGCCACTCATGAATATAGGCTGCTCAGATAAAAGGTTTCAAAATATATCGGAGGGCTCTGTCCACCTATGGCTCACTGCATATCTTCTTGATTGGCCCCTGCCATCTCAAAGCATCACTGGCATTAAAGGTTGTTCTAAATTTATGTTAGTAGACTGCAAGGCAATTAGACTCTTTAATTGTAATTTAAACTGGTCTGTACCATAACGATTGAGTGAAGGTCATTTTCATATTCCATTACAAAGCAATCTTTGTTGTCCCTCTGTAAAAGAATTTGCCCTGTTAGTACCATGTGCTATCAGAGCCTCCACCTTTTAGAGAACTTTGTTCTTTCAAATCTTGACATATATTGTTTACACTTCTAATAGCTGGTGTTGATGCAATATGTCATTACCAAGATTTATTGCACACTAGTACGACCTTTGAATTCGAAGTTTAGCATGAGTGTGTATCCTACAAATGACCTTGAGATTGAAAGCAAAGAAGACATGACATGACATCGGATACAGGACCACTTCCTCATCATACTGTATGTTGTTTTACTGCAGGCTAAAGTTCAATTTGAAGTAGGAACGTGACACCCATCACAGTTACATCTGTTACACAGTGTTAAACTGCTGGAGATGAGAAGTGTTTTAAAAAGATGGGATCTCAACAGGCCTCGAATTTTGAGGCATGCGAGTGCAATCGCACACCATTACTCGCCTCAAATCACTGTGAGAAGTGCGATTTTTTGCACACCTAGATTAAGAATGGGAACTCAGGTAAATCATTAAAGTTTAATAAAACAGCATATCTACCACACTTCTTAATTTCCTGAGGAGTGTGATTTGTAGCACAACCTGGAAAACCTTAAACTCAAGGCCTGTTCTCAATCTTTTTCCCATGTATGACAGTCCCCTCTCCGCCCCCTTCCCCTAGTCCAACTAACAAGGAAGAAGAGTTGTTGGACCTTCAGACAAAGAGGATCACCAGTGACCTCAGGGCTTCGTAGCTTTTCTTGTCAAGGTGGCAAGAAATGGTCAATCTCAGATGTTAATGTTTAAAAATGTTATTGTTTACTTATTGCTCCTTTCCATATTTTGTATTGTTTTGCTTTGCTGATGCATTTGTCCTCACAGACAGAGAAAAAATCCTCAGATCCCCTCAAAGTAGGATAGATCTGCAAACTGGATTGGGAGAATTACTGTGTGCAGATGCTTGAAGCAACTTCCTCTCACTACTACCTCCTTGAAACTTTAAACAAACTTGATGTGTGTGGCTTGGTGTAAGATTTGCATACCTCCTCTTCAAGGAGATCAACGACTAATTAAATCTTTCAAGTCACATTTGAGCACTTCCTCGCCCTTAGCCTGGTTTTTTTGATTTACTAATTTATCCATCAATCTTCACCTTAACACAGCAGTTACCATACTAATGTGCCTCCTCCTTTAGAAATTTGACAGTGTGATGCTGTGTGTGGGCTGTAATCTGGGGCTATAAGTGTTCAGTCCTTATTTACTTTATTTCTTGGGTGTGTCTACACCTGAAATTAATGATGAAGGATCTAATTGGCCTTTTATCTACCTTTGATAAACCATTTTTAGGCTTCTTGGTTGTTTTTAAGCTTTGAACAAGGCTGTAAAAACTATTCATATTTGTCCTCTTGATGAAAAGTTTATGAAGGTCTCAGTAATGACAAGTTCACAGAGTTGATAAAAAAACAAAATTTCCCATAGTCCAATGGTCCTTCCGTGCTTTGAATGACAATGACGAGTGACAAAACCTGTGGATATTTGATACAGAATTTATATTGGCAGTACAGTAAGTTGTGACTCACTTCATCACTGCCGGTTGCTGTCACATTCATGTGAAGGAAGTAGGCCTTACAGAATTTAATACATCTTTCTTCCATTTCTTGACCACAGTGACTCAACTTGTCCTTTTGGCAAGCCTAGATCATGCGTAGAATGTGTTCGTTTCAGCCAGTCATAGATAGGTATGCCATCACATGACAGACCAATGATGTAGCAGGGCTTGAAATGACCAGCAGCACCAACAGTCATGGCTGTCAGGCCTTTACTGATGGCTGTGGTGCCCCTCAGACAATGTCCTATAAAATAACGTAGACCGACAGCCAATGTGCTCATGTTGGCTGTACCCTTTTTCAAGCTTATTTTGAGCCCTGATGTAGACTTAAGTCTGAAGGCTGCAAATGGGGAGTAGATCAGGTTTAGTTTGGTGTACCCTCAGTCCTATTTGGCAGTAAATTGTTAATTTTCTCTGGATGGTTTCTGGGTTGTTGGGACTTTAGAGGAACATGCAGAAGTCAAGATGATTAAAGTCTGGGGAAGGAAAGAGATTTCATGCTCATTAAGTACCTTGGCAAGACAGACAATGAGAGTAGGTTGTTTGTGGCATGCCATCTTTTGAAATGTATTGAAATTAACATCGAACATGGATGAAATGTGACATGCACCCCTGAATGTTATGAATCACCCAGTTCTCCTCCCCTTTCCCTTCCGTCTGGAAGGGTGCAATTTAGGCTATCTTTTCTACCAGAACATGTGACACCCTCCTTTTTTATCATTATGAATAACAAACCCCCATTTTTAGTATGAATGACGAACCTATTTTTCTAGTATTAATAACGAACCATTTCTTCTATTATGAATAACAAACCTTATCAATAGCAAGCCCTTTCTTTTATTATGAATAACGAACCTTATGAAAAATTACCCTTGTGACTGTAGAACCTTATGAACAGTGACCCTTATGACTAAAAACCTTATGAATATGGAGTTGTCCCCGACACAGGTACATCAAAGTTCAGTTTTGTAGCTGAGTCATAAAACTATAAACAGATGAATGTCAACAAGCAGTAATGTCAACAAAGGTTTTGTACCATACATGATTGCATTAAGGCTTACACCTCAGTCAAAAACTGGTTGCTCGAAAACACAGGTGGGTCCTTGTCCTGCAAAGGTGTGCCCATTTTCCATGGGTACATCAGTGAATATAATTATATATGTATATGCCATGTGAGCATTGACTCACCCTTCCCAGGGTGTCATATGGTGTGTCATATGGTGTGTCATGCAACTGATAGGTGCATCAGTTGTAAAAATTCATGAAAGTTCAGTCAAATTAGATTCTTCATACATTAAGATTTCCAGATTGCAGATGATTCTTAGCTTCATACTATACATTCAATAGGGTTGGGTGGATTTACTTGACTCTACTTTAGAACCATGACTTTTCAAGTGTGCTAATTGAATGCTTGCTTAGCCGGCCAGTTGGCTGCTCAAGTTTCTTGCATAATGCTGTTAATATTGCGCAAAGGCCAGTTTTACAATGAATATGATGGCATGATACATAAGGCCACTCTAAGAAAGTTTTCATTTTTATGAAACAAGAAAAAAGAATGCGAATCTGCTTGTACCTACAAATCTTTTGTGAACTTGGTCTTATTTGTGAGCTATAAATCTTTACCACAGAATTTTCCTACCGAGAGGTACAGGTACAACAAGTTCAGAGTTTCCAGCTTGTGCCGAAGATCGGAACGAACCTAATGAGGCCAGCAGGCGCTGTTTACAATTTGTGTACAGGGCTGTATGTATATGGCTCTGTGTAGGCATTGCATGTTAAATTTGAGGCTGAACGTCTTTGCGTCATTTTATCACAACTTTTCCCTTCAGTTAACAGGGAATAATTTATCTGGTATTGCATTGCAATTTGCTATACAAGTTGGCCATATTGCTATTCAAATGCAAAAAATAAGTAGCACTTTTTATGTATATCCATAGGGTTCTCACCGATGTACACTTAAGAACTAAAAAACCCTCGAAACTGCTATGCAAAATTGGAATACTAAATTATTCCCTGGTTAACCACAATGATTTTCTGATATTGTCAGTTAGGCACCTCATCAGTTGAGAAGCTTGCAGTGGAAGCCTACTGGTGTACTTACACGGTAGGCTAGAAGTACAGTTAATTGCTGCTGAGTTATTTTTTTCCTGCCTCATTTATGACACCAGAGTGGCAACTCCTTCAGAGTCATGACTAATAGGGCTGTGGATACCTGACTCCAAAAATGTTGGAGTAGCCCAAGCCTTATATTCAGTGGTATTTAACGATGGTGTACATACAGTACTGCAGTTTCGTTACTCAGTTTCTCCCCTCATCAGGCTGCACACTAGTGTTTTATTGAACCTGTTTTGCCCAGGGGACCAATCACAACATGAAACATTTTATGGATCCTGCACTTCTCATGTAGCCGATACATAGTTCGTTCAGTTCAGTAGACCACTATTGTTCTTTGATGGAAAACTTGATTGATCTGCAGTCTCCATATAGGTTGTATGACTCTTTCAAAGGGTTCAGGTTAATGGATTAGGGCCCTCAAAAAAATTACGTTATCATTTATATGTATGTATGTATGTATGTATGTATGTATGTATGTGTGTATGTATGTATGTGTGTATGTATGTATGTATGTATGTATGTATGTATGTATGTATTTTTTTTGTGTGAAAATTTACTCATTAATAACATTTAGAGCCAGTAAAACACCTTTTCATTTTGTACTGTACTTCTCTCTGTTTATTGGTGCTTTTGAAGATTTTGTTGCATGGGCAATTCCATAAAGCCGGACATACATCTCAGACAGTTTGTTTATTTTTCTCTCAATAGCTCTAGATAGAAGGTGGGTGGGTTTTGTGGAACATCTACCTTGTACTAAACTTTTACAGTTTCAGTTCCTGTTCTTCGCATTAAACCAGAGAAAGATTGAAATAAGCCCTCTGAGATGGACATACAGTATGTAGATCAACACCATTTTTTCAACGTGTAATGTTCATTTGAAGATTTGCTGTGTTTGAAACAATACAAGTTAAAATTATTGTCCTTTTCTGAATATGTTTTCAATCTACATAAAAGTCAGTTGAAGTTGTTATTGTTTCCCCACAACATTTACAAAAATGTCACTGTGACAGATGAACATAATTTTTCTGTCACAGATGTACCCATGCAAAAATGTACGTCCATCACAGAAAACGTGCCATTGTTATGTGATTTTGGTTTTGGTTTAATACTGTACGGAATTGCCCAGGTGTTGAAATACTTTTATGATGGATTTTGATTTAATGGGATCAAAGAGAATAGTTCCCTACTTGGGTTTTGACTAATTTCACACTGTAATTTACCATGGCATAATATCTCTTTCTTCTTTTGAAAAACTGCTACATGTACGGTATGATTTGCCCTAAGGAAGTCTGAAGTGTTCCGTCATGAGAACTTGGCCATGTGCAGGTAATAAGTAAATTTCAGTTAACAGAGTTCAGAATTAATTTACTGAGAATTCACTGAGAATTCCACCACAGGGATTAAGAAAACTACTGGTCTTTTAAATATTGCAGGGCCCTTTGAGGTGTTGTCATGGTGACAGTAGTTGTGCTTATTTGTTTGCATAGAAACAAATGTAAGAAAAACCTGTCTTTGAGAACCTTCATTGATGACAAAATTCTCCTCTGACCTCATAGGGGAGCTTTTACTGGGGGTTTCATAGAAATGCTGGCCAGTTTTTTTTTTTTTTCATTTTCTGTCACCTTAGGAGGATTGTAGGTTCCCATGTGTATACTGAATTCATGCATAGATGATATCTTCTTTCTTTATTCAGTTTATATTGCCTAATGCTTACCAGAAGCTATAAATTTCTCTTACTGCATTACTGCATGAAGCACTCTGGCAAAAATGGATGGAGAATTGAATCAAACATCTAGGCTATTAACACAGAAAGATTTCAACTAAGATAATCTCATCTGTTGGAAACTGAATTGATAAAGTTTAGTAGGCCTGTGATCAGCTGTCCATCTTTTTCATTATTTGATGTGTAAAGTTGCAGTTATAAGAATGCAGAATGGGTGGATTCTGGATGCTTAACTCCATTGTACTTTAACCCAGTGGAGAAGTGGGTGGAAGTGTTGGGGGGGGGGGGAGGAAAGCTGACTCGGTAGGGTAAGGGTTTTTGAATGTCAATAAGGGAATAAAATGACTGGGCTGTAATGTATGTTTGCCATAAATTGGGGATCAAAGCTATCCCTTGAAAAATTAAGTGGCATCCCCTTTCCAGCCTCCCAACCCCCATTCATTTTCCAGTCCTTTGACCCCATATTGATGTTGTTTACAGTACTTAAAGCATTTTGAACTGGTATAGCTTGTTTCTTTTTACTCTTGTTGGAGTAAATGTCATGGGGAAGGGGGGGGGGGAGGGAGGGATGGCAGAATTCTTAAATCTGAGGAACCAAATGGGACCCAACTTTCTGTGTGTTTATAATATCAAAACTTCCTTCATTACTGCAAACCTCAATGTAACGTTTCAGTCAATAATGCTCAAAAGTGTGTAAAAGTGGTGGGTGGTGTCATCCAAATTTGCTATCACAGTGGAAGGAGAAATATTTATAGCCTGCCTAGAACTGAACTTTATAATGTCAGTGATAGCACAGTTAAAAATAACTTGACAAGTGGCAAAACCTTGTCTGTATAAAATGATGTAAAGTATGGTGTTTAAATCTAGTGAAGTCTAAAAATTATGAAAAAGCGTAAGCTGAGTTGATCCTGCTCCAAATGGTTCCTCAAGCATTTCATTTTACTGAGTCTCTTCCACCCCACTCCCTTCCCACACACCACAGAGTTGATATTAAAGGGAAATATTGCGTTTAAAATGCACCAGCATGGCATGCAAAGAAAATACCTTAAATCATTCTTAAACAGTTCAGTCTCACCAATAATATCTAGCAATATTACCTTTATCTCCTCAAAATATTATGCATTACAAGAATAACGGATGTATCATCATTTGAATTTTTGAAAGTTTGGGTGAACAAGTTACTTTTGTGCAACAAATAACCAAATTTCTTCCTGTGAGAGCCTTATTTCTTGAAAAGAAAGCTACTGTACTGTCCTCCATCACTGTACCTATAAATATTGGTTTAAAAAACATGAAAATTTTATGTAAAACAAACGCGATATTTCCCTTTAAGTATGCATGTGGTCTAAGCCCAGTGGGTTGACTAGTATGTAATCCAGGTTGATTTATAGTATGTACTTAAAGTGACAAGTTTTATTCTACTCTACATTCTACTACTTTTTAACCTTCCTCCTAGTTCTCGACTTTTTTTTTTTGAAACTTTCACTTCTTCCTACTTTAGTTTCCTTTTATCGTTTATAATTTTCGTACGTTTCAATTAACTTGCCAGCACTTAAAAACTAAAAGTTCCATATCCACCCACCTCCCCCCCCCCCCCAAGAAAAAAACAGAACATCTAAAAGAATCACACGTTTTTGTCAACTGATTAATTTTGATGAAAACTACTCCTGAAAGCCCGAAAAAGTCCTACCTGTGTGCAAAATCCTACTTTGTCCTGTTTTATTGAGAATTATGAGCCTTCTTTAATCCTTAAGTTTCCCATGGGCCACTTGAACACCTGATGTATTACTGCAGGATAGACTAAGTATGCGGGATCATCTGAAGGAATTCTACACACATGGTGATAACATCCCAAACCCAACACCCCCACCCTACATTGTTCATAACCTCATCAGATGGCCTCACATTGGGGACATGCCTCCACAGGAGGGCAACAGGATAAAGGTGAAGCTGAGATTATGGGAATCCTTTGAAAAAATACAGACAAAGAATTTCGGAATTTAATTCATCAAGAGAGACTTTGCAAAGTCTTCTGCAGGATTTGAGTGAGAAGAGACAAGCCTATGTGGAAATTTTCCTTATCATTTTATAGACATTTATCTGATCATCAGTATTGTCTCAAAGTTGTCGTCTGAAGGTAACATATCAAGTTGACCAATAAGGGCCTTGGAGTTTGTAACTCTACCACCAAGGAAGACACTTTACCTAAGCAAGGGTGTTTCTGTGAAGATTCTATGACAACTTTACAACTTGACCTTTCCCTTTTACAAGCAACTTCTTGCATAGACTGGATGTAATTCTATCCTTAAATGGCGAGAGAACAGCTAGGTAAGATATCAATGTCAGCAAGTAAGATGCAGACATGCAGTATGATACCTGGCCTTGTTTTTTAATGAGGTGTGCATTTCATTCCAGTCCCCTGTAAATTTGTTGTCATGGCAACACAATCCATTTTCTCTGGAAACTCTCGAAACTGGTAGAGTTGCAAGAAAAACTTAATTCACGTGTGCAGCAGCTCATTTAATGGGTACTTTACATTTGCTCATTAGCTCAGAAATTCTAGGGCTGAATCATTCTTTTCCTCATTGTTTTGTCCATTAGTGAGACTTTATTGTTCAGAGAAGAGGGCTCTCTTATTATACTTTGGGAGGTGATTGAGTGCACGCATGGCACATCATTTCCCATGAGTGAAGATATGTGCCCAGGTGCCTTCCAAAAAGTAGCCACTTAATCATTGTGAAATGTACCATATGCATTCTCTTCCTTAAATTCAATTAATTCCAAATGTTGTTGACAGACATGCAGATGAGAAGTGTTTTTCTGTGTAAAAAGGTGTGAACTTTGAACAGTCTGTCTCCTCGAGAATAGTGAAGTCTCTCAATCTTCACTAATGGAATCTTCTTGGAAAATAAGCCTGCATCTTTGCAGGTAAACCAGCCGTCACTTTTCTACAAAAGTGCTCTAGGCTAAACAGGAATAACTTTGTTGGATCTATTTAATTTGTATGTATTCTAATTTCATGTACGTGTTTAAAAGGAATTTAAGACACTCACTAAATATCTCAAGTAGTTTGTTTTCCTGTTGAAAAACTACAACAATAAGTGTAGCTTTCATTTTTCCCTTCATCATTTGACTTTTAGAAATTCATTGATTTGCAGACATGAAGTCTGCAGATCATGCCTATGGACATACAGCATACTCTGAACTGTTTGTCTAGCAGGGGTATTTCGATTTTTTCCCTCCAAAAGCCATGAGATGAATTTGACATTCAGTATAATTACAGCCATAGCCCAACAAGATGGGGTAGCCAAAGAGGGACATACCACCCCAGACCCCTTCCTCCCTTTAAAATAGGACTAACATACATCTAATTTTATGTCCCGGCAAGAATGAGTTTGTACTTGTGCTGTGGCCAAGCGCAAGACAATGGCATGTGAAACGATGAAGCTTAGCGACTGGGAGGTTAGGGGTTCAATCCCTGGGTGGATCAAAGTAAGACAGGTTTCCATTCAGGAGCAATCAACAGTTTTCTCATCTGAATAGGTCTTTCAAAAGAAACTAAATTTGTTCTACTATAAATTGTTGAGTTGGTTGCCACCTGACATGAAGTTGTAATTCATAAGCCATATAGGCTTCTCCCACATTTGTGGCTGCTTAGCATCGTAAAACAACCCCCCTTCAGTTCCTGAATTAATTATAGATTTGAAAATGAGACATTGCTGCTAAAGCAAACTTTTGTACTCATACTCATGACTTTATACTCACAGTATAAGTCTGCCTTCATTAACTAAAGTAAGAAATGTACAGTAGTAGAGTCTAGAAGCAGAGAAGCAGCTTATGTCATGAAGTACATCATAACATTTCAACAGTGTCAAAAACAGCTAAAAGACACTTGTTTTAACTGCCATCAAACATCATCCTAGAAACTGGGAGCTCATTCCCTGGACAGCTGAGTCAGGTGTTTTTCTTTCCTTTTTTTTATCCCAAAGCAATAAATTGTGCACCATCAGAACTGACCTTCCAGGTGAAGGAAGACAAATATTTTAAAGTACATTCAATTATTGAGTTGTTTAGCTCGCCACTGAAATTGTAATTTATAAGCCTTTTCAATATTAGGTACACATTTGTGATTAATAAGTCTGTCATAATTTAACATAATTTCCCTTCAAGGTTAAATGAAACTTTGAAAGATCAGTCTTGTTGGTTGTACATGACCCGAAGCACGCATGCACTTTTCATATCATTCTATGCCATGGCAACCGTGGTTACCTTAATCATATATTCAAATTCATACTTTCCTGTGTTTATTTTTGTCTAAAAGCAATATATTTCATGTTCTTAATATTTATGGGCTTGGCTTGTATAAATCTGTTTCTTTTCATGGGTGGGTAACTGGTTGTTTCCTGTGAAGGGATGCACCAATAGTTGCATGGTCATTGCAGTGAACAGTCACGATTTAGCAGACTGTAAAAGTGTATAGTGTAAAGTGTCCATACAGTCACACGTTATAGTGTGATGACTATCTTGGATTCAGCAATACCCTGGAGCTGGTACCTTCATGATTTTATTAACGATCAATGTGCTCTAAATACACAGAGGTATTGGTACCTACAGGGGATAATATCTGGTGGGTCCTAGAACCCTAAGGACTTTCAGAAAGTTTACAATAAGTTACCCATACAGTAGTTATTTGAGGTGGGTGGGGGCGGGGTAAGGGTCATATTTTGAGGTTGAACGTTATTTTTAGTCAACTTCTTATATCTTTGCATTTGAAGTATATACATACTCACCCCTACTCCCCCACCCTACCCAGTCCTAAGCATTACAGATTTCGTCGGCTTGAACTCTGGACATTTACACGTTGACCTTGGTTTCCGAATCCAGCGGTGTAGTAACGCATTTTTGTGGTTAACCTGAAGCATCCGCCTTCAATAGATTTTTAAGGATCGACTTGTATTTCCACGTATGATGTGACTAGAGTGAGATTCAGTGGCTAAATTAGTTACCAAATGAATTTTAAACCATGAAAATTGGTTCAGATTTAGTGAAGTTATGCAAGGAAGTAAAATTCAACAATCTGTCAAATAAAATTTAATAATCTGTCAAATTATTGATATTTGAGAAAAAAAACATCAAATAAGTATGTACTACATATTCCGAAAAAAATACAAATAGCGTGCTTATCATTGCAGATGAGCATTATTTCTTGATATTTGCAGCAATGAGGTACACCCCGGTCTATGTTTGGGCTGTGAATAGATGGTAGAAATACCAAGGTCAGTTTGTTGTTTGCGGTTTTCTGTCGTTAAAAAATTGGCCAAGTTGTGGCGCTATCGGCCTAGTCATGATGCCCAGTTTCAAGGGGCAGATATTTCTAATTAGGTATTCCTGTACAATTGTAATTGAATTACCTCACCACTGTGTGGAAATTTCATTGAAAGAAATTCTTTGGCAAACATGGAGAAAACATGGTATTTGGAATATGATAGAACTTTAAGGGGAAATGCAATCTCCCCAATCAGAGTTAGTATGCCCCATCACTCTAGTTCATGAATGGCCCATTGTGATCATGTAGCAATGTTTTTGTTAGTGAATTGTGAAATTCAAGGAGAATTTCTCCTTCCTTTACCTGTTGTTTGTAATAGTTATGTTCAAAATGTCTTCAGAGGTGCTTGCAATGCAATAAGAGGATATTTGCAAGAGTTTGCTGATTTTCCAAAGCAAACTTTGGGGGACTGCTTTCTGCCTTTAATGTATCAAAGGGTTAATCGATGAAAGAAGTTGGTGTTTTACTGTACCAAAGTAATGGCTGGTCAGTGGGATGGAGGGGGGAGGGAGAAGGGGAGTTGGATAAGTAAGTAGTACCCCTTCAAACTTCCCAATTGCCAGTCCTCTAGATGATAACATGTTCCCCTGGAAAAGTTTTCTCCATACAAATTTTGGACAAACAGAATCTGGAATTACATTGTTTGTCATGAAAACTGTTCTTCAAAAATAGTGGATCCATAGTTATTCACCAGCCCTTATTCCCCATGATCCATCGGCATAGTGGACATGTCACCTTTTTGCTGAGTCAATTAGCTGCATTGGTAATATCCTGCCAGTTAACTCTGACCGGGAGTCCAAATCAATTTGTGTACAGATAGTACCACTTTTCGTACATTTTGTAAGGTTTCTTTGCCCTAAGAGAGTATAGGCCTTCAGTTTTAATGCAGCATATTTGTTGGGGTTTGTGTGGGATAATACTCAAGTTTTAGTGCTTTTTGAAATTTTGAGTTGCCTTTTGGTCTTGTTACCAAGGGCATAGGAAGCGGGGGGCTTATCCCTCCAGTCAAAAATGTGGGGGGCTGAAGTATGCTTCTGTCCCCCCCCCCCAAGATCCAAGGGCAAAAAGCCCTTATTTGTCTCCTCTGTAAGAAATGTTAAAAATTTGCAGTAATTTTCCTTAAAGTTTGTCCAAAATGTTGCACCAAATTGCATTTGAGGGACCCTTAAATACCAAAACTTTTCCAAAGGGGAGGGGACACCCCCTCCCCTTAGACCCCTTCTCCAGGATGGCAATCAGAAACAAGGTTCAGCCCCCCCCCCCTCCCAGTCTCAAAAAGCCTCCTATGCCTGTGCTTGTTACAGACTACCCCTATGAACCTGACAAATGTTTTTTTCCTGAAGCATCCTTTTCCATGTTTGTTTAAAATTTCAGGGCCTTGTGCTCCCAAGATTTGATCAGTTCATATAATTTTTGAGTGTGGGTCTTGATCATGGTAGCAACCTTTTTGTCATGCCGCATGTGGTGCACTGATATATGAATGGCTTGTCAGCCAGCCCCTTTTGAAATCTATCTCACAAATTCCTTTCTTACCTTAGATCTGACTTATAGACTCAGGGGTTAAATGAAAAAGATGCTTAATGTACAGTATAAAACAGTATAATACAATACAATTGCTTAAAAGTTATGTATAGCTTTTCAGAACCCTTATAACAGCTATATAGATTTATGTGTTAAAATTTATGATGGTTTAACTTTTCAAAATAGTGGTTTTTCCCTGTTGCTGTTAAACCATTGGTATTGTGGTTTCCTCCAATAAAGTCACCATTAAACAGCTACTAGAATATCTATGCAAATAAATTATTGGAAGTGGTCTTAAATAGCCCATTGTTTATTTCCAGAGCTCATTATGTTCTGAGATGTGGGTGGGCTAATTATTGCATAAAAAGTGTGGTTTTTAAGGTGAAACCAACTCTAAAACTGTGGTATATACAAAGTATCTGGACAGTGTCATGAAATGTTAAATTAATTTGACATCAGACATTTTCCAGTCTTGAATTTGTAGGGGTTGTTCTGAAGAAAGATATTTTAAACTTCTTTTTTGGGAACATACTTTTACTGTTTGTTGTAGATGTTGTGTTGTAAATGTTGTGTGTAGAGAGAGAAATGAGTAGCTGTTTGTTAGATTATGACTTCTGAGAAAAAGTCAAATGTCTGTGGGAATTGACGGGTAGCTCTAAAATATCAGGAAGTTATTGAACTCATTAGCCCAGCTTTCATCCTAAAGCTTATTACATTACACTGTTGCAGAGATAAGCCATTTAATGTTGATATTATTTGCTAAAAGATGTTGGTGTATCTGCCCCGAAACATTTAGGAACCTCTGGGTGTCTACGTAAGTCACAACTGAAAACTACACTTTGACTGACTTAAATTCAATTATCTTCAAATATAAGTTTAACTCATATTGGTCAGTTATGGCTTGTTCAGGTATTAAGTAAATTTCATGTGTGGAAGACAGGCTGATTTAATACAGAACTATGCTGTAGGAGTTTTAAAATAAGTATACAGTAATGATGGCACTCAGCAGATGATGGGAGTACTGTGACCATTGAACTTAGTCCAATTAATACTTAACCTCTGTGACTAATGAATGCAAATTTAGACTTGGGTATGGTACCTGCAAGATAAAAATATCTTGCACAATATCTACTTTTTAGAGGGTTTTAGATTGAGATCTTTACAATGATTATGCATCACTTTGAAGGTTCTCTAGACACTGTAGAAAAACAAATCTACACAAAACTGAGGGTGTAGGCTAATGAAGGTAACCAATTTCTGTTCTTTCCAATGTCCTCTCCACTCTTTGGTGAAGATCAGAAGAAAACCAAACGTTACTCTCGAAGGAGTTCTGCTTCCCCAAGGAGCTGCTTGCCCAAGGGACACTCAGAAGGTAGCCAGTGCCTGTTATGGCTTTGAGAGCTCTTATGATGTAAAGGTGTGACTGAATGTGTTTGCTTGAATGGCATATAGCAACATTTAGAATTAAGAGAAAAGTTGAGAAGCAACTGTAATAGAAATGAATGAACAGAAAATAGAAAGAAAGTTGTAGAACATGTTTATATGGTATCTTCTTCTTCTTCTTCTCGTGTACTGGCAGGGCTCTAAAAAAAAGGTAGAGCATATGAGCCAGAGGTGTGCGGGGAGGGGATATGACTTAATCAAAATGTAAATTATGCTTGAACGAATTTATACTACTTGCATTGACAGTCCCTTCAGGTAACATATTCGACTCCTTTACAGTTCTTGGGAAAAAGGAGTATTTGTAAGCATTAATACGACACGCAGGTTGTTGGAAGTTTTGCGTGTTCATTCTCCGAAGGCCTTGCAGTGTCACTGGTTTTAGGAAGTTTTCTTTAGGTATGTCAATAAGGTTCTGATTAATTTTATACAATAGGGTTAATCTGGAGGCAGATCTCCTGTTCTGCAAGGACGTCCAGTGGAGATCATGGAGGAGCTTGGTGACCGTTCCTTCCGTTTTACTATAGTTATGTGTGACGAACCTTGCAGCATTACGTTGCACCCTTTCCAACTGGCTACAATGCTTTTGAAGGTGAGGGTCCCAAGCAGATGTAGCATACTCTAAATGGGGCCTGACTAAGCTGGTATAGGCAGTGGCTTTGAGCTGCTTGGTGCAGTTGGAAAGATTCCTCTTTATGAGGCCAAGGACCCTACTAGCTTTTGTAGTTGCATGAGCAACCTGGGTGTCCCATTTCAAATTATCTTGGAGATGAATACCAAGGTAAGGGTAAGAATGAACTGTTTGCAAAGTCTGACCGCCCAGTTTGTAATTAAAATGGGTGGTGGATCTACCTGATGAGATGTGCATAACATAACACTTACTAGAGTTGAAACGCATTTGCCACTTGTTTTGCCAAGCATTTAAGGTATCAAGATCTTTCTGCAGATCCTCAGAATCCTTGGTGGTATGGTGGTATGGTACATGTACTGTAAAAGTGATCTTGGTTTTCAGGACATAAGCAGTCACCCCAAACTTTAATACTGAGAAAAATCAGCTGAATGTCACAAATATCCAGATTATTGTCCTTCAAGTCTCTCGCACAATGCAAAGAAACCACCATGATATAGTTTTGCATTTTGCAAAGCCAATTTGGGTCAAATATTGCACCATCTGCCATTCTTGGCTGCTCTCAGATTGCAAAATTTTTCCAAAGTAAAGGGAGACACCCTTCCTCTTAGACCTCTCCCCAGTCTATTCATTCAGAATGCTGCATTGGAAAATTGACCTGGCTGATTCTCTGTAGGTACAATAATCCAAATTGGAGTGACTGCATTTTCCAAGGCACTTCATTTATTAGCAACTAATATTAGGATGGTGCTACTGAAAACACTTTCATATGCAATACACAGGCTGTGATACTTTAAAAGTAGGACAGAAAAGTAATAAGTTCAATCATAATCATTTTCAAAGCTGGAAGATGTATGTCTACAATTGCAAAAGTTTATGCAGGGAAATATATTTTGCATGCAATGCCACATGCTGTGCAAGCCACAGTATTTCAATTCTCCTGTCTAGATTCTGATCTCAAATGTAAATATTGAGACTGGTCTTTAAAAATGCATAGGCATAAAAGAGGCAATTCTGGAGGGGTTGGTAGAGAGCATAAAAATTGCCAAGTCTATTTCGCTCCTCCTTACCTCCTATTTACCTATGTATACCATTATTGCCTGCAATAACCGTCTGGCAAACCTAATAACACCGCGGGATCCCCTACCCACTGAGGGCGCCCTAGAACCTAGTTCTTCCTTCTCCATTTTGCCTTCTCCGTGTTAAACACGTTCCGACTATCGTCTGGTAAAACCTTCCAAGTTTTTCCTCCATCTGATTTTGGATCGTTCCAGTTCCTCTCTCCTTACCGTGGGAATTCATCTTTCACCATCCTCTACGAGAATCATGAGTATCCTTTCTTGTTTTAGCCGAAAATTCTTACTAGAATTTTGTCTGTATCTTAGCTGGAGGTTTTTCGCCTTTGCGCGATCCTCCCATATACTTTTGTACAGGTACCAGTCTCGCGGCGCCATTTTGTTTTTGCGTCTCTCACCCAGGGCCCCCGTTTTCGGTCTCTGGGTTGACCTTCCCACCCCCTTTCCCCTCCCAACTGGTCTGTTTCTCCAGTTTATGATTTTTCTTAGTTTCGGCGTTTCTGTCCGGCAGCTTCATTTTGTATCTTTTTCAGGTTTGCTGCCTTGTTGTTTAGCTTCTTGCTACTGCGTCATTAAGTCCGTATTATTATCTGTTGTGCTAGCTTATCTGCACTTATCGCTACTGCTAGTTTTGCATATGTGTTTTTCGCTATTTATTAGCCTTTAGCTATCATCTTATGTTTTAGCTAGTTTTTGCTAGACTTACTATCAATTTATGTCGTATTTCATGTTACCTCCTCCCGGGCCTCGCCCGGCTACCGTGGAATGGTAAGTCCTCGGCTTTCCGGCTTATCCGGCTTTGTTACCGAGGTCTATTCAGGTATTGTGTGGTCTTCGGACCGTGGCTGCCGAAGCTAGGTAAGTCCCTCGGCTTATCCGCTTTCATCATTTGTTCTTTTGCATGTGGACTTTTTCCTTATCGCTTTTGTACAGACCCTGATTCTTCCAAATGCAGCTCCTGCAAGAAATTTCGTCCGTTTGTGAATTGGGATTTCCATTCTCTGTGTCCTGCCTGCCGTGATTGCTCTAAAGACCGTCCATGCAATGTTTGCCGATCCTGGACGTCCAAAGAATGGGACTTACTCAGACAAAGAGCCGAGGAAAGAGGGAAATCTATTCCGAAGAGGAAAAAGGGTGCTAAGCAGTCCCAACCGACTAATTCTCCCTCTAAGAAATCCAAAAACCGTGGCTCGGGTTCCAGCAAAATTAATCCCGGCCCT
Organism: Holothuria leucospilota; assembly: GCA_029531755.1. NCBI lineage: Eukaryota > Metazoa > Echinodermata > Holothuroidea > Aspidochirotida > Holothuriidae > Holothuria > Holothuria leucospilota. Next base: position 65,787,592 of record CM055962.1, read on the forward strand.
AAGGATAAATCCGGTATAGGTTCTGCCCAGTCAGACCTCCCGCAAGTTCAGATGATTGAGTCCGGTATAGGCTCTGCTACGGCTTGCCTCCCGAGACTCCCCAGGAGCCGTTCTCAAGAGAATTCTAGTCCAGGCTTGACTCTAACTCCCGACACAAGAGATGTCAGGGATTCCAGAGATGCTAGCTCCGGCTTGCCTACCGTCTCTATCCAGGGCAACGCTCCACTTGACACAGCTCTCCACTCCTCGGCTCCAACCGCCGTCACCGACCAACTCCAGAGAGCTCTTTTAGTCCGGGAACCCTCGGACGCCAACGCTCTGGTTCTCTCCTCGGACATGAATTCCAACATTACTAGAGATTTCGAGGGCTTTTCCGACCGAAGCCGCTCCAGGGATCGTTCGAGGTCCAAGAAAAAGAGGAGAAGACGACACTCTTCCTCTTCCTCCTCTTCCAGTCCGTCCATGAGCCGCCGCCATCGCAGGAGACACCGTCAGCCGGAACCTGCGTCCTTTCCTACCGAGGCCATCTCTCAGTTGGTGAACCTCCTGTCTCAGTCCGTCGAGCGGTTTTCACCTCAGGCCCCCGCTACGTCGTCCACGGCTATTTCGGGGCCCACTCAACCCACAGACCCGACCGTTGAACCTCTGTCGGATGAGGAAAATGATTTCCCTGACGAAGCTAGATCCCTGGCCTCCCAAGAGGATTTCTTCCTGCACACCGAGGCTCGGGTAAATTCAGGAGAGTCGGATGACGACATCCCGCTCATGGGTACAAGCATTTCCAAGGAAGCTTTCGATAAAGCTGTGGAAGTTATCAGGAGACAACTGGGCTTTGATGCCTCTTCCCCCCCGGAACCGTCGTCTTCTAGAAAATCCCACCTGTCCCTCAATAAACCGGTGACTCCTCTCAGATCGTCTATGCCAGTTGACGCGGAGTGTTTTGATCGGTTCGAGGCCCAAGCCAAGGCTAAGAAGTGGCGTGCCTACCCCAAGAGACAGGCGTCCGACTTTCACATAGATGACGAAGACTGGAAAGCCTTCTTTTCTTCCCCGTCCTTACCTGATGTTTGCCTCGACAAACTAAAGGCCTCCGGCGCCGTGGACCATAGGGGAAAATTTCGAACCTCGTCTACCAAGAAATCCTACCTTTCTCTTCAAGGAATTGATTTGGCAGCCAGAACTGATATGAAGTTTGCTTCTTCGCTTCTTTTGATCGCCGAGGTGCTTTCCAAATCTTTCAGACAAACCGGAACTGAGGAAGTCTCCCGTAAAGACACAGGGGCCTTAGTCAATATCCTTGGACCAGTCGCCAGACTTTCTTATGATCAGTTCGCCAAAGTCGCTGTTAAGGCTTCTTCTGATAGACGGGAGCTGGTCCTCGACAGTATCCGCTGGCCTTCCGATGACATAAAACGCCGATTCATGGAACTTCCCCTCTCCGGTGCGGACCTTTTCGCTGGGAAATTTGAAGAACAGCTTCTCACCGAGATCAAAAGACGCAAGGACATCAATAAGGCAGATTTCAACTTTCCCCGGAGCTCGTCCTCTTCTACTAGAACCAGAAGATCTTCACCCAAACCGTCTTTCCGTCGCCCATCTAGACCGTCCGCCTTTCCGTCTAGACAGCAGTCTATCCAGGGCCGCTCTCGTGACAGACCGAGGATCCAAGCCCCCGGTAGGAACCATCCCAAGTCAACCTCTACCAACTTCAGCCGTCGGCCGTTGAGAGGCTCTTCCCGTGGTAGTTCTCGAGGCTTCGGACGTTCCCAGTCCAAACCCTAGGGAGGCCCACCCTACCGTTCCACTCCCGGCGGTAGGGGGGAGATTGTTGAAACATGCCAACAATTGGGAGATTTTGTCGCCGGACCCTTTGGTTCGGCGCATAGTTCAGACGGGTTACAAGATAGAATTCTCCAGGATCCCGCCTTCTTCGGGTCGTTTCAGGTCAACTCCGGTGCCCAGAGTTCGGGACCAACGTCTAGCTCTAGAGAAAGAAATCTCAGATCTTCTTCAGAAAGGTGCAGTGTACATCGTCAGAAAGAATTCTCAGGTCAAACTCCACCGGTCCTCCTTCTTCCTCACTCCCAAGAAACCCGACACCTGGAGACCAATCCTAAACCTGAAACCTCTAAACAAGCTGTACATCCGTCCAAAAAGGTTCAGAATGGAGACCCTCGCCATAATCCTCCCGTCTCTTCAGCCCGGATCCTGGGCAACATCGATAGATCTAACAGATGCCTACCTTCACATCCCCATCCATCCGTCCCATCACAGATATCTGGCGTTCCGGTACAAGGGGATAGATTACTGCTTTCGGGCGATGCCGTTCGGCCTCTCAACTGCCCCCAGAGTTTTTACACGAGTAACAAGAGTGATTCTGGCTTTCCTGCGAAAAAAGGGAATACACGTTTACGCCCATCTCGACGACTGGCTTCTCATCGCACGTTCGGCCAACGAAGCCTCCCACATTACAAGCTTCACCCTCACGTTGTTAAGACATCTAGGCTGGGTGGTCAACGTGGAGAAATCGTCCCTCACTCCAAGTCAAAGGGTTACTTACCTAGGGGCAGTCCTGGACCTTCGCTCAGGCGTTGCTTACCCTACCCCAGAGAGAGTTCAGACATTAACGGACATGGCTACTCAGATGTCATCCTTCCAGTCAGCTCCAGCCAGACTCTGGCTTCGACTCTTGGGCCTCATGGCCAGTATGGTGGATGTTATCCCGTATTGCAGATTGTTTATGAGGCCGGTCCAGATACATCACCTACAGTACTTCGCCCCATCCGGCAGTCCTCTCTCGAAAGCTGTCCCATTGAATCCGGACGTCTTGAAACACCTTCACTGGTGGACTCTTCCACGCAATGTGGCCTCGGGGAGACTCTTCGTGGAAACTCGCCCCAAATCCACTATCATGACAGACGCCTCTTTGTCAGGCTGGGGAGCAGTATGGGAATCAGCCACGACCTCCGGCCTTTGGAACACCTCCCAGTCGAAACTCCACATCAACCTCTTGGAGATGGAGGCGGTCCTCCTAGCAGTCACCCACTGGAAACACCACCTCAAGGGGCACCAGCTTACAGTCCTGTGCGACAACTCGACCACAGTCTCTTACATCAATCGCCAAGGGGGAACGAAGTCCCACTCTCTTTGTCAAAAGACCTGGGACCTACTTCATCTATGCAGACTCCTCAACATTTCCATCAGGGCGACCCACCTTGCAGGGCAGGAGAACGTGATGGCAGACGCCCTCTCCAGGGGAACCCTTCAGGAAACAGAATGGTCTCTGTCCCAGGCTTGGGCCAATCACATATTCAACATTTTCGACCGTCTGATGATAGACCTCTTCGCATCCCCGATCAATGCCAAGTTACCAACCTTCTGCACCAGGTTTTTCCATCCACAGGCGTGGGCTACCGATGCTCTAGCAATTTCCTGGGACAATCTCCACGCCTACGCATTCCCTCCGTGGTGCCTAATTCAAAGAGTTCTCCTGAAGCTCAGGCTCAGTCTCCAACACAACTCTACTTCTCGTAGCCCCTTACTGGCCGAACCAACCATGGTTCCCGATCCTCCTGGAGATGCTCATAGATCTTCCGTTCAAATTCCCAACCAGGGACAACCTACTCACTCAGAAAGGGGGCAAGATTTGGCACTAACGACTTCAACATCTTCATCTTGCAGCTTGGAAACTTTCATCCGACAACTCTCTAGTCAAGGCCTTTCACAAGAAGCTGCAGTCCTTGCCTCGGGGTCCAGAAGATCTTCCACCGTGTCGACTTACAATTCACGGCTCTCCAGATTCAGAACCTGGTGTTCCGAGAGAAATACTGATCCCATGGAGGCCTCATTAGAGTCCGTAGCCGACTTTCTACTCCACATTTTCAAGGAGGGTAAACAAGTGAGTACGGTTAAGAACTACCGGTCAGCTATTTCTTCTATCCACGAGGGCTTCCCTGACGGCTCAACCATTGGTTCGAACAACGCCATTAACCACCTTCTCAGGGGAATGTTCAATGAAAGACCTCCGCACAAACGTCTTAGTCCTTCCTGGTCCATCAACGACGTCCTCAACTCCTTATCCACCTCTCCGTTTGAACCCATCCACAACACTTCACTGGAACTTCTGACTCACGAGACCCTCTTCTTATTGGCTGCAGCTTCGGCCAGGCGCCGTAGTGAACTCCACGCTCTAACAACTAAAAGAGGGTTCATCCGTTTCAGCCACAACGGAGTCTACCTGATTCCAGATCCCACCTTCCTGACTAAGAACGAGACAGCCTCATTCTCGCCTGGTGAGATCTACCTCCCAAACATCTCCTCTGCTTCCTCGATTAGGGAGGACAGAAAGATTTGTCCTGTCCGGGCTTTAAGATGGTACATTGAGAAGACTAAGAACATTAGATCCTCAGAGAGATTATTCCTCATTCCCAGATCTCCTTACAACCCGGCATCTAAAGACACCCTCTCCAGATGGATTGTCAACCTTATAACTCCTCACATCGACAATGACGACCCAGTCCACGCACACCAGTTACGGGCTCATGCCACTTCTAAAGCATGGTTCAACGGGGTTAGTCTATCAGATATCCTCAAGGCCGCAGCATGGAAAACCCCATCTACCTTTGTGTCGTGCTATCTAACAGACGTCGTCTCTAACGAGGGTGCCTTCGCCAGATCAGTCTTGGGAATCTCGAATCAACATCGTCGTCCGGTCCTCCCACCATCTTGCCGGTGCTAGTCTGAATACATAGGTAAATAGGAGGTAAGGAGGAGCGAAATAGACTCACCAAAACTCCCTGGGTTGGGAGTCTATGAGCTCCGATACTTACCTCCTATTTACGTCCCGCCTCCCGCCCCTGGGACTCCGATGTTATCTAACCTCCTGACGGGCTCAACTTCCGGGACATCGCCTCTCGCTCCAGGCTCTCTCTCTCTATTTGATGGTGCCTTTTCGGTCAACTCCTCGAGATACTTACCAGTCCTTCTCTCTCTCAACCATGACTCTCCTCGGGGACGACTTCGCTATTCGGGCCTACCAAGACCTTCAGCTTCCCACCGAATCCTGGTGAGTCCTATTGATTCCTAATGAGACCTAGTGAAGCCTATTGAGACCTATTGAAGCCTATCCAGTCCTTCCATCGATTATGACGAATCTAGGAGTCCGACGTCCTTCTTCAGGGGTCGAATTTAAGCCCATGGTACAGTCCGAACATAGACGTTGGACCTCTCACGGCCTACTTCTTATCAAGAGTGTCTTCTTCAGCCTCCAGACCCTCTCCGGACATGTCAGCCAGGCCTCTGTCAGACACCAAGACTCTACTATAGGTGAGATAGGGCGTTCTCGCCCCTTCGTTTGTTTCTTGTGTGTATGGGGATCCTTTTGGGGGGTTGGGTCCTTCGTTCCGAGTTTTCTGACTCGGAGCGGCAAAATGCAGAAGGAAGAACTAGGTTCTAGGGCGCCCTCAGTGGGTAGGGGATCCCGCGGTGTTATTAGGTTTGCCAGACGGTTATTGCAGGCAATAATGGTATACATAGGTAAATAGGAGGTAAGTATCGGAGCTCATAGACTCCCAAACCAGGGAGTTTTGGTCATTTATCGGGGTAAAATTCATGACGTGATTGTTGTTGCTGATAAGGAATTTTAGGGCAAAAACAGTCTGTGCCCTTTGTTGAAATGTCTTAATGTATGCATGAATGTTTTTCATTTTTTTTTTTACTTTAGCCAATCAGAGTGCAAGAAATAAGAAAAGCATTTTAGGAGTACTGCTACTTCTGCTAATATGTCCATTTAATACTGTGTAATTTTTGTGCACATTGTTGGCTTGCATCCCCCCTCATTCAGTAACCATGACAACCATGGTATTATGATCTTAAAATTCACACAATTTATACAAATTTTCAAACATTGACATAAGGGATAAAATAGAATAAATTGTATGAAATAGTTACAAACAGAGTAACAAAACATTTCCAGGTTATTTTTGCCAAACTGAAATATAGAACTCTTGTCTTACATAGTCTGCAGTATGTGTAGTACATTCTTTCTCAGTGCACTGTAGTATAGATGTGTTCAGAGTCTAAAAAATCAAAAAGGTTGAGAAACCTGAAAGGCACAGTTTTGACTGTAAATGAAAGAAAAAAAAGAAAAGCAAAACCATAAATTTGAAAAAAAAAATGTGAGGCATACTTGATATACTGTAAGTGTAAGATTTTCAAGAATACAAATATTTGCAAAAATTGACTAAATTAAATTTTGATCGTTGCCTCTTTTTGTGCTTTTGGTGATTTCAGAAAGATTTAGCATTAAGTCTAAACCTAGGATAATTATGGACTTCACACCACATCCAAAAACATAAAATGTCAGTATGTGCTTGTAATTGTGATGTTGCTGCATGCACTGGTTGACAGGAACAGCCTCCAGGTAGCATTCGGTACTGATTTCATTCAGTTGAAAGCAGTAGTTAAGTAGACTTACATAGGCCAAATCAGCAACAAAATGTGTAGCTGCTCCAGGCACTTTAAAACAGAACCATTGGCACATAATTCTAAAATTTTAACTTTAGCCATTTCTGAGACTTCCATATATGTGAAAATTTATGGAGTGTTGCAGTGTGAATGTATTTGTTTTGTCAATCTACCATAGAAATAAAAGTAAGGGAGAATGACCTCTGCCAATCTGGACTGAAGCCATTGATTTAGCTTGGCTGTACGGCAACAGAGCACCTGCGTGTAATACATATATCACGTCATTGCCTTTTGCCCCAAGAATTGGCAAACAAACTGCAAGTTTTCCAGTTAGGAGTATAAAACAAAATACTTAAGGCACCATGACTTATTTCTGTTGTGAAAATTACTCCTAATCTTTCAAAAAATGGATAAAATAAGATATAACTTCTGCAGCAGAATGCACACTGTACATAAGGAGACGCACCAATCAACGGGTCTTTTGCTGTACAACGAAAGCGCCCTCACAATTTTGGTGGCTTCATGGGTTAAACATGCATGTGATGCTTTGTGTCAGCATTCTCCCTTACTTTTATTTCTGTGCAATCTACAAATGATCTGTTTACTCTTACTTAAAGCTAGTTTCTTTTTGGTGGTGTGCTATGTAGGGCTGTGAACGTGTAGCAAAATAATAAAACCTTGAACCGCGAGAACTTGCAATCGTTTAGCGATTAATCACGATTACCTTATATTACAACAGAAAGACTCGGTGTGTATTGATTGACGTGATAAATAGGCCTGTTCAAAATGAATTGGTAATCCAAACATGATTCCTGTAAAGGCTTGTTCAAAGTCGAAACAGAAATCACAACATGGGCTGAAATTTACAGTAGCACTTATCTGATCATCCGTGACGGGTAAAACTTGCATCGGACAACCACTTTCTCTCTTTGAACTTGTCCAATGGACGAGTAGATTTTATTTTTAATTGGATAGTTCCCTACATCAGCAGGAAAGTATGTCCTAAAATTCCCCTTAAGAAGTGGTATTGAGACAATGGTATTGACTACCATTCATTATCGTACTATGCAAATAAAAATGAAAAAATGCGGGATTTAAAGTAAATGTTTGTTTTCTATGGCAGAGACAGGAAACAGAAGTGTTCATCTCTTGTTTGTCAGTTTCATTCGGGCAACCAAAAACTATTTCGGACAACCTAAATTTAGCTTCAGGTTGTCCGATGGGCAACCTGAAAATTTCCTTAAAAATCAGGCCTGCTACATATACTATACTGTACTATATATTATGCACTCTGCATTTACAGAGTATTCAGATAGAAAGAAAATGGACGAAAAACAGGTTTTGCGATCAATCGCTTAGTAGGTTATATTAAACGTTTATTCCACATGCAATAATGTAGTGATTAATTGCTACACGGTCACAGCCCTAGTGTTACGTTGAAATATTTGCAGTAGACATTTGTTACAAGTAATATTGACTTTCGTTTCAACCATCTTGAAAATTTTCAAGAGAGACAAGATGATACTACGATTACTACTCTTTCTGTACTCATTTTTAGTCTCTAGAGTCGAGATGGCTGAAACAAAAGTCAACATTACAGGGTGATGACTCTGTCTACCATTAACAGAATTCTGTGGAATTCTCAAACTGTATTTGTTACAAGTTTACACACACACACACAAAAAAAACCCAGAGCATACCAACATTACAACTGTCCTTGAAAAGAAGGTTAAACAAGGGATAACATTATGCATACTTTATCTTATGAGTTCCTCTTCCTATGTCACATATGTATAGCTCATGTTTATTCATGACAGGTGCAAAAACAGTAATATAAAGTGGTCAATATTTGATGGATTTTGATGAGAATTGCAGCTATTTTTAATGCTTTTTACATCAAATAGGCACATATCCACAGAGCTGTAAATTTACGTATGTTCTTAATAGCTGAATGTTTTGAAGAGGCAGAAGTGATATTTTCTGTATCCATGGATACACCATATCACAGGCATGTTGTAGAGCTGATTACAGTATAGTTTTGTGTCAATTCCTTGATGTAAGAAACATGTTCTGTCAAAATTTGGAGCTTTTAAAAACTTTGAATTAAATTGTACATGTATGCTGTCTCATCACGTTTTATACTGTGACTAATGTGTGTCTGGTTACTGTCCTGCTTGCATGAAAAATGCTTAGCCATGCTATTTTTAATGTTCACTTGATTGAGAAAAGTCAACAAACCACCGACATTGACATTACAAATTTAAGGCTTTAACTTTGTCTGAGAGTTGCAATTTTTCGTGATTTAAAACATATTCTGTGGAATGTCTGTCACAGATGAGACCATTTCTCCAGACTATGTGGCGAAGAGGGAAAATACTCCATTTACAGTATGTCAGACTAATTTGTCTTGCAGCTAGTTAAATATAAATCAATCAGGATAGGCATTAATGCAACTCCTCCTTGTGGGGCAATTAGACCACAAAATGGATCAGCTGCATCTGGGTGAGGTCGATTGAGTTTGTTACACGTGACTGACGCTCACATGTTCCACGATCATGTTACAAAACCTTTGTCTTGCCCTTGCCACGAGTTGCAGCTTACATGTGTTGTTATTTAAATGCACATACACGGAGTTGCAAATGTTAATTATGCAAGGCAGTGCTTCTGTCTAAGTTTGGATCAGGTGGTAACCCTTTGAAAAAAAAAATAAACGATAAGTTAAACGTTTCATGTCTGAGAATAGGTTTCTTTAATTGGTTAAATACAGGAAAATGCTCAGGAACAATTGAATTATATCTGAATATTTATCACATAGGGGACAAGCTCATGAATCGTTTGTGGTGTGGAATGTCTTGAAAGTCTTGAATTTCGATTGATCCATGGGTAAGACTTGAAACTACTTAATTAAATTTGCCCTGCCAGGTTTCCAGGCATGTCCTGGAAAAGTTGTACAAAATGATTTTCCTCCCATCATTAACGTTGTCGTTGACTGGATGAAATAAAGTCTGTCCAAACTACGTAGAGCTTGTGAGATGTTGTAATGTGATAAAAATTCCCTTCCATGTCTTGCAAGCCTTATAGCACGTTATAGAACAAATAAAATACAGTATTTGTACTGTATTAAACACTTGGATATAGAAATTGTTCAAGTATCAGTTAGACCTTGTATCTGTGCAAGTGATGACACTTATATTATTGTTGGGTACTGTAAGTTAGGTTCTTTATAGTTTGTATGTATGTATTTCATGTAAGGCAATGCTAAATTCCCAATATACTAGAGAAAAATTCCTAGTAGGAGAAAATCTTGGAAGTAAAGCTTGCAAATATGGCTGCTTAGAGGGTCTTTTATACAGGGTATATGTTAGATTAATGTTTTCAGAAAGTTCTTGACCAGTTGGTAGTTTAAATGCTGTTGTTTTTATGATCAATTGTGCTGAATTCTTAATGCCATGTATTATGCATGACTGTCACAGATCCAGAGAGTAAGGACAGTGTGCTATTTTTGGCATCACCAGTCAACTGATGGAAAAGGGAGAGGGAGGGGAGGGGAGATGGAGGTAAAACTTAGCAGTGGCAGCCAATCTCATCTAAGGTTACAGCCGATTTATCTGCAATAATTTAGTGTTTGCACCGGGTCCAAAATTCGGAACTGGGTACCAGAGTACCGGAAAATATAACTTCTGTTAGGCTACAAGTTTGTTGTAAAGTCATAATAAGAAATTTTGCTTTGCACGTTGATATAATATAACTCCAATGTATCTTACGTATGGGCATGACAAGTGTTCTTAGGTGTGTGCGTGATAAATTTTGCCAGGGAAAAGTAACATGTTAGGTGTTCTGTCACACGTGCAGTCTATGTTAGTGAAACTTTGGATCGGGGTAGCAATTTCAGAACCGGATCCTGACATCGTTGGTCAGGTACCCAGTGCAAACACTACAATAATTAATAGCCAAATGGGAGACTTAAAATTGCTGCACACCCTTCTCATTTCCCACATGATTTGCTACAGGCCTAACCCACCACCCCTGAGGTAAAAAGTGCAAATAGTCCAAGGGATAACTTTGAGTATGGTATGTTGTGTCTTGTGGTTGGCTAATGCAAATTATAGTGGTCTTGAATGACTGGACTGCCACCCTTTACATCACTGCATACTGCAGGTTCATTTTTTATCACTCTTCTCATGAAGCATTTGCTCCATAGGCTGGTGCAGTCACTGCAGTTAATGTTGCAGGCAAGGACATATGGGGTATTGTTAAGTCATGGAGTTGACACCCTTCAGATGGTTAAATGTACTTAAATGTGGCTGTAAAACTTTCTATGTAAGAGCTTTTATTAGATTCCTGGAAATACCATATTCCATGACATGTTTTACAATGTGCGAACATAACATGTAAGCCAGGGATTTTCAATCTTTGGTAGTGTAACTTGAGACCCACATTTGATTGTTGACATTGATAACCCTAGGACCTCCTTTTACAATTTACCAAAAAAATGAATTTCCACTTTATATATTTATAACTTTAACACCATACAAGATGAGTTTCAACAATATAAAACAACGTATGCTACTAAAATACCATCTGTGTCAGATCAGATGAAGTGTATTAAAAAATATGAAACAAATGATGACTATAACGAATTCTTTTTAGAATGTCTCTGGTTGACATCATGGTTCACCAGACAGTCTATTTTGCTCTTCTTTACCTCCTATTTACATATGTAACCATTATTGCCTGCAATAAACGTCTGGCAAAAACTAATAGCACTGTGGTATCCCCTGCCTAAAGAAGGTGCCTATAACCCAGACAGTGCACTGCAGCCTACCAGTGGGCTGTGGCCTATAATTGAAAACACTTCTCTAAGCTTACGGTTAAAAGAAATCTAATTGCTACAGTAGTGCAAGTACTGTAATGTTGCATATATGTTGATCTAAACTATGATCAAGTACTAAAATTTAGTGCCCTTTGCAAAAGAAATGAGTGATAGTAAATTGATTGAATCTGACAGGTTCAAACCCCCCCCAACCCCCGAGGACATAATGCCATATGTGATCAAAGTAAAATCTTTAGGAGTGTTGGTGGCTGGGCTCAGAGACAACAGCCCATGAACAAATCCTACCCTGACACCCCTACCCTGGACTTCCTAAGTTTCTGGTGGTGGTCCTAGGACTTTGTCTGAGCAATTGTCTTTGGTGGGTGGGGTGGCCGGGGGGATTGTCTGGTCACACTGTGGCAGTGGCACTTAATCAATTCTAATCCACTTCCCTAAGATAATTTTACAAATGTTATAGCCTAGAGTAAAAAAAAAAAAAAATCAACATAATTTTATGTGCCTCTACAGGGTTTAGAAATTCCTGAAAGCTATAGAAAGTGAAAATGGTACAGTTTAGACATTTCCTAGCATTATGATGTGGATTCATGGCCAAAAGTCAAGAATTAACACACAGCCAGTGTAATCACAGTTGTTGCATTAGCTAGGCCAGCAAGAAGAAATATTCTTACCTGTAAAGCTTATGATACAGTCTACAGTACCTTGTTATTTTTGTACTGTACTGTAGGGTACCTAAATCATTTGTTAGGAATTAGAAACATGGGATCATTACTCGTACATCATGCTAGTAAAAGAAAAATCTCAATTTATTATTATTCCATGGAATAGATACTGTGCTGAGCCCCCCCCCCCCCAAAAAAAAATGGTTCAGATACAGCTGTCTACTTTCAATGAATTTATGCAGGTTTTTTTTTTCCTCTCTCTCTCTTTTACCTTTCTTCCCCATCCACAAATCAGGGTTTGTGTACATCTTTGAAAACCTCCAAATTCCTTGCATTTGATTGGTCCATTTTCAAGGCTTTTAAAGTCTAGTGTTTGCACCGGGTCCAAAATACGAAACCAGGTACCCGAAGTCGATGGTCGGTCCGGTACCCGGGTACCCGAAAATATAACTTCTGTTAGGATACAATTTTGTTGTAAAGTCATAATAAGAAATTTTGCTTTGCACGTTGATATAATATACTGAACACCAACCTAGCTTACGTATGGGCATGACAAGTGTTTTTAGGCGTGTGCGTGATAAATTTTGCCAGGAAAAAGTAACATGTTAGGTGTTCTGTCACACGTGCAATCTATGTTAGTGAAACTTTGGATCGGGGTAGCAATTTCAGAACCGGGTCCTGACATCGTCGGTCGGGTACCCGGGTACCTGGTGCAAACACTATTAAAGTCCTTTTAAAGTAGTCTTTAAATTAGCTCTTTTCCTTGGTATTTTGTAGAAAAGATTCGGAAAAATTGTTTATCATGTCTCATATCATCATCATATTTCAAAACAATCAGGTTTACTCATAATGTAATTGGTAAAAAAAAAAAAAAAATAAGGATCAAAATGCCCTAAAAAGTATTTTCTGATTTTCCTTCAAAATTTGGCCTTTTATTTTTATGGAAATCTGAATGAAATAGTTCTTGAGGCATCTGGGAAGCTGGAAAATGTAATCCATGACCCGAAAAGGCCTTGAAAAAGCCCTGGAAAATCTAACATCAGTGCTGTTTGTGTATTAAAACCTGACCATGCATTGGTGTTTGAGTCAGTGGACTGTTACAATGGCAGCTCCCTGGGACTATCTTTCCACATGAAACAGCAACACCAAATAATATTATTGTGGGTGAACTGCCAGGTGCCCTCTCCCGGAAGTTAATTTTTCTTTCCAATACCGTAGATCGTTGCTCATTACCTGGTAGATGTCAATGACACTTGCATGGCCAATAGTTTATCCTATTGCATGACGTCCACTTATCACCACTTGGTTTTGTGTATCATTACCACAGTCCTGTGATTGGATTTATCTGTCGTCTCCATTGAGTTGTTTTATTACACTTTTTCTTTACTCTGTTAATTGGTGCTTTGTCTGTAATTATTCTCAAAACACAACATTTTAAATTCCACCTCTAGACTTGATAACATTTCCTGCCACCGTCTTTCACAGTATCATTAGGAACCCCCTCGCAGCAGTTAGATTTCTCTTTAATCAGGAAATGGTGGTTGTAAAAAAAAATAAAAGAGAAAAAACCAGGCAGGATCTGATAACTTCACACTTCTGGTCCAGAAGAACCAGGCTCTAAAAATAGTGAGAACACTCTTCAGGGTGCACTTAAATCAATAAGTTACAGCTTGCTCCTGAAGGAACTGTTGAAAATCTACTACCCATGTGATGTGACAAGTACCAGCATATCCCCTGGCATCAGACTTCCTATCTCAGAATCTTTTGCTATTTGCTACTGAGAAGTCTTTTGTGAGTTGTCAGCTTAGGTGATGCATCCAAGTCCTTGTTTGATTTTAAAGTTTGATATGAGGAGTTACGTGAAGTACTTCAAAGAAATGTACAAAAGAAAAAGTGGAATAAACTTGGTAAGTATTCCTTATGCTGTAACTGTAAGTGGTACATAAACGGTGTTTAGATGAGCATTGCCCGTCCTTAAAGACAGATACTCATCATCCCAGACAGTTCCAGTTCTCCCATCTAGGTTACTTCTAGCCCCACCCACAACTGTCTTTAGCTTCTCCTTGTGCAGACACTTAAGGCAATGTTCTGGTGGGCATTCAAGGCCCTAATGAGTATAAATCAGAACACTCTGTGCATGCTGTCTAATATGAGCTGCTCTGCATCTTTTGAATTTTGTAACTCTGATGTCAATCAAAGAGCAGTCACCAGTTGAGACTTTTTTCCTCACCCCCAAGTAAAAGTCATACTTGGGGAGATGAGTGTATCTGTCTTTAATTGTAGGATCTTCTAAATGGTGTTCTGTGATTGCCTGTCATACCTCTGCATCTTACAAAGTCATCAGCCCAGCAGGTAATCTGCCCCTCCTGTCTGTTTTAAAATGTCTTAATCAAATCCCCTTTTTCTTTTAATATTTGTAACAAATTAACACTGTGACAATTTATGTGCTGTGCAGACACCAAAAGTTGCTGTATCTCTTTAAGTTCCAACAACCTCACCTACATTTCACATGGACACAACCTTCTGCCAGTGAATACAAAACCTATTGAACAAAATAATGTGTGGCGCGCAAAAAGTAAAAGCAATACATTAAGCACTGTCTCTAGAAAGTCCAGACATCCTCAGCTCTCTACATTTTGCATCAACACAACCTTCTGAATATTAGAACAATTTGCGTTGTCATTGGAACAGAGCAATAGTTGTAGATGCCTGAAGCTGTCCATCATAATGTCAAAAAGAGTCACACTGCTGTTAGTATCCATAAGCGGTACTCCTGAGAGCCTGCAAAAAACTTGTGTCCTACTTTTGTTGTATAACATCCTGCATGTGACCTGCCTCATTGATAATGTTGATCTACAGGTAATATTCATCAACTTTTTCGAAGGTTGATGGATTTATTTGAAAAGTCTCTGCATTGTGTCCTTTCTAGAGGACATCTTAAAGTGTTTTTTTTTTTTTTGAATTGCTTTACAAGAAATGACTGGTTACCACATATGGAAAATAACAGGCCTCTACTTTTGGTAGCTGTAATATAGCCATTATATATAATATTCCTGCAGAAAAGAACTCTCTTAAAACAATTGGTACAGGAGTACTAAGAGTGTCATAGTTGAGGTAACATTTTTCAAATTGATCATACAGTTAAAACACTGCTAATGGTGTCCATAAATGTTAGCCATGAAACTTGCATCATTTCATCTGACTGTCTTTTAATTACTTTCCTTGTTTTCTGGAAAACTGTATTCTATGAAGAGCAGTGGGGTTACCATGGGAGGCAAGGGAAGGGGCATTTTTACCCTGGTGACTGTCTGCTGTCCTCCTCCCTACAGCTATCCTGTGTGCAAATTTCTCTGTGCTTTATTTAGGAAACTGCATTGTAGGCTATATATAGTGAATAGAATACTTTCCTAGGGTCCGACCACTCATCAATTGACAAGGGAGTATCAAGCGTGACCAACAATCCATGTAAATAGGGTATTTTTTTGAGAATAGGCACGCTACGTACGCAACCACCAAAATGAAGGTATAGGGTGTATTTTCGTATGCCTTGGTTTTTTACTAGGTGATGTTTGGGAAATTCAGAAGAAAGAGTAATTATAGTTTGGAAGTCGGAACATTTCGGAAGATTCAGGAACTGGAAGAAGTTTTGTTGTTTTAGTCAAATACGAACCTATTATGGTGGTTATACTTACTTAGGGTGTATTTTGAGTCTCGGACAAATACGTGTTTAGGGTGCTTTAAAAAAATCCATGGTCATGCCTGATACCCCCTTGTCAATGATCAGTGCCCTCCTCCAGAATACTATCCCCCTCACCTAATTTATTACTGGCATCTCTGCATGCCACCCTTTCCCTTAACTAAAAATTTCTGGTCATCAGACCACTACTGTGTCAAAATTTGCAGTAATTAAATTTCATTTTTTGGACATCTTGCCCCACCTTCCTCTTTCATTTCCACTTGCAACCTTCCTTCCTCGCTTGTGTAGGTTCCTTTTCTACCTAATTATTTAAGTGTACTTCTGTATTTTGTTTCAAGGTGTTAATTAGATCTGCCAAGAGGACAAGTTAGGGGCAGATAAAGTTGCCACAGTGTACATATATCACATAAAATGAGTTGCCTGTTTCTCATTCAATTATTCCAAAAAAATTAGTTTTGCTTCTTCATTAATTAGCAACTGTTTTTGTTGGTTTTGAATAAATGATTTAGGTCTGTTAATGGTGGTTTATTTACTGAGGCACTTACAGATAGCATTTAAAGGCTCCACTGATGATTCAGTTAAGCCCCTTTCACACTACATGCGATACAGATACGATACGACGTGATACGATACCACACAATAAAAATGTTACCAACCCTTTCAAACTATAGGCAACTTTTTCTTAATCTCTCAGGGTTATTCCAATAACTGATAGTCATGTGATCTAACAGGATATACTCGGAATTAGCAAATCTGTCTTATCATCGGTCACACAAAATATTGCTTGGTGACAAGTGGGTGAAGGTTGATATTATTTCAACTCAATTTTATCACGTTGTATCCTGTCACATAGTATCGCACCATATAGGGGGCCTGGTGTGGAAAGGGTCTATAAAAAAACATTGTTTTCAACTTTTTTTATTGTAAGATTTGTATTGTATCATGTCTCTTCACACCTAGTGTGAAAGAGGTTTTAAAGTTTGGACAACATTGGAAATGGTTATTAAAGGCTCTACTGATGTTTCACTTAAAAGTAGGGCAACATTGGATATCCTTTGATGCACTTTTAAGTGATGCAAAAAGAACATAACTTTTATAAATAACTTTTTACAAATGGATGCAATTCTTTTAGAATATCAATTAAATGATAATAATAAAACCAGTTAAAGTAAGCATTTTCACATAAACATTCTCTGTGATTTTTTTTTAAATTGATTTTATCTATCTTCAAGGGTAAATTTAATGAACTTTGAAGATTTTCAGAGAAACTAAAGTGGTTCTGTTTGTAAACATAAAACACAGTGGGTACTTCAACTTGCTACCTGAAATTTTTCAAGTGTAAATTGTACTAGCTTTTGTTGTCATGATTCCTTCAAAAGCTCGATTACAGAGTTTGACAGGTTCACTTGCTGGGTGTTACTCTAACTCTTGCAGTGCTAAAGACCATTGTAGACTGTTTAATTTCAGTTGTCATGGTGATATCTCACACTATTGTCTCCATTGATGTCATAGTCATTACCACCATGGAACTATTTGGGTGTGCATTGCATTTTGCAACTGATCCCTTCTAACTGTGAGAGCAAGGACATTGCAGTCAGTGACTGATGTGGGTTTTGAACTGGCTCCAACTCTAGGCAAGGGAAGCCCAAGGGACAGACCATAGCAACCCAGTGATCAGGTTTCCAGGAAGATACAGTGGTTAAAGTTATTGCCCTCAGGTTCCCTTTGCCTTCTTCTACACCCAGTTGATTCCTTTGTCTTGTCTAACACCAGTCTACATGGTGGCATGCTTAGTATAGCTGCTAGGTGAGGAAGTATGTTGTCCTCAGTGACCTCACACAAGTGACTGCAGGAGACCTGAGTCATCACCAAGCACAGTCACCCAGCTGATTAAAACTTGCTGAAACCAAATCTAGCTTGGATAGAGTGAGGGAATGAAGGACATGAGAGAAATTTCTCATGAGCATTGTTAGGAGACCATTTGGTCAGATTGGGAACAGGAAGTTAACTCTGGTACTAATTGCTGAGGGATATTTTACAAGACTGATTTCAGAATGATTTTACACTCAGAAAAAAGTTCAATGGCTTACCGGATGAAGTGAAAGGCTGAAAAGGGGGAAATAAAAATATAGGTGAAAAAATATTTGAAGGGATAAAAATACATGATTGTTACCATGTGCTCTTGTAATTGGAGAGAACTTTAAAAGTGCAGCGGGCATGGGATAAGTTGAATTGAAGCTGTGTTACTAGACGGATCGCTTCAAGACTAAGCTTAGGAGTTGCGTTTAGTGCTGTGTTGTGGATCAGTTTTCTAGCAAGGAAGGTATAATTATGAGGCTGAAGGAATTAGCTGTCCAGGTTACTCATTTATATGGAGCCTATGCCCTGGAGCTCATCCATTGCCATGAACCTGATCAGGTATTTTGTATTTCTGTCACTTATGACAAGTGTTTATGTTTAATGTTTGGGATTTATTTGACAATTGCTTGAAATGCATATTCAAGTCTGTAAAAAAAGGGTTTAAAAAATGGGATTAGTTCATGTTAGAAGGCTCAAAGGGATTTGTTTGTACTGCACAATGTATGGAAATTCCTGCTCAGGATTTGTAGAATTTCTTTTTTTTTTGAACTATTTTGTGGAGAGTTGGGCCCCATATTAGCTTCAATGGTGGTCACATTTCTGATTCTTCTGAGCTCTCTGTTTCTTTTGGTTCAGTGGAAAATCATTTTAGTAGTTACACATGGCTTTGAGCTGTACTTTTTATTCCATTACTCCAGTATTAAGGAATAGGTACTGTTAGTCAGTAATCACATTATACAAACCATCTTTTGACTTGGTAGTTCTGACTTTTGTATAATGGATAATGGCTACTTTCATCCACAACCTCATAGTGTATTTTAAAAGTATCATAGGCCCTATGTAGGACAATTTATGCTTTTAGTGCTGAAGTTTGTACTCTTTGCCAAGGCTTCCAAGAAGTGAGACTTTGGTGCTAAAATGAGCTTTGTATTCAGTACTTTTCACTCCTTTCAGTCATTTCCTGTTTCGACATTCCTGTTTCTGTAGATAAAGATGGTCTGTAACAGAGGATAAAACCTTTCCCACTGTTGTCCCAAACAATTATTCCCTTTAACAAAGGAAAAACAGTTTTGGTTCTATTGTCAAACTACATATAGGACTGGAATTTTATTATATACAATTAGTTTAATTGTACTGTATGTCAGTGAGGGAAATTTCTCTCTCGCAGGTTGTTTCGAGTTCAAGGGTAGATGTTGTTAGTAACTTTTTGTCTACAGTAATTAAAAGTTCGGTACTTAGGGTTTAGTCTAGTGTTCGACCGATTATGCCATAATCGGCAATCACCGATTATTCAATTACACAATCAGGCCGATGCCGATTACCGATCACCGATTATTTACATGTATAGGAAGGTCATGTTTTCTCGCTGTCAGTCGCATATTTCTAACTTTGTTCACACACCATAACATAACTGCTCACACTGGAGATGAACGATTAAGAACAGTAGGGCCTACCCCACGTTCCACGAATGGAATATTGTTTTTGAAGAATTTCCTCTCAAAATACTGAGATAAAAATCAACCATAAATACATGCTTTCGTACGATGTCACAGGCTTAACGTTAACCAAAGAGTCTGTCGGCTTACATACGGCTTTGCCTACAGTGGTTCAATACACCGATCATGTCGAAAGATCCCGTGTAAAGGTCTGTACTGGACTGTCGTAGTGCTATATAGTAGCCTATCCACCCCAGTTTTAAGCAAAACTATCTACCTTGGCACTTAAGGGCCACTAAACATTCCACTCAATTTACTCATCTCATGGTTCCATAACGATATGGATACATATTTTTTAAACCCTATTTAAAGCGTCTTGCCCAAAACTTACGTCTTATGTAAAAGAATCTCCAAATGAAATGTAAAACTAATTCCCGATAAATTCCCGTAATCGAAAAACTGTTGCCGTTCCAGCGTGAATTTAACACGGGCCCGTTTCCCTTCGTTCATCAGTTAGGAGCACGGAGTAGTACATGACCAACGTGCTATGTAAAAAGCGCGGGCAATGCACTTAGCTTGCATTATGTATTACACACTGTACTGGTGTGCTTCGTAGGTGAACTTCAACTTCGCAAGAACTGTACGGCAATTACGTGTGCGCATGTGCGGGTTATAGGTAATTAAAAACTTAACGAAAGGAATGTGGGAAGTGGCATAATTTATGCAGGATAATGAGCCTCGAGTTTCCAAAGTTGCTACAGTACGTATGTGCACCAAATGTGTACAGATGATGTGGTTAGCACTGAAACTTGAAAAAACGTAGCGCGAAGTCATTTCTTCCTGTAGTACAATTTGTATGCAGATTGTGGCATGGTCCGTGGCATGCACACCTTGTAGGTAAATCTGTGTGCCCTTTCACGCACCTGAACTGTGCTGCACTAGAGTTACGGCACCAATTACCATGATCGCAATCATTTGGAGAGCTTAAAATGTTGCAAGTTATGTGAGTATCAGTGCTGATATTTTGGGCGGGAACTTAAAGAAACGCGTGTTTTGGTGAATTATAAAGATTTTTGCAGAAACTTTGAAGTGTATTTTAGCCCTGTTTCCAGTTTTCAAATAATCGGTGGTGGTAATCGGTTGAATGACAAAATTTTACCGATGCCGATTATGTACCGATTGTGCGATAATCGGCCCGATGCCGATTATCTAACAGATGATCGGTCGAACACTAGTTTAGTCAGTTTGCCTCTTCCCCTCGAAAGAGTTTTTCCATTTGAATTATTGCAATAAGGGGTGTCTTTTAGCAAAAGTGATAGTGAAACAGCGATTCTTTTGAATGGAATCTTTTGTGTTAAATTTAACGAAAGAATCTCCAGCTAAAAGCAGAAAGAGATGCACAGCCTGTATGGGTACTGAAACTAACATGTGAACTGAAAGTCCAGAAGGAATTTGGTGAATTACGCTAAAAAAGCCTTGATTATTGACAGGATTCTAGTTCAGATATGGTTTAAGTGTAGCTGGTTTACAAAGACATGCTCCTTAAGTCCCACTTACATAGCCTATCACTAAAAATGGAATGCTATTGTGGTAGATTTTTAGTGTTGCAATAGCTATAAAGAAAGGTAGCACCATTAACTTTTCCAATCAGTATCTTAAGTATGAGATCAATTTTGCAGACGTTTGGATTGCCTGGGAGTCAATATTTTCTTTTAAAAATTGGAACTGGCCAGTTTAAAGTGAACAAAGTTTGATAAGGTTGTTGAAACTGGCAATTTCAGAAAATTTGATTTTAATGAAGGTTTCAAAAAGTTTGCCAGAGACAGAAAGCTTCATGACCAGCATTTGATATTATCTACTGTATAGTGCAGTTGGGCCTGCACATCTTAAACTCCTCAAATGCAGGACAATTACTAATTGTTTTAGTCAATTCCATTTATCTGTAAACAAAGGTCTTTACCTACAGTAACCACATGAAAAGACAGGGTACACAAACCGGCTGCTTTGAAAAGGATGAGTTCAAAAGGAATAGAGAGAAAGGCGGTGTTGACAAGGGTTTTGTGGGCAGACATATGTCCAGTAATCTCTTTGAAGTAGAACTGTGTAAATAAACAAAGTAAGGGCAAAACACTTGTGAGTAATAGCTTTTTAAGACTTGTGTCAAGTTGAGAAGAGACAAGTGTTGGAGCCTTTGCTGTTTAATCAAGATTCCTGGTCTTTCCAGTTAGAAGTGCAATGCCCTTAAATAGGGACAGTCACACAAAAGCTGCCTTTTATAAGGTACATGGTCAATTTGTCACTTGACCCAGATCTTTAAATATTGTGGTTTTTGCCTGGAATGCTGGTATGATGCTTTGGGTAATAAAGACAGAAAATTATGAAAGTGTACTTTTGTGTCAGTAACAGCACAGATAAATTGCATGTGATCTTGGTAATTTCTTTCAGTTTTATTTTGTTTTTAGTGGGGGAGGGGGCAGGGAATTTTGATGTATTGTAAGATAGGACAGTGGACCACAGCAGGACTTACTTTTATCCCTTCCTTGTCTGATACAGTACCTACAAAGACCTGAAGTAGTTTAGTGAGCTGCAAAACCAGAGGCAGGTGGAGCCTGGGAGTATAGATCATTTCAAATCTATAAAGTTTACAGGATCTAGCTAGTTATTAGTACCTATGTACCATGTTCCCCTTGCCTGTGGCAATTTGGTTGTCAGAATGTTGAAAGTTGACCAAAATATGTTACCAACAGAAGTGCTTACTGAATAGTTAACTTTGCTAGGAAGATGCTGTTTCAATGCCCTTTGTTATTCTGTGTGCCAGCTGAGGACCAAGCCTTACATTAAGCAGGCACCAGGTGATTATAACACAGTGTGATTAAGTGCCTGGTTTGCTTTAAATATATTTGGCCAGATGACTTTTAATTTTCATAGAAAATGTGTGGTAATATTAACTTATCAAATCTAAGTGAAGCTAGAATTTAAGTAGTGAGTGAGCATTTTACTTAATTGTGCACAAAACACCATCATACATTGATGATCCCTCTTCACATGTAAATGCAACTTTTAGTACCATTGCACTTTCAATTATATTAAAAAGACTGTTCATCATGTGAACATGGCAGCTGGATCTGCTAAAATCTACATGACCAGGAGACAAAATGTGGAGTGGACTTAGTCCAGGCTTTCTTTTAGAATGTAAGGCTTCCCATTCAGGAAAAAGTGTAGGACTGGTCAGTCTTTTTGGTCATAGGCAACATTGTTAGGGACTGGATATATGAGTCCTAGATTTTCCCTGTGCTCCACCTTTTCATACTCTTTTCTTGAGTGCATTATTTTGTACTGTCCATAAACTCTTACTTGATAGTATGCTGTAAATATTTAGTAATAGCAATAACAGTGATATTGATAATATTGGACCACCCACTGTGTGATACATATAGGTCTTCATACATGCATAGTTCTCTGGTAGAATTGACCCTTTTCAGCTGTGAATTCTAAGAAAATGCTATGGTATTCACTGTCATCATGTGAAAACAGCTGCAACCACAGGTTACAGAAATAAATGTTTTCAAGTATAGGGCTGGTTTTGTCACACATCTGGCAATCTAAAAGATTAAGTTGCACAATGATTTTACTCAGCATAAAATAATTGTGACAAAGTCTATGGCATACACTGTATGCTTAGATGGACACACCAGCAGGTGATGAGTAGAGTGGTGGTGAGGGCAAGTGAATCAGATGCTGCTCCATGTGAAAAATATGAAATTAATGTTGACCATAGTTTGTTGTAAACTTGCAAATATACCTTAAAAAAAGGGAGAGAAAGGACCAAAATTTATACAAAAGTCAATGTCATAAATTTGCCAATCACAAAATGGCCTCGGTGAATATCATGAGATAACTTGCAGGTGCAAGTAATCTATTTTGCCCCTACTTACCTCCCCTATTACTCTGGACAATCCATATACTGTGGAATGATCACGGGCAATGAAGTCCTTCCCTTAAATGGTGCTCTATCCATATCCTGATTAGTCTACTATGTCTCACCCATGTTTCATTGCCAGCAGATTGGTCAACTTTGCTATAGTAAACTTGCAGGTGCAAGTACTCTGGTAGCGTGGATAGGCTTCCTAGCCCTAGCTTTGCTAGCTGAGTAATTATAGATTTACAGTAGCCCTTCAGTGTGGTATAATTTGTTTGAGGTGATTGGTTGCACATCACCATGGGTCAACAGAGAGGAATGTGAAGTTACAAGTTGGTATTCAGTAGACTGTCTGGAAAGGGTGAACAGGCTGCTGTAGTAGCTTCAGCTATAGAAAATTTGCCTCTCATGAAGATACACTCTGGGAATTGCAAAAAAGACAGTGACATAACCGGTGGTACTGGCAGCACAAAGCTGTTATGCCCTCAAAATTTGCTGTGGTGCCACCGAAAATCCCATGTAGCAGACGTACAGCAAAAGTTGCCATCACATCCTGTTGACTTTGCTGTCAGTGCCCTTTCACTGCTGCACGTTCTCAGAGTACAGTGTTGCAAAAAATTGCAAGTGTTGTAAAAATAGGACAAAGCACAAATTTTTGTTTTCCATACATGTTTTACCTGAGGGATTACTACATTTTGGATAGTGAAACCAAATTTGCTGAAGGGTCCTAGACTTACAATGGAATGGTGTGCTTCTAAGACACTTCTTTACTGGTTCTCAAAAAACATAGCAGCCATCTGAAGATAAAAAAAAATGCTGCCATACCCTTCCCTAAGACTTATTTTTGTTGACTAGCCCCCTTCCCATTTGCCATGATGCCCCTCCATGGTGGAACCTAACAACAACCAAGGCTTAAAAGCCAGTGAGCAGTCCAGGAGTCATTTGGACTCTCAAAATTTTGGATTGCCCCATATATATACATTTTAACACACAAACTTCACTAGAATTTACTGTTTGGACTCCCTGATCTCACCATGCTGGCTAAAGCCCTGCCAACAACCATTTGCTGTGCCCTTTATGAAGGTTATATCAAGCCATGGTACACTGTCAAGAACACCTACATTTCACCAAATTTAGCCTAGTCATTAATTTTGTGAGTTCAGAATCAGCGAGCCACTTGACTTATTGATGATCCTATAGACGAGAGCAAGTGATGGTCTGATTTCAGTCGCCCATACCTGGGGTCTATCACCTTTAATCTTTCAATTTCCTTGCTTACCTGTATGATGGATGGTCCGACATTAAATTGTATCTTGATTCGTTCAATTTCACTGAATATGTGGGTTTGAAATTCATGTAGAAAATAAATGAAGACGATTTAAGGCTGGTGGACCCCATTAATGGCTGCCTACAGTCACTAAACACAAGCGCTGATCGGATTCGTCTATATCCCTGACCCATGTGATTGTTTATGGCCATACAGACAATGTCTTCTTCAAACTGTGTTCAAGTACCAAGGGCAACGGATAAGGCAAGCCTGGTATTGCTTTAGGCCGGGCCACAGAAGAGTGAGCCATGGGTCCAGTGGCCCATGGGTGGTACTAGGTTTGCACACCACACCATGGATGTTGATAATGTGCACATCAAACAGCTTGTTAAGCCGAGTCATATTCTTTGTTGTTGTAATATATGGTGATATGGCTGTTTTGTTTCTCCATCAATGATCCAACTTTGTTTTAGTTTATACTGTCATTTGTGCTTCACCGTCCAATCTTGTCAGAATTGTCAGACTAGAAATCAAATTGTTATTTGTTGAATCAACAGAAAGGATGCATGCCCCTCAACTTAGTACTAATGTTGTACTGATATTGCCAATAACCGAGGTTACTGTACTAATGTTTGAGGAATGAGCCTGCTATGTAAACTGAAAACACAGGCTATTGCATACCTACCACTAAATCTGTTTCATTGACATGAGGTAAATTTTGGGACTTATAGTCAGACATCTAGGGAAATAACCTGAATTTCTTATGAATTATAGGCTGAGTAGTATTGCAGTTTATAATCTGTTTTGCTCCTACTTACGTCACCTATTCCTACAATTGGACAGCCCATTTACTGCAGAACAACTCTTGGCAATGATCAAATCCCCAATAGAGGGCGCCCTACTCACCACCTATCCTATCCTGCTTGCTGTAAGTTGCATTTTATGAACTAAACCGATAGTCCAATACTGGATGTATATCAGCCCAATATTGGTATTGGATACTAATACTACAACACTTGTCAGTCAGCACAGTACTTCACCCATACTGCCAACACGGCCTAATATAAAATGATATCACTTTATGTATCATTCTCTCCTGGACAATGTTTTTGGAAATCGGTTTGGAGGAACCAATCGAAACAAAGCTTTGGGAATTGTTTGACCCCTAAGGTTGTAGATTTGGAATTGTTTTCCCATTTTCTCTAAGAAAATTGCACAAACAAGTAATCTTGCTGCCTGTAGTGTCATAGACAGTGTCCCACCCACTCATTCTTAAATCAAAACCTGAATAGACAGGCAGCTCCTGACTCTGTGAGATCGTACAAAATTACAAATGTCATTCACAGCTAGTCCTGTTTTCCTTACTGTTGAAAGGGAGAGGTGAACAGATATTCTCTCACAATCTGCTGGTACTTTATGTTATTTTTGAGACTGGGAGAGTGTATAAAATATGCATTATCCTCCCTTTCCAAGCCTCACTCCACTTCCCAGTGAACCCTTGATCTATAATTTGGTAAATCAGCCTTCTTCGATTGAATGTAAACCGTATACTTACTGATATATTATTCCCTGTATTTAGCCTTGCCCCCTCCTGTTTTCTCACAAACAAATGTCTTTGTGTGAGAGGATCAAGATTTCCCCCTCCTGGTAGTTCACATACAAATGTCTTTGGGTGAGAGATATAATCAACATTGCTCTCTTTCTGATAAGCACTACACAACTGGAAGACATAAAGCACTTCAGGGATTCCACCCCAAAGTTCCTACTTCCAACAGGACTAACTCATCATGCGCACACCCAACCCTGCTCATTTCACCCCACCAGGAGTGTTTAATCTTTCCAGATCCAGATGCCCCCTTCCTAGTACCGTATCTCACATACAAATATCTTTGTGGGAGAGAATCAGCATTGCCCCCTCCTGAGTAGTATCTCACCTACGAATGCCTACACAGTAGAAGGACAGCAGTTTTCTGATGACCACCTCCATGGGGAACACCTTTTATAAAAACATGTGGGCAGGTGGTGTCAGCATGCTGTTTTGTAGTGAGAGGTTGATGTTAAAGCGGTAACCTTCCCTCTCTACCCCACTCCCCCCTACTTTCATCTGCTGCCTGTCACAAACACACCCACATCCTCTCCCACGCACATCACTGCCTCTGAAAAAGAAGCATGTGTAATTAGACAACATGATACCATGCAACAGATAAAATCTCTAAGTGCATTGACATCAGAGGTCATGAGGGTAATTACCCTAATGAATCAGCTTGTGATAGATAATAAAAAATTCCAGTTATATTTATTTGTAAACAAAGCTTGTACTTGCTTTGAAAATTAGTTTATGAGGTCATCTAGTGGTCATTCATTGTATTTTAATGAAGTAACATAGTTGTGGGAGTGGAGTTTATCTGTGCAAACAACATGATGTCAAGAGTGGATCACCACTGAAATGTTGGTTCATGGTGAGTTTCATAGTACACCTGGCTGTTTTAGCACACTCCATCATAAGAGCAGATGATTGTTGTCGTTTTGCATAAAATGATGGTAGTGAAATGTTGCCAGAGACCTTGTGGACAGAATTTGAAAAATATAATCAGAGTTGTTTTGCAGTTTATTCTCAAAGTCATCCAGTCTTCAATGACATTATGTGGGTGGTTGAAGCAATGGTATTAAGCATTTCATTAAATTTCAATCTTTTAGTGTCATTTAATTTTGAGGCTACATACAAACACATGGGTTGAATACCAGGTTTTGTACTCCTGTATCTTGGGACTCTTTTAACCTACAGTAACTGAAATCCACTGTAGGTTGGTTGCTTTCCCTTTTCTCCCAGGTAATATGACAAATTTTGCTTCCTGTCTTAGTCATCTGTAACAAGAACTCTGCTAGATGTCGTAGCCTCGGATTTTCTTCTTTGGTGTTTCCTGCACTCATTCTTTTTTAGACTTTGATTCATTGAGAATAAAAATTTTCCTAGATCTGTAACTTCCCCAAATTGAACGGTAAGAAATCTGGGTGCGATGTTCTTCTCTAGCTTGTTTCAAAGACAAGGAATAGTACTTTGGCGGTACTAGGAATCCCGTCGGGGAAATTTCAGCTGGGAACAGGAAGTCATCAGATGAGCTCAGAGGTTCTGAAATTACACTGGACTTTTCCAAACAAGGGGAGGGTCAGTAGTTGGCAAGTTTGTCTTTGTCTGAATTGTAAAAGAATATAATTTACAGTAGGGACCAGTCAAGAGTGTATTGTGGAATGATTTTGGTAGTGGTACAGTTGTATTCTGATTGGGGTAGGATATTATAACCTAGTTTATTCTGAATGAGCCAGTGTTGGTTGGTTTATAAGTTTTCAGTATATTATTGGCCTGTAGTCATCATATTTGACCTACATCACTATTGGTTAAAGGTCGTGTGCCACCAAAAAGAGCTGATTTCACTTGTCAGTTAAAGAATTAAGTCCTCTAATCAAAGATCCGTTGGAATTATTTCAATATCTTTTACCGTTCTCAAAGTATACATCTTCAAAGTTTGATGGTTTCTGAAGAAACTAATTTTCTATGCAAAAATATTGATGTGGAGTGTTGTAGAGTGTTAAGATTTCTTTTGTTAACCCTATATAAATTATCTCTTAATTACTGATCATATAGATTACAGTTTGGTGAGTGATATCAATATTTTTCAAGGAAAAAATTTTAACTTTTATAATGAACCCCTCAGGGAATAACAATGCTACCAGTGTTCTTGAAAGTAAGGTTGAAAAAACAAAGGCTAACATGTGTATATGGTATGTCCCTTTCGACGTCACATATTTGCATATTTAGCTCATTTTTATTCATGACACAAGTGTGAAATAGGAATTTCCCTGTAAAATGGTCAATATTTGATGGATTTTAAAGGAAATTGCAGCCATTTACTGGATTTTTAATGCTTTTTGCATCAAATATCCAACTGTTATTTTCATGTCACATGACCTTTAAGTTACAGTAGCTAAAATGGTGATATCACCAAACAGATACTACTCGGCCAAAATTTCACTATAATATTATGTTTGATGGTTAACTGCCAGTATTTTCACCTCAAGTAAATGAAATAATGACACTTTCTAGAATGAAACAATATTCTACAGCAATGTGTTTAATACCCCAACGGACAGTGTGTGCCTTCCTGTATTGTGCTGTGCTGTTCCTAAAATATTGGTGTCAGATTATTTGTGTTCCATACTGAGAACTGAATTATGGGATATTGAAATTAGTGCAACTGAAATCTGCTATCTGTAAAGTGCGTATAAAGTGACACATCTCTTAGAAATTAGAAGCCTTCCCATCAAACCTGTAACCAGCGATATGTCAGCCATCTTTGAGATGGCTAAGTCTATTTCGCTCCTCCTTACCTCCTATTTACATATGTATACCATTATTGCCTGCAATAACCGTCTGGCAAACCTAATAACACCGCGGGATCCCCTACCCACTGAGGGCGCCCTAGAACCTAGTTCTTCCTTCTCCATTTTGCCTTCTCCGTGTTAAACACGTTCCGACTATCGTCTGGTAAAACCTTCCAAGTTTTTCCTCCATCTGATTTTGGATGTGAGAGATGGACATATTTGAGCAGGACGGCTTTTGAGACACAAATAAATGGCTTGGTATAGCCTTCCAAATTGAGTTTGATTTGACATCAGTCAGCTCAGACATAATTTAAACTCACTGATATTTCAAACCAAATTAGTTCCCCCCCGAACCCAAATCTATGGCATATCCTTTTTGCTGCAGATAAATTAATTGCCATAATTTATGTTAGAACACTCCATTACAAAATGCTACAAATGTATAAAACAAGCCAGTTAGTCTAACTTAGACAAATTACACCTTCAGTGCCTACCCTATGCATAAAAGTTGCATTCCCCAACCGACTTCGCTATGGCGATACCCCAACTCTTGACCGGACCCACGTGCTTGAATTTCCTTTGTATTACCAGTGGGTAATTTCCAATCATTTGTTAGGTAACTCTAGTCTTGTGACTGCAGTTATACCACATATAAATCATTAAATCCACTGCTGCAACTGAGAGGGAGACACGAACTTTAGCCTCCTTTCCATGATCGTAACTGGCAGTGCCACTCTTAAATTTGACACTTTTGTAAATGATAGGATTTGGGGTGGCGTCAGATCAGGCACTGTTTTAAATTTCGCTAATATTAAATTCTCATTTTGCATCACAGCTGATTAGAAGGGAACACTTCCCTCAGCTGCTTGTTTAAATAAACTGAATCTACCACAGTTTCTCGCATGGAAGACAGGAACAGACAACTTAATTATAAATTAACACCATTGGTTATTTTTATGGGATCTTCTGCACCTGCTTTATATTTTAATCGATTTTTGATGTTTGGATGCCTAAAATAGTCAAGGAGACTTAGGTGTTTATACAGCTTTGTGAGCATGATTTTTACCCTAATTGTATGAAAAAGCCATTACTTTCAGGGGGCTTTTCCCCTTGGACCCCACCAGGGCCCTAAGGGGGTCCTGCCCCGAGGCCCCACCTATAGGGGGCTTCGCCCTGGTGCCTACGGCACCAGATGAATAGTGCCTGGTGAATCAGTAACAGAGACGCCCTACTTTAAAATCCTGGCTAAATCCTTGCTTCCCATGTGGTCAGTCTGCTTTTTTGTACTTTTGTGATTGTTAAATTAACAGCACATGTTTATGTGTTGTTATTAGTTTATACAGATTATGTAAAGGGAGCATCATTTTAAAGTGATTTCTCCCCCTTCCCACTCCCTCTCCTGTAGTTGGGGAGGGGTGTAGCTGGTATGGCAGTTATGACAGACCTCTGGTACCTTATTGCTTGGTGCCCTACAGTATGTGGTTCATATATAGGGCAGGGAGATGAATGTGGTCATCCAATGGCACTTGTCTGGAAATAACAGAGACTAGCAGGCCATTAAGGTATTCAACTACAGTATCACATACTGAGAGTTCTTGTAAAGGTTATTTTCTTAAAGAGCAAATCTCTTCCCAGACAGTTCCAATTCTCCCACGAAGTTACTTTTATATCCTTCCAAGACTGTCCTTAGCTCATCCTTGTGCAGACACATACACTGTACCTAGTTTTTTGCCCAAGGCCATATCCTGGTGAGCATACAAGGCCCTAATGTGTAGTCAGAACACTCTCTGTGCATGCTGTCTTATATGAGATATCTTTTGAGTTTTCTGGCTCTGATGTCAATGAAAGAGAAGTCACTAATTGTGAATTTTGGTTTCCCCCTACCAAAATTATGATGGGGGGGGGAGGATGATCGAGTGTCTGTCTTTAAAGTTAAACAGATAACAAAAAACACATAAACAGTGTAACTTACTGTAGACCCTACAGAGTCTATGCAGGAGAATTTTACTCCCTCTGTAGTAAGATCTCAACTACTTCTTCCATCACATTTACCTCCCCCCTCAATGACTGTACCTCTTATTGGCAGATGTGAATCTCAGTTATATTGAAAGATTGTACTGCAAATAAAGTTGTTTATAAAAGCAACAGCAAAAAAGGGAGGACTTAATTTGCCAAGAAAAACTTTGTAAAATGTAAGTTTAAGAATCGTTGAAAGATACCCCTGTGATGTGAAGACCTTTGTTACAAAGTTCAGATTGGCTGCAGTATCATTTTGATAGAGAGTTTAAAAGGAGAAAAATATCAGAATAAAACAGCATGAAATACCGTAGATGATCTTTGTGAGCACTTTGAAATCAGTGTTTGAGTTTTAGTTTCTAGGAACCTTGGAAAGTTCATATTAAGTGATTTGTGTATCTGTTTGTCTGTCAATAAACAGAAGAATAGCTTGGACATTAGGCACATAAATGTCACATAAATGTAATAAGGACCCTGGGAGACCCCTTAGAGATATATGAAGCTTTTGCATACAAGCATGTAGGATTGCATTTTTGATCTGTTAGAGAACCCAGGGTTATCATGTTTTCCAGGTCAATGGTATTGTTCAAAGTCTAGATTGGGTGTGAGCAGGAAACTTTGTTCTCCAAGGGATGCTGAGTAAACTGTTTATTTTAGCCATTATCTACTTTATAAAATAGTTTCATAATTACCAGTGTATGTAACAAGATGATAAATGGTAGTTTAGTTGTGACCTATAAGCAAGGTTTTGCAAAGACATGTCATATAAACTAAGTACCATACATGAATAAAAGTACTTGCTATTGTGCCTGCATGGGAGAACACCCAATGGTACATGTGAGCACTAAAATATTCAAGTTAGGAAAGAAAAGGCTCAAAATTTGAAATGAAATGATAGTAAGTGGAGGGTACGTTAAAGTTTAAAATGAAAGTCCTGCCCATTGCCATTATAGGGACAGGACACTTAAAAATAATGCACGGAAGGAATGTGGGAATCAGTTTTATTAATATCGTAATGGTAGGAGCTTTTAAGGCACTTTTAATGTTGACTTTTTCCAAGTTTCCAAGTTTCCCCAAGTAACCAACAAGTCTATCTCATTGTAAGGAAAATGGTACCTTTGCTGAAGCATTCCATGACAGTTCTTGCTTGCACTAGCTTGCATTATGACTGTCTCAGGGCTTGCTACCCTTCAGGATCTGGTTGCAACTCCATTTGGGAGTATTTTCAGGTTTTTGTCTGCAGTGTGATATACTGTAGCCCGAATGGCGGTGATTTGTTCTCAATATGACCCCATTTTTTCAAATAATTTTACTGTATGTAATATCAAAGGCAATTTGTCAAATATTGGGGGGACATGTCCCCCCTGGGATTGCTTCCCATGCTGTAGCCTGAAGGACATTTCTCTTAGAAAAAAAAACTGCACTGTATCCACTTATGAATTACTTTCGCTTTGCAAAACAGGCTGTTTTAGATAGATTTAGCAGCACAGTTATATTTAGGTACAGTAGCCAAAATTGGGAAGACATTTATCGCCTACATTTTTCACAACTTCAGCTTCAGTTAACTTTCATTTTGTATGTATGTATATGAATGAAATGTGTTGAATCTTTTCTACCTTTGGGCACATTATAACTCAACTGGATCAACCCAGACACTTCCTGTAGACCTTTCAAGTTATTACTCAGTGCAAATCAACCATGACAGTACTATACACCTGCAGTACTTATAACAGACAAGACTTGGCTTATACAGTACCTATAGCCGACTACAGGAATCTTTATACAATTTCATGGAAATGTATGCTACTCTTAGAATTTTATGAATTAATCATGTAGACCATATTTTAAGCTTCTTCTTTTGATGTTATCGTTACGTTACGATTGGTTGTGTTGATAACATATGGAAATTTCATTATGGGGGAGGTATTCCAGGGAAAAAAGGAATTTCACTGAGGATGGTGTGTTATTTTTATCTCACGAGTAGGTGTTTTCAAGGTGTGAGCGACTTTAACCATATATTATTGTAGATTGCATCTGGTTATGTATATTCTTCAGTAGTTGCCTGGGTGTGTTATTTCGCTACTTCTCTGTAAGATGCAGTTTGCTGTCTGAGTTGGCCTACTATCTCACCACCTTCAGAAGTTTTTGCCATTATATATGACTTTCATTCTTTGTTCCAAAACAATCCTAATAATTGTAAAGGTCATATTGTGGTGGGTTGACTTTCAGCCCCATGCCCTTGGGGAGCAAGCCTTGTTAAATTATGAGGGGCTTTTTGACAAAATAGTTTTTTTAAGTCCAACAAATTAGTGGAATACTTTGGGGGATGATTAAAATGGGGATTTTAAGGTATAGTTCAATAGTTTGACTATTCATGTGTGAACTGTGTTTTAATGGTTAGTATGCAGGGTACTGTATATTTCCACACTGATAAAAGTAGGCCTTTACAGAGCTAAAAAAAAGAAAAGTAAAAATATGGTTGGAGGCAGTCTGTCTGTTTTTGTATTAGAAGAATAAACAATGCAGAAGGGGTATAAGTTGAATAACCAAAATGTCAAAATGTTATAATTTGGCTGTTTACTGCTTTCTGAGAGATATTTACTCAGGATTGAGCATTACAGGGGAAATTTGGAGAAAGGTTACTTTTTAAGTACTGTAGGACTACAAATGCTTTTGAAAGTGTGCAGTTTGCAGTTCTGGCTATTAACCTATAAGCATAAGTTTTCAAACTAAGTTTTAATGCAAGTTCTGATTTTTTTTTTTTTACATTTGATAGGGAAAAAAAAGAAAGACTCAGTTTCATTGTAACCAGCCTGTTTGTTTTAATAATTGGATGAAAAATTCAAATTTATTTGTTGTTTCAAGTTTGAATCACATCTTGACTGTATAATATGACAGAAGTAATATGAGTATTTATTATAGTAATTACTGGTAATTAGTGCTAATAATAATTAAGACTCTTGTCTACAAGGTAGATACCCTACATCTAATTGAGTGTATCGTTTACAGTAGGCTACTTATTTGGGTGAAGATTGAAGAAAACACTACATATGAGTCGCCTGAGGCAGTTTATGTTGCAAATTACAAATGCCTACTGTATAAAGTTTAACATTACACTCTACACCAAATTTGTTTTTAAGTAATAGATCATTTAACAAAACAAATACAGACACTGTGTGACAACTGCATAATAGTTTTTGCACAGGCTAATCAGAATTCTCAGAACACAGTTGAAGAGGTGGACCTATATCTTGAGAACGGTTGCTTGTCCACATACCTTTAATAAATCAATGTTTGATCATTTACTGAAATCTCACTGAATGATTCCTTGGGATTCTTCACATTTTGCTTTATTTCAAAAAAATTGTGAAAAAAATTGTGATGAGTAGTGACATATTCACAATGCTGCACTTTACACCAGAACAAGATGCCATTAATACTGTACCCACAAAAATACTCCCTCCCACGCCATGTGTTTGCTATGTAAAATATCAGCTACAGAATCTGAGGAAAGTTGTTGGAAAGTCATGGCCACATGCACATTGGTAGGCCTGCTACTTTAACAGTTTACTTGTCTCTTTCATGTCAGTAATCAAAGGTTATGAAGGTATGCCTACGTACTGTACATTGAAAGTTCTGGTAATATTACGGTCTTCATTGATATAATTGTATTGAAATGATCATAGATTCTGAGTGACAGAATGTATGTAGTAACTGTTGAAGAAAACAATGAACTTAAATAGGAAACATAAGGCAAGCATATTGAAAAACAAAACTTTAAAGCATGTTTGCTCAAAAAAGTGACTTGTATTTTAAAAATATTAGCAAATTTCTGTTTGAAGGTGAGGGACTGCCCCCCCCCCCCTTTCCTGAGATGCATGCCTCTGCTTCATGCATATTAACCAGTTCTCTTAATTTAATTCACCATGCTTTCTTTCAATTGTATAATAGATGAGGTAAGTATAGAATCCCACACCACTGGTAAGTTTTGGGGGAATCTACATCATCCCTCATTACTTCCTACTTACACACAATTCCCAGTTGTATGTA
Organism: Holothuria leucospilota; assembly: GCA_029531755.1. Lineage (NCBI taxonomy): Eukaryota > Metazoa > Echinodermata > Holothuroidea > Aspidochirotida > Holothuriidae > Holothuria > Holothuria leucospilota. The sequence continues at coordinate 65,822,394 of CM055962.1, forward strand.
ATCCCCAGTTTACGAGATTCTCTGCAAAAATTGTAAAAGCCTGCAGGTAATACTGAAGTCTGTAAACATGTAATGTCTTGGTGTTCAATGCCCTTGTTCTCCAAGCAAGATGAGATGTATTGACCTACTTTGTAAGCTTTGATGGGTGGCCATACTGGCCTTTTGTAAGTTCACAATCGATTTGATAGGGGAATATGGGTTTATCATCCTTAGCAAAGTTAGCACATGCCAAGGGAGAACCCTTGGAAGGTAATGCCTGTAATTTCATCTCAATCACTCCAGAGTTGAACTCTAGGTGAACCATAACTACAGTACTACCATCTTCAGTTCTGAGAGGAACCTTGCAAAATTTAGGGCTTGAAAAGATTTGCTCAAAAAGTGTTGAAAGTTTCAGTACATTGCCTCTTGAACTCAAGGGGAAGAAGACCTTTTCTCCCTAGAGGAGCATCTAAGGACCTGGGAAGAATTGATGTGTACTATCTGTCAGTTTTTGTCATCTTGCATAACTGACAGTTTTAAGGTCTTGGCAAACCCAATGGAGGTCAACCTTAGTGTGTCCATGATATAAGAAATCTAATACAGTATTTGGACTTTTCAGGATATTAATAAAAAATCTGGTAAACAATGGAAATTTATGGTGTTACCTCACCTAGACCTTGGAATGAACTTGTTTTGACATATCTTTCTACTACCACAGAAGTTTTACCTCCATCTGTATGCTTGTTATCTTCGATGCTTCGTTTTGGGGAAACAAAGGGTGGAAAAGGTTTCAAAATTGATATGCCATTGTTTTAAGAAAAACTTTCTGATGAATTCCTTGCCAGAGGCAAAAGGAACCTATGCGATGGCCATTTCCAGGTGTGTGTATTGTATGTGCTGCTTTGCTAAACACAGTATCTCAAGAAGGGTACCTGTGAGGGATCTCATACTTATCATGTAGACGGCCCATATTGAATAGATGATCCCTATTGTTTTGATGGTGGTTAAAGGTCATTTGGGGTCAGAAGAGGTCAGAAAGTCAAAACCTTGTAAACACGATATTTCCAGAAAGGGAACAGTGAATGATCTCATACTTGGCCTGTAGATGGCCCATAATTAGTAGATGATTCCTATCATTTTTGGTGGAGGTCAAGGTCATTTGGGAGAGGTCAAAGAGTAAAAACTTGAAGACTGTTCATAAACATGGTATCTCAAGAATGGTAACTGTGAGGGATCTCATATTCAGCCTTTGCGCGATCCTCCCAGCTTAGCAGAAACACTAATACAGAGTTCCCAGCAGGTTGGCAAATTTCAGTACCTGTGAAGTACAGTAGGTATAGCAAACTTTAAAGCAGAAGTAAACGTAAACAAATTTGTGAATGGAACTCTTCTTGCTATGAAGCTTTTGATAAATTTAATACTCTTTGCTTTGTTAAAGACAGCAAAGAATGTGCAGGTTGCCCTTCCTTTACCCCTTTCTAGACTTCAGAATCCCAGGTACCAAGTGAGAGTCAAAGAATCACCTGTCTTCAGGCCCCCTTATCCCTTTTCACCTTCCAGCTTACTGTCTTTGTGAAGTCTGATGTCTTTTAACGTTCCCTGTCCCTGTTGGTCACTGGAAATTGAACAGTTAAATGTTGCTTTGTAAAAACAGATTCTCAAATTTAGCACAAAGTTCTTAGTTTTAAATGAGCTTGTATACATTTAGACATCATCTGTTGTGCTTTAATACTGTAATCTGCAATGAAAATAGTTCAGACTTCGATAAATCAGGGTCATGGAAAACCTAGGAAAGTCTTGAAAAGTTGGAAAATTATTTTAAGGCCTGAAAAAGTCTTGAAATTCAGGGAAATTGTCTGAAGTCCTGGAAAAGTCATGGAAATTTTCACAAAATGACATAGTTCCATTCTCACTCATAATATCAGTATGTGCTCTTACTTGTAATATCAAAATTTATTCTCTTCACCTCAAATTTAACACTGTCTGCATGCGGAAAAAGGTCATGGAAATTCTTTGTTTGGTCCCGGGAAAGTCATGGAAAAGTCATGAAAATTGATTCCCCAGAAAGTGCAGGAACCCTGATAAATACAAATAAGGTCTTAAAAGGTGAACTATATTATCAATTGATATCTTTCCTTACCAGGAAATCTAGAATTAAATTCAATGTAATATGGCCTGTTTCTATAAATAAAAGGGGGAAAAAAAAAACATTTGTCTAATGGGCTGCTAGAAACAAAACATTTGTAAAATGATTGCATACCACAAATGAAAAGAAACTCTATTAGCTTAAAGAAAATCTATAAGCTTTCTGCCAAAAGTGAAGTTGTGCCCTTAAAGAAACTTACTCAAGATTAAAGTAACAAATCTTTAGGGAACTCTAAAAGGAGTGAAATTGTCTTTTTAATGGGAGACAATTAAGATTATTAAATTAATGCACGGATGATATGATAGGCACTTGGCAACACATTCCTAAGGGGAAATGTTAGGAAGTCAGGAAGTTTGCTGTTTGTTGGTAACTAAGGTACATTACTGAAGCAGTTTTGTAGGGAAATTTCAAATTTATATAGCTCATAGGTCAAAGGCTTTTGTGCAATACTTGTTCGTAGAAATACTTCCTAGTTATTAGTTTATGCAATGTGGTGACGATATAGGTCAAGGACGAGGAAGGGGAACTTTTGTGTCCTTTACAAGGTACCATACTGTATATAGATGTATCAGGAGAACTGAATGTACCTCAGTGTTACTTTGTAGATTTCAGGGTTAGAGATTAGCTCTTTTACAAGAATGGTAGCTTATGCATAAATTATTTATTTTCATGCCCTTGGAAGTGGAAGTGAAATACTGTAATCTGAGTATGACTGGAGCAGATTTTTTATAACTTTTAATATTTCTGTTGCTACTTAAAATACAAAATCAATTACAAAAGTTTAAGTTATTAGAAAGATACAGCTATAAGTGTTGTTATATTGTTCAGTATATTATATTTTTCCTTCAAGTCATTCTAGACAAACACAGCAGCTCCTATGCCATCAGAAGGCACTTAAAGCCTCCGAGCTGGTTCGAGGTTACCTTGGGTATAAGGGCCCTATACTACACAGTATGTGTGGTACTGTACAGTATGTGGATATGCTCCACTGTAGCATTGAGTTAAATGTACAAAAATTAGGCATTTTGGTTCTGGATAATTTCTTTAACAAAAAACTAATTACTAGAATATAATGAGCCTGTTATTAAGGCCTGTATACATGGGCAACATTCCCAAAACATTTCCAAAACATCCACTGGCAACAAATCCAAAAACATGCTTGTTTTCAGTTTGTTGCACAGTGTAGACAGGGTATACAGTATGTTTTAAAAATGTTGCAAAAGAAATGTCCCCTGTCAATTCTTTCAAAACATTTTCAAAAATGTTTTCAAATTGTTTTTACTCTGTCTACACTGTGCAGCAAACTGAAAACAAGCATGTTTTGGATTTGTTGCAAGTGAAGTGTTTTGAGAATGTTTTACAAATGTTGCTCATGTATACAGGCCTTTAAGGAGAGCGTTGAAGTAAAGGTGGGCAATACATTATCTTGCAGATTATATTTTACAAAATTGCTATTGAATCAGATGATGGCAACAAAAACATTTTAAATTGAACTATAGAGGGATTTCATGTGACGTCAAGCGCAATGGACTCCCAGGCACTGAAGGGCAAAACACACACGCAGTAAGCGTATTTACAGCACACGCACACGGCATAACCATAGATACTACTGTGACACAATGGACGCGTGCCCGTCAAAACAAAAAAGACGCGCAATCGTGCCCTTCAGAATTGCGTCTAGTTGGTTAAAGTCACGTGACTGAAATCCCTCTATAGAGGTATTTCATGTGACGTCACATGATTGGGATTGCCCGGCAGCACACACACACAGACACACATGCCATAACCGTAGATACTATTGTGACACAATGGATGCTTGCCTGGTAAAATGTCTAAAGGCCTGTATACACAAGCAACATTTGCAAAACATACCCAAAACACTTCCAAAACATTCACTGCAACAAACCCAAAACACTTAGTTTTGGTTTGTTGCACAGTGTAGACAGGGTATACAACAATTTGAAAATGTTTTGAAAATGTTGCAGAAGAATTGCCTTGTCAATTCTTTTCAAAATGTTTTCATATTGTTGTAAACCCTGTCTACACTGTGCAACAAACTGAAAATAAGTGTGTTTTGGGTTTGTTGCAAGTGAATGTTATGGATGTGATTTGAGAATGTTTTGCAAATGTTGCTCGTGTATACAGGCCTTAACAACCAAAGAGACGCGCGGCCATGATGAGAGGAACATGCATTGTTGGTTTTACATAACACCTAACTTCCTAAATAGGCCAGATTTTGGTCAAAATTTGATTCAAGGAGGGGATTGGGCCAAACACCCTGTGTTATTCTAGACTAATCCACGATTGATAACACACAACTGTGTGATAGTGCCAAATAACCCATGGCATATGTGACCACCAATCCTCCAGTCAGATGTAGAGGAATTTAAGTGGCTATGCCACGTGTAAATTAACGGTTAAAACCCTTTGGTATCTTTAGGAATACGTTTCCTACAACGAAAATCAACCATTCAGTTTGTTTACAACTTGTTTTTCCGCTCGAAAATTGAGAAAAAATACACCCTCTTCCAGCCCTGAAAAGTTAGTCTTTCCAAAAATTTTCAAAATCTTGTTACGTCATGTGATGTCACTTTAGGAACTGATCGTTGTTTGGCGTGGTATCCTTCGGACATTTGATACAGTGTTTGCATTCCTTTGTACCGGTTACCAAGGTCGATACAATGTAAAACCTGCGTGAAAAGTTGTAAATTTTGGAATTGTTATCCCTTTTCTCATGCTTACCACTTGTTTTAGTCAATTGATTGCATTTCACGCAGGTTTTTCGTCTTGGTGTCATGATAAGTAGCTGCATGTACAAACATTCACAACACAACAGCATAGGTACAGTACACAACATACCTGTTACGACACAATGTATCACCAGCACTGTTTCGTAGTATGTACCATGTGAAATCAAATTTAATACTTTCTTTGGAATGGCAGATCTGAACCAGGGAGTTGCTCTCTAATGGCAACTCCCTGATCAGACAGGAATGGTCAGTGGACTGTCGGTAAAGTGAGTTTTCTTGGATTTGAAATCAGAAAGGCGAAGGCGATACTGAACAAGACGTCAGTGGTGCAGATGGGGTGAGTGATTTGTTACGGCGCATAGGACCGTATCGATTTGAGACAGTGTTAGGTGAGGTAAAAGTACAACACCACAACAATTCGAGCATGAGAAGCATTTGGAGCAATTGAAAGGGACTTTAGCCTGTAAAGTTTTATGTAGGTAGTCAAAATATGAACTTTAGGTTACTTTCGTGCAAGTGTCAGTGGAAATCGTGGAACTAGCCTAGGCTGTGATCGAGTGTGCACAGTATTTCGCTGGTCCACTCACTGTACGCAGACTGAACCGAACAGTACACTGCCGAGTTTTTCGTTTTTCGGTTATGAATCAAGAGTATTTGTAATTATTAGTAATAGCCTACTATAGCCCCAAAATATAACAGACCGACACCACTCTCCAAACAGACAGAATAAAGTTCAAATTCAAGACATACCGCGAATTACAATCATTACTATCTCTTACGTATGTATAGGCTATGCTGTACGTCAGGTTCGGTATACGGAGGCTGGTGTTCCTCAAATGACGTCTTTATTGTGTTGGCTTGAAATCTCATTTTCAACAGTCTATTTTTTGGTGCAATTTTTGAAACATTAATTTCTTTTTAATACTCAAGGCTGTAAGGGTGATGAAAACAGTTTTAGAAAGAGCTTTTTGTGTACTTTAGGCTAAATTAGTCTCCTGTTAATCCAATTTACGTGTCATGGCCACTTAAACAAGGCATTACATAATATTTCTTATTCCTCATGGTGTCAAGTCTCTTGTAACTGCCATTAAACTAGCAGCCATTAAATGTATGAGGTCAAGTTTGCTGGTTGTATAACTGCTTGATAGTTGGTTTAGAATTTCGTATTTTATCCCCCTGTCACCTGGTGGGATTTGTTGGTAAGCTGTCTGAGAAGGGAAGGTAATGTACTCATAGAAAGACATGATTGACAATTTCCCAGTACAGTGACAGGAGAAACAGCAGGTTAGGCAGATATACAATACCTGTCAATTTGGGTATTTCAATTCTAGGTAACACCTGTTGCTTTGACATGAAAGGAGAAAAAAAAAATTGCAAATTGTGGATGGTTCGTAGAGGTTAGAGAAGATATTTTATGGAAATGGGAGCGGATGCAGTAAGATTCGTAGATGTGAGAAGGTCACTTAAAGTTATTCATTATAGATGGGATTTAATGAAGAAAAGCTGGTTAGATTTAATTGAGAAGTGAACGGGTTTCTTTCTTGGAATCTATTATACATAGGGTTTGTTAATTTCACGTATATTGTCAATGCTCCCTCTTTGTACAGTGATGTAAATGAATGGAGATTACACATAGTACGTGAACTTGGAAAGCTCTTTCCTTGTCATGTAGCATTAAGGCGTACTTGTTAAGCTTTATGCAGACTTTGTAGCTTGTAATGCATGTGCCTCTCATTAATAGTGCCAAGGCTCAAAAAATGTAACATTTTATTGCCAAACATATTACCGGTAAAACCTAAAATGACTGGATTTTTAAAATTGCAGTGAGAGTGGCATTGGCAATTAATATCCACCAGCAGCCATTTCATAACAAAAAGTGTAATGAGGTTTTCAAGTCAGGAAGGTCCTGACCTTGAATGTACTAACTAAAAAGGGGGTGTGGGTTGACTTGGGGCAGTCACGAACATAACTATTAAAGCAGGTGTTCATTTTTTTTTTTTTTGTTTAATGTGAAATCATTGATGCAGATTTCCCTGAAATGCAGATGGGTTCACAAACAATATTTGCAAAGGATATTTGGGTAACGCAAAGCAGAATGTACTAACTAAACAAACAGTTAAAGTCTATATATATATTGGAAAGTTAAGAGTCACAACACTGGTTACATATTTGAAGCAAACCACTCCCTGGATATCGGGGAAATGCTCACTTAAATTGAGGTATATCATCAGGCTCTATTTCTTTATGTTAGAAGTCGCCTGGCCACACATTTGGTCAAACCACCCTATAAATATTAGGGAAAATCACTGTAAGCATGTTTAATGTGGAAGGTATGGATAACGTACTATTTTCACAATGCTTGAGTTAAAATATTAATGAACAAAACCCTTAAAACATAATTCTCCTCCATGGGTGCCATTGTCTATAATTAGCCTACACATGGAATTGCTCTCAGGTAAAAGGGCAAATTACAACAGGCTTGGCTGACTCCAGAATTCTGGATTAAGGTCCTTACAATCTTTAGAGTGGCTCCTGATTTCACCTTGCATTCTTTACAGTGGCATCACAACTGCAGTATGCATTGGGCCTACCAATGACTATTAATGCTTATAAAAATGCTGGAATTTGTAAGTAGCTATGGTGCTAATTGTCAGCGATCAAAAGTGCTAAGAGTCACATGAAGGAAAGGACAGAGAAAGCCAGTCTGTTTTACACAAGTTTGTTAAAACTGAGGAACTTAGAATATAACATAAAACTTTGAAGGATACAAAAATATGATTGTAATGTGCATGTCTGTTGATCATTGCTGAAATTTCCCCAGGATTCATGATTTGAAGGAAAGTGGGTCACTATTCGACTCCCTTTCAGCTGTTGAGACTCCAAAGGGGAGTCGTTATGTAACCTGCTCAAGTGTAAATGACCTCATTAGCTGTGTAAAGGTGATGAAATTGTTATGGAAAAGGATAATAATCCATTTTTAAGTGAACAGTGTAGTGAAAGCAGAATTTTGTAAGAAAGCAAATCAGTTAAGTACAACTATGACATGCTATGCAAGGCTTGCCATTCAATGCTAAATAATCACTCACTGGCAGCAATTGAATTTTCTCATGGTAAGTTTTGTTGAAAGTGCTCTGTGGATAAGTGAAGCACGCATGGTTTGACACATACTATTACCTTTGAAATTGTGTCAAAGTAATTTCTGAAGCAGAAGTTTGACCATGAGTCTTAAAGGTATGTAGACATGTAGCCAAAAAAGTTGTTTTAGTCATTTACAGAACAATGATAGACTAAGATCCCCTGATGAAAAATCCACTGGAATTTTGTTGACTATCTTTTACCGTTGTAGAAAAATACCTCTTCAAATTTGACTATTTCAGAGATTTCTCATTTAGCTATGCAAAAATTATGATGTGAAGTAATGCAGTCTCATTTGTTAATCCTTTATAAATTATCTGTTAATTACCTATTAGCTAGTTTCTAGTTTGCTGCTTAATGTGAACATTTTCAAAGTAGTCAATATTTACTTCCAAAATAAACCCCTCAGGGCAGGGTTACAACTGTCCTTGAAATGAAGTTTGAACAAAGGATAACCTAACATAAGACATATCTCGTAAATCCCTCTTTCCATGTTACAAATTTGGAAATTTATTCATGATGTAGGTGCAATAAACAGTAATTGTCTTGTAAAAATGGTCAATATTTGATGCATTTTGATGGGAATTGTGACTATTTTGAAACATTTTTAATCCTGTTTACATCAGATAGGCAGGTATAAGATTTAGGTGTTCACCTACTGTACCTTTCGGTAGGTCCCTGATCTGAAGTCCCTTAGCATCTTTGTGTAGTTATTGAAGTGTTGAGTTGTGGCCGGCTTAAATCAACTCATTTCCTTGCTGAGTGAAACTTTCGGTTCGAGACCACACCATGTGATCAGCAGATGATTCCATGGTCTAAGATTAAATTAGGTAAAGTGTGATGCAACAGAGATGTCCTATATTAGAAACTGGGTAAGAGTATATTAGCCCAGGAACCAGGTAATTGAACAATATCCATGCCATGCATGGAAATGCTATTATGAGCTGACCTTGGTTTTTGGTAACCTATAAATCTACATCTAGTAGCCACTTCAGTACAGACCAAAATAAAGTCACTGTACTCAACTTTTACCAAAAGTGATGTCTGCATAAATACTGCTTTGGGGAATTATATTCAAAGACTAGTCAGGGTGAAATTATTTAAATAATAACATTAAAACAAAATTTTTTCCAGATTAAGTAAAAAATCAGTTGGCTTCCAAGCTGTAATATGGAAGCCCTTAAAAATTACTGGAAGTCACAGAACATAGTGAACATTGGTAAAGGTAAAAAATTTTGTGCAGATTACTCTCAAATGAAAATCTTATTGCATCAGAAAGCCATCCATAACCCCTAAAGTTTCAGGGCCCTTGCATGGGCTTTGGTGAAGAACTTGGTGATGTGTGCCCACATATCTTGCAGAAAATTTACAGTATTTACTCCTGTGTCAGTTCTCAGTAAGACTCAATGTTTTGGAGGTCTCTTGCAGTGACTTAACATTCATCAGAACTATTTGGGGAAATTCCTCTTTAAAGATTTTCGATTAAATGTAGCAAGTTATGTAAATGCTGCAAGGTTTGATAGGATCAGATAACCTTGTGATCCTGGTGATGTGATGTATAACAAAGCAGTATTGTTTCCTGATAGGAATAAAAGAAAGGACCTACAGTAACGAAAATGTACTACAGTCTGGAAATGTGTCACAGGAACTCGTGTATCACTTGACTTAATGTTTATATTGATCACTAAGGAGTACAGACCTTTTGCTTTCATTTGTTAAAACGCACTCACTTTCTTTTCGAAATGGTGATTTAATATCTGTTATTTGGTATTCATGCACTAAAAATAACATTTATTCAGTCACACTGACTATATTCAAGAGCTTTTGAATGATATGTATAGAGGCAGAACTTAAAATATTTTTGGGGGGAGGGGTTAGGAAGGTGAGTGTGGTGGAAGCAAGAGAGCAGACAAAGCACTTGGAGAAAAAGGCCATGAGTGGACTTATTGACTTCAAAGTATTTTTTAACCTGTCCTGATTTCATGCATTGGTAGTGCTGCATGGGGTCAAATAAATGGAAGAATCTCCAATTTTTGGAGAGAAGTCTTTGAGAGAACTTTTAAAGTTAAAGGGAAAAAAGTGTTTCATTTTTTGAAAAACGTGCTTCTTAGTACTTTGATTCTCTGATTTTATGAGTTATAGATCAAGAGAGATGGGTATTGACAGTTTTGCTTAATACAGTACGGTACAGGAGGGGGAGGGGGCTGCTTCCAAAAAAGAAAAATTTTTTTAGTTGTAGAATTTACCTACTGTAGGTCCTAAAGAATGTTAATCCCAAGCAGTTTTAAGTCCATGGCTTATTATGGCAATGAAAGGTCAACTGTGTCAATATATGGAGCACTGCAGTGTAAACCAACCAGTCTATTAATATTTGTTCCTCAAAGGCCCATCAGTCCCACCTCAAACATATTTAGGAATATGATGCAAGCAATAGCTTCACTCTGGTTGGTCAATTATGACTGTGCAGTCAGTTGGGTTCACACTTACAGTAGGTGAGAGGGAACGTACTAAGCCTTGAGCAAATTAAAGGGAAATATTGCATTTAAAATGCACTAAAATATGGCATAGAAAGAAAATGCCTTAAAGTTATTATTAAACCATTCATTCTCACCAATAAGTAATAGCAGTTAGCTCCACAAAATATTATGAATTAAAAGAGTTACTGTAATGGATGTTGCACCATTTGAATTTTGGAAAGTTTTGGTGAACAAATTACTTTTGTGCAACAAATAACTGAATTTCTTCCTGTGAGAGCCTTATTTCTTGAAAAGAAAGTTACTGTACTGCCTTATTTTGAATTTTCTGTCATTCTCTGTCTATTAACATGGGTTTAAAAATATGAAAATTTTCTGTGAAACATATGGAGTATTTTCCTTTAAACTCTGTGTGAGCTGCATATAGCTTTGTCTGGGCGGTGTAGAAGACATGCAGTAAGCAGTTTTTGTTTTAAATTGGAGAATGGGCTAGAAGTAAAGCTTTAAAATTACAAAAACATTGTCATCATTCTTCATTTGAAATCATTCAGAAGGCTGTTGGTTGCCTGCTAATCAGAAGGCACTTTTCTCTTGCTACTCTCCTTAAAAAAGTACTGGTTGGGGGGGGTTAGACAGTTCAGCATGTAGGTGTTAGCTCCATGTTGCTAGTTTGATGCACCAGTTACGAAGGGGCATCAAAAAGATCAAGTAGCTCAGGATTCAGGAAGTGACAGTGTGTCCTGGTGTTATATAAGAAATAATTATGGAAGTACTATTGTACACATACATTACTCTCATGGTACGTAGTTAGGAAGTTACTGTACATATTTGGGTGTCTTATTGCCTTTGCTTCAGAACATGAGGTCAACCACCTACTTGCCTACCTACCTATATACATGCCATCATCAAAGGTTAATCAACCCACACAGTACCTCAAGAACCATATGATACGTTTTTTTTTTTTCTGCATTTTAGTCTTTTTTGCCCAAGAAAGTACAAGTTTAGGGTCATTGAACCAGCCATTGAATGTTTTCTTTTGGTCTCCAAAGAAGTGGTGAACACATTGGAGTGCCTCATAATCCGCATACCTGTGGTGTCTTGGTTTCTTGGGTTTCAAGCATTCTTGTCTTACTTAACATTTACTTAGATTACTTGCCACAATCATGTCATTCAGCAATTGAGATGGACTTTAGTATTTCAGTACATTTACTGTTAGTTTCTACTTCAGTATTCTTCTTCTTCTTCTTCTTCTTCTTCTTCTTCTTTCGAAATATGGTGACACATCCAGAAGGACATTACTTCACCACGCATGCGTCGAGAGGTATCAAGCCCTAATGTTGTTAGCAATAAACTGGGCAGGGTCCTTATGATCAAGGGAATTTGCAACTACAGAAGCAGGGAGACTATTCCAATCCTTAACCGTATTAGGGAGGAAACTATGCTTGTAGCAGTTTGTCCTAGTAAAGAGGTGGCAAAAATGCAGATTATGCATCCAACGTGTTCTACGAGTGGGATGCCGAAGTCTATCCACAGGAATTTGTGCTTTTCCAAAAACACCCTTAGAGAACAGGATCAATCTGTTTTGTCTACGACGTTCCGCTAACGTAGGGAGATCAAGGTCTTTCAGAACAGAAGTCATAGACCCTGGCTCCCGGGAGAAGTTTGAGCTGATAAAGCGAGCCGATCTCCTTTGAATACTCTCAAGCTTATCCTGTAAATAAATCTGGTGTGGATCCCACACAGAACTTGCGTATTCCAAAACTGGTCTGAGAAGACCCTTATAAGCAGCTAGCTTTACATCACTAGAGCAAAACGATAGGTTCCTTTGAAGTACCCCTAAGATTTTGTTACCTTTATTACAAATAAATTGGACATGCTTATCCCAACTAAGGTCGCTAGTGATAGAAACCCCTAAGTACTTAATTGAGTCAACCTTAAGTAACCTTTCACCATTCAAGACATAATCGAAACAAACAGGCTTCTTTTTCCTGGCAAAAGTGATGATATTACACTTTGAAGGCTGGAATCTCATACCCCACGTCTTAGCCCAGAGACCTAGATTATCAATGTCATCCTGGAGCCTACGACAGTCACTATCATCATCAATGACTCGATAGCAAACACAATCATCGGCGAAAAGCCTGACATTAGAACTGGCAACATTTACGATATCATTAATGTGCGCCAAAAAGAGAATGGGTCCTAAGACGGACCCTTGAGGGACTCCAGACACGACATCCTCAAAAGAAGACCGAGTACCATTCACTACAACAGCCTGTTTACGATCAGATAGGAAATCGTCAACCCACTGGAGGATCTGGTTCGATACACCTAGGCTAAAGAGCTTGGTTTTTAGTAGCTCATGAGGCACAGTGTCAAAAGCCTTTTCAAAATCCAGAATGAAAACATCCGTTTGTTTGTTCTTATCCAGGGATGAAGCCCAGTCTTCAGTGACTGACACCAGTTGAGTATCACAGCTGTGTGATCTTCTAAAGGCATGCTGCTTTGATGAAAGGATATTCTTTGACTCAAAGAAGTCCATTAGATTTGAGCTTATAATGTGTTCTAATAATTTACAACAAATACAGGTAAGTGAGACCGGCCGATAATTACTTGGGAGAGAGCTGTCATTTTTTTTATAAATAGGGCAAACATTTGCCCTCTTCCAGTCAACGGGTATTCTCCCGCTTGAGAGGGATTGTTGATAAAGGTGACTCAACATAGGGGCAAAGTCAGATGCAATTTCTCTTAGGACCCAAGGATGGATATTGTCAGGTCCAACAGCCTTATTTTTATTGAGACCTTTTAACAGTTTTCAACCCCATGTGTGGAGATAGAAATATCGGCCATTCTGGTACCAGAAGGTCTACGAAATGGGATTATACTGAACACAGTCTTAGTGAAGACACTAGTAAACTGGGAATTGAAGGCAAGGGCCTTGTCCAGATCAGTGATGGCTAGTTTGCCATTCGTCTGGAGAGGGGGGATACTATGTTTATCCTTTTTTTGACCATTAATGTACTTCCAAAAGGGCTTAGTGTCATTTTTTATATCTCCGATCATACCATTGATGTAATTCGTATGGGAGATATAAACTTCTCTTTTAACTTTCTTACGCAATTCAACCCATTTGTCATGGATATTGTTCTTACGAGTTTTTTTTAAAAATAGCATGCAACTTGTCCCGCCTTCTGATCAGCTTACGTATGCCGTCATTAACCCAGGGGAGGGATGTCCTAGTTCTAGTTAATTTGGTAGGGACATTTTTTTTAACAGTTCTTTCGAGGAAGGACTTTAATAATTGCCAGTTTTCATCAATTGAGCGATTATTTTGACCCCCGTTAAAGTAACCTAAAGCGAAAGTCGGGGTATCCCTCCTCATGGTACTATAATCACCCTTGGAAAACTGCCAAATAAGCCTACAGGATTGTCTGATGTTTGGTAAGAGACACTTCAGTCTACAAAATAAGGCCTCATGGTCGCTAAAAGGGTCCAAGGGGGAAACTTCAATGTACTGACTAGGCGAGTTGGTAATTAATAAATCAAGAGTGTTATCACCCCTAGTAGCGAAGTTTACAAGTTGATCAGCCGCAAAATCATTTATGATATCTAGAAGCAGCTTACCGGAACTATTAGTCAGACACAACCCACTGTCCTTATTGAGCCTAGTAAGCCAATCAATTCTGCTGAAATTGAAATCTCCCAAAATATGAAAGCAAGGTTGCTTTCTAGTTTTGTGATTTGCCATAATTTTGCTTAGTTGCTCCCGAAGTAAAGATGTGTGCTCAGATGGAGCGTCAGGATCCCTATACCAGGAGGCGACATAATGCATAGTTCCATTAATAGAGAACTTGGCCCAGATTGACTCAGAACCATCAGTGAGATTGCTGACCCTTGAAGGGGTCAGGTTATTTTTAACCAGGAGCATAGTGCCACCACCCCCAAGTGTACGATCATTTCTGAAAATGGTATAGTCTAGGCAGGAAGGGAACAACTCACTCGTTGTAATAGAGTCATCAACTTTAGTTTCCTGGAGAGCCACAACATCAGGTTCAGTTACACTAAGAAAGGCTTGAAGATCAAGTTTTTTACCCCGAATACCATTAATACCATTAGTATTGAAGAACACAGAAAGCCTCCTTTTATCCCTGCAGTCTCTCACCCCCACCCTCACCTCCACCATCTAGCCAAAAAGAAATAGTATAGGGCATTTGTTGCTTCCAGTAGTTTTAATACTACTTCACACTGTTTCATGGGTCATAGCACTTAGCATACATGTCAACATGTCTGGTGTGTAAAAAAACTTTCTTTTTTAACCTTTTTCTTTTCTTTTCTTTTCTTTTTTTTTATAAGAGGGTGGTGGTAGGGGGTGGGGTAGTTATTGAAAAGTTTCTGTTTACTGTATTAAAAGTGCTGATTGTATAATTCAGCCATGTATGTATTATATCTGTGTTAATTCACTACAAAATGAAGATTTGCATAACAGAGAAAAGTACATACAGTAGTATAATCACATTTAAACACAGTCAGTGTCCACTCATCAGTAGCAGTGGGTGGTTGTCGGAAAGGTCACTTCATCTGGTCCAAGATGTCTTAAAAAGGCCCAAGGATGCTGTCTTCTGATCTTTTTGACACAAGTAAAACAATACCTCTCCCTAGTTACCGTTTGTCCTCTCCGTAACCCTGTTTAGTAATAGACCCCTGCTGAGACATGGGTGGAGTGGGTTGCCCAATGGTTTCTCCATCTAGGATTAAGCCTGGGGTCAGAGAGTGACCTCAGCATATTCTTTAATACTTCTTCTGTAACATGCAAGATACCTTCATGGTTTTCTCTCACATATTTTCAGTTGCATCACACCATAACTTGTGTAACACCTAATTTTTTTACAAAGAATAAGTTTATATCTCAGACCTTGATTTTAATTGGTTGCAGAAACAGCAAGATTAAGAGGATTCTGCTGAGGGCGTAAGCTTTTGTTCAGAAGAATAAAAAAATACAGTAGTCTTTGTTTGGGGGTGTAGACAATCAAGTTCACTGTTTGAAAACCTGAAGATCTTAATTATTGTTTGTCAAGGTCTATGCATAGTGGCTTTTGAGAAGATTTCAGTTTAAGGTTAGTCAGACCTCCAGGCTATGTAAACCAAGCACTGGAACAAATTTGGTTTTCACTGAAGTTTTATAAGCTGTAAGATTGAGTGTTTGGAACCTGGCATGTATTTGCAGTCCACCCCCCCTTCCCCAAAATTCCCCCTCACAAATTAGGGGGACTGTCTTACATGTACAAGGCACGAATAGGCTGTACCCCTTGCATTTTACATTGGTGTTATATTGCAACCCTCAGTAAGGCTAATGGTAGGTAGGATGCTGGAATGAAGAAATTGATAGGGGCATTATGATAGCGAGGTGTTGGATCACGTCTTCAGGACAGTCACACTGTGTCTGTGAGAAACACTAGAGAGTCTCTGGCAATCACATTCTTACTCAATTTGTAGTGTGACTAAATATATAGTTGAAAGTCTTGTCCAAATGTCATCACTTGTCTGTTATCACAATACCAGGCAGTGACATGTTAACCCAAGATACATATGACATTTGTCAGTTTTCCTGCAAAGTAATAAGACTTATGTGATTAAAATGTCATAGCCATAACAAAAAACGAACTTATTGTTCAAATTCTCTTAAAGGTGCAGGATCTTGAGCTGTTCATAAAACGAGGCAGTGACTACATAACCTAAGTTAAGATATTCAGTCATGTAATAATTTCCTGCCCACTCACAAAGAGGATTTGCCAAATTGCCTGGGCGTAAATGCCATTACCAACTAGCAGCAAATAGATGTACAGATGAAGTACCTGTTTTACTGATGCTTCTATGTGTGGGCCTATGGAATATGCAGTTAACAGTCAAACTAGTGGAAAAGTGACTAATCGAAAAAAAAATAAGTAAATAAAAAATAAAACCTCTGAGGTTAAAAGAATGTGGGAGGTATGTTAATGTTATTGCTGGTTTTATTTGTTTGTTTACAGTACCTGTTGTGTTGTTTATGCATTGTTGCTAGTGGGTGTACCATGCAGAGTATTGTTAGTTGCTACTAACTTAAAACATGGAAGTACTTCTAGTTCTGTGCAGGGTTGGAAAAAATGTTTATTTCCCGAGAGGGGAAGTTAAATTTTGACAACTTCTTTGTTATTTTATGTACAAAAAGGGTGCATTTTCTTCCAACTACCAAAAGTTTGCTCCAAAAACCCAAACTGCCTGGGAAGGAACCTCCCACCTTGCCAACTTTTTCCACCCATGGTTCTGTCTTCACTATGATGGCATGCTTGAAGCTTTGGACTGGCTTAAATTTGATGATTTCTTCCTACATTTCTCCAATAATTCATATAAAATTCGTAAAGCTCATACAACTTGTAAATGAGAAATTCGTAGTCATTCAGCAGTATTTATTAGTATGAAAGAAAAGCTAATTAGTACGGATGATTTGGCTAGCTCAAACTTTTTTTTAATTGTTTAATACTTGTCACTTTGTTTTTTTTTTTTTTACTCTTTTGTTTTGTGTGTTTCTTTTTTCTTTTGTTTTTGTTCAAACAAGGACTGACATTCATGTGATGTCATTATGGTGGTAATAATTTCATACATTTCATGCTCACCAAGTTTTATTTAATACCCCAAGGACATTCAGCATTCTTGATGAACAGTTTCACAGTGGTTGCTATTCTTTTCAGATTTCGTACGGGTTTAATAATATTTTTAAAATAAATTCGAACACATTTCTGAGTTCAATGTTGGCCAGTTCAAGGATAGGTGCTGTCAATCATACATTGTCCCAGAAGGCATTTTATTTTTTCTATCATAGATATATGTCACAGTTGTTGCTTATGAAAGCTGGATATTTTAATAATCTCCAGGTGTGAATATCTTCAGAGCTCACCTGAATATTCGTTCCAATTATTGAAGCTTTTTTTTTTTTGGACAATTTTTAACCTGATTACCAGCCCGGTTGGACCCTGGGAGGTGGGAGCAGTCATTCCGCTCATTTTAAGAATGTTTAATTAAACATTTGTCCCTGTTTGCTTCGGTTTCTGAAGGCCTACCTCCTACTGGATGATTGGCTTACACCCATAGGCACTGAACGGTGCCATCACAGGTCAGGAAGGGCTAGGGGGAGTCATTGATATACCCTGACCTGGATGGAGTATAGCTGCTATTTTTTTGTTGTGTTTTGTAACAACAAGTTTTCATTATATTGTGCCTCAGTAATCCCAAGGGGTGTCACTTGGTCACACACTCTGTTTTGACCTGATGTGTGAAGTTAAGCATCAATATAAAGGATGGCCGAAAGACAGCAGAAAATCTTGTTCAAGCCAGGGCCTTTTGTTTCCTTAGAAAAGCAAAGCTGGCTGATTGTTATATAGTCTATTAGCTTTCCCCAATGTCTAGCTTTCTTGCCTTCTAGGATTAGTACTGTCCAAGTCACAGTGCACTTGAGTTTTCAGAGGAAAGCAGATATACATTGAGAGAGTTTAATACCTAGCTCTTAGGACAATGGTTCAGGAGGGACATTGCCACTATCTTTTACTTTCTTCTCCATTTGTGGCTGTAATTCCTTCATTCAGTTTCAATCTAGAAACAGAGGTTAGTAGACAACAATTATTTCAAAAACATTCCTTTCAGGATAAGAGCAATTGTTGGATTTGTTGCGGGCATTCACAACATGCTGCTGTAAGTCTGTCTCTCTCAAAATAAAATTGTACATACAAACATGCCAGCTCAACTGAGGTGGACAAAGAGTGCAGATGTCTGCTTCTATGTCAACTTTTTCAGCTGAATTTATTTACAGATATATTCTGTCTTGCTTGCTTTCTTGCATACAGGGTTACAACCATCGAAGGAATCGGTCCTTGGTTCGTGTCTCCTCTCTCGCTAATCTTATTCCGCCTGTGTCTTCTGTAAAGAAAGTTGGCCAGGCATTACAGGTAAGAGATCTTAAAACAGTGTTTCCTGTTCCAATGTGAGCAAAGGTATTTTGCAAACTGCAAAACTTACAAACTCATGATATATCTTTAGTGGGACTTCCTAAGATAAATGTTGTTATGTTGCCCCATTGACAGTGAAACTTGGCAGACCAATGAAATCTGTTTTGGAATTATGCATTGTAAATGTTAATGCTACCAAAATGATATCACTTGGGTCTTATGTATCATACAAGGTTACATTCATTTGTAATGTCTGGCTATATTTGCCTTTGTATTACAGCATATAACTTTCCTTGTAGCACAGGTGTTTTTGTGTACAAAATTTTCATTTTCAAATCATCTTTAACAGATTTATTGATTGTTATTGAGAACTGAAATATAGGATATGGTAATGCAGTTGAGTGAAATTAGCATATCACTTTTGATCTGGAACATGTAGTGTGTGATCCACAGCTTGGGATTAGATCTGGGTCAAGTATTGTAATATCTTAATGCATTGTTGAGCAGAACTACACCGACATAAATAAACACCCCTTCCTTAAAGAGCAACCAATGTTGTCCAGACTGTTAAAGTTCTCACTACTAAATTTTAATACTCCTAGCTGCTACTCCATGTATTTAGACCAGGCAAGACTACCTAGTAGCCTATATTGATTTTAAATTGCTCGAGGCCATATCCACACATTACTGTGTGAGAGCTGTCTGCTATACTGGGCAACTGGCACACTGTATAAGTCAACGAAGACCAATCTGAGTGATGCTATTGTTTAAATTTATTTCAATCAAATTACAGTTACCTATTGTTAATATAATAATACAGGCTAAAATAAGTTTGAGTGATGCAACAGCACCTTTAATGATCTTTACCTATCTTATATTATTTCAAGGGAAATATTGCATCTGGGGAACAGAGAAAATTCTCATACACATGAAGCCATGGTTGATAGCAAGTTGAAAAGAATGTATATAGCTATGTAACCCTATTTTCTAGAAAATGAGAGTTCTCCCCCCCCCCCCTCCATAAAAAAAGGCTAATGGTTTTTGTTGCTCATGAATAGTGAGTTTGCCATTCAAGTTTTCAAATGATGCAAGGTTCATAATCCTTGTAATATGTAATAATTTGGGGAAGAAAATTAAGACAGAGTTTATTGATGGGACTTATTGATTTAATACTGATAAAAGAGATTTTCTGTCTGTGACATGTTTGATGCAATATAAATGCAATATTCACCTTAAATGTTTCATTTTACTCCCAACATACTAATTTGCTGTGGGAATTAGACATCCGTGTACTGTATGATTGCAAAAATTCAACACTCCCCGCAGCGAGCAAGCTTTCAATGCCATCTTGTTGCATGTGCTGTGTTACAGAAGTGTTTTGTCCCCTGCAAGCTGCCTCTTTTGTCTTGTTTCTTAGTTTGCAAAAATCCTTTTTTTCCACTTTGCAGAAATTTGTCATCCTCTAAATGGAAAGTATTTCGTATAAATTACTGTACCATCTGTGATTTTGGTGCAGATGAAAACTTGATACATTAGTCATAGTCAAATCCCAAGGGTAGATTTTCCTTAAAATAGTGATTAAGGGATGAATTAGTCTGGCAAATCTGAGAACTAGTATGGCACTTTGAGGCTTTTAATGTTAAGTCTGTTTTCTAGAGAGAAATCTTGCATACAAGGAAGTTGCGTTAAATTAAAGGGAGAAATAACTAGCAAGCATGATATTTGTCAGGCTTGCATTTATGGAATTCGAGGAAGAAATTTTGTTGTTACATATTCTTCATTTTATAACTTTATGTAAAGTCCATCTTGTAAACAAAATAGTTGTAATATATTGATGTGTAGCTTATTTGTCAAAGGGGGATTTAGACCTGCCGATATCTTCCGTCTGAAAGGCAGACTGTTACATCTCTTATTGACTGTCAGTCTTGGGTCACTGGATATGAAGGGTGCAGGTGACCTAATATTCTCATTTCAGTTATATGGGAGCTCTTACAGACTGTGAAGATGAGATCCCTTGAAAGCTATCTGGCTTTAATTCAAGAAATTTGTAAACAACAATTATGAATGAAAAAGGTCATAGACTGTGGAGTTGATTTAACTTGAGTATAAGTAAAAGGAATTATTAGCAAACATTAAATATCAAAATTATTGTATTTTAAAGGTTGTGTGACATGAAAATAACATAGTTGGATGTTTGATTTTAATAGCATTAAAAATCCAGAAAAATAGCCACAATTTCCATTAAAATCCATCAGATATTGACCATTTTACAGGGAAATTTCTATTTCACACTTGTATCATAAATAAAAATGAGCTAAATATGCAAATATGTGACATCGAAAGAGGGACATATGGCACATGTTAGCCTTTGTTTTTTCAGCCTTAATTTCAAGGACACTGGTAGCATTGTTATTCCCTGAGGGGTTTATTATAAAAGTTAAAATTTTTTCCTTGAAAAATATTGATATCACTCACCAGACTGTAATCTGTATGCTCAGTAATTAAGAGATAACTTATATAGGGTTAACAAAAGAAATCATGACACTGCAACACTCCACATCATTATTTTTGCATAGGCAATTAGTTTCTTCCGGAACCATCAAACTTTGAAGACGTATATTTTGAGAACAGTAAAAGATATTGAAATAAGTTTGATTGGAGGACTTAATTCTTTAAGTGGCAAGTGAAACATCTCTTTTTGGTGGAATGTCACACAACCTTTAATAGCTAGAACCAGACTACTGGATTGACAGTTACAGCCTGAGGGCTTGAAGATGAAAAATGTTAATTCCTGAAGAAGCAAGTCAGATATCTCTTTATTGTATGTTATCATGTTTGAAAAAGCTATCTTACTCAAGTTGCCAAAATTTCTTTCCAGATAACAAAATTCCCCAGCAAGGAGCTTCCTAGATTTATAATTTTATACACTCATGGGCAATCCTTAGATTGGGTGAGGGCATGAAAAGAAGCAGCCTACCCAGGGAATCTTATCACCTCCCTGGTCTGTCACAGTCCTGTAGCTTCTTTGAAAAGGTACTGCAATGCAATAGGCCAGTTCTTAATATCAGTGGGACAATGTGTTGTGCAGCGTACAGAGACAATCATTACATTTAGTGATATAGAAGGATCATATACACTTGCAGATTTTAATTGCAGACCTTCTTTTCACTCAGCAACAAGAAATCTGGTGAAGAAACATTCCTTGATTCTAAATTTTCATTTTAGTGTCAATATGAAGGTGTACATTGTACTGTCATTGAACCTTTGTGGGTCCTCTTAATGTCTTCAACCCTGTCTCTCGTTTGACGTCTCTAGCCATTGCTGGCGCCAGGTGGTTAGTCTGGCATCAGTCTGCAGAATTGGGAACACTGATCTGAAATACTGTACCATTGGGTCGGTCATTCAACTAAAATGTCATATGCTGTAAATGAGGAAGTTATTGACATCAAATAACATCCTATAATATCTCCATGGCAATGCCCTGTACCTTGAATCAGATTTTCAAGTTGGGTGGCCTAGCCTTTTTCATTACAAACGTAATCAATATACTTAAAATTTGAGATTTAGGGTAAAATACAAACTGATTTGTAAGAAAATAGTAAAATATTGAGGTATTAGTAATACTTCAGTTTGTACTGTAATTGTTTGAAGATGGTGAGGTATGCTGGTGATTAGAAAAACTGGTGCACTGCCAATGTTGGCAGTTAACCCATTCAAGGAATATTTTCAATTGTTTGATAACTTTGATTGGCATGATGCTAAATCTCCTTAACTTTGCACTGGCTTATGTTACTTATATATCAAGATGTTAAGTAGCTTCTCCTGGTGTACAGAAACTTGCTTGTCAAAAAGATGTTTTAGATTTGAATATTTTGAATATTCAGCATGGTTCACTACAGTACATCAGGATCAGTCGCATAGCCAGCTTTCCTAGTAAGGAGGGGGGGGGGGGAGGGGGGGGGCAAGGACAATTTTCTTCCTGATTTTGACATTTCATCCTGAACTTCCTGGAGCCCCAGTTTTGGGATTGCAGACTGTTGGTGTATTTGGGAGAAGTCAGGCATTGGCAGTGGTGGCCTTATGTGTATTTATTTTTCTTCCCCTTTTCTATTCCTATTTCTTTTTTCCTTTTCTTCTCTCTCATTTTCCTCCTTCATTTCCCTTTTTCTCTTTCCCCTTCTCGATTTCCCCTCTGGATTTTTTCAACCCCCCCCCCCCCCAATTGGCTACACCACTGATAAGGGCTGAAGACATTTGTTTCTGGTATGTTTATGTGTTTGTGACATAAGTGTGCTACAAAGTAGTTACGTATCATCAGAAGATGATGATGAAATCAAAAGGGAGGTAACATTTGTTGGGGATAGGGTCTCAAATGGTTTGTTTATTGTCTGACTACAGTTTTGTTTGGATGGTTAAAATATGCTTCTACAGTGGCTTGTCATTTTCCAGGGAAGTTATTGGGATCGTTTTGGTTCATTACAATTTGCAGCAGAGTACCTTAATTCTTTTATCACAACAAAGAACTAATTAAACATGGCTCAATCGTTTACATTTTCAACTGCAATATTCATTTCTAAGCATTACAATAAAAATACTAGGAACTCAAATACCTCCTAGTTTTTTACAAGTGTTCATTAAGACACTAATTATCTTGTTCCAAATCTCAAAACTTTTTATGTTGAATTAGTCAAGAACCCATTTCATCCATGAACTGACAGGTTTCTATTTATACTGTGAATAATAGGCTACTGGAAGTTACAAAAGGTGAAGTACTCTGAACTACTTCAGTTTGTTTTGTATTTTATTGTCACATGCTGTAGTTTGTTTACCACCAAGTTGTTTTGTGTGGATGCTGTCATTCATTGCCCTCTAGAACCTCTCTTATACTTGACAGAATCTTTCATTTGCAAAATTAAATTGCCTGTTTTGAAGTTGTCCATCGAGTCTGTTTGGAGGAAAACAACCTGTGCCTTCAAACCAGGTTGGTGTAAAACCTGGTATAAGCAGTTTCTTGGTTTCCTTGTTTCTTTGTTTATCTGTGATTTTTGATGGATCCATAAATCTGACTGCTTAGTTTCATGGAAGCAGCATCACCTTTTGACTTCCACGTTGACTTTATGCTCTAAGCAGTCACTGCCTAGGCATACCTGTACAGCTGATTGTGAAGCTCGTAAAACAGAGAGACCTGCTTTGACTCTCTTGGTCTAAGATAAACAGCGTGCTGAAGAAAAGTCCCTCCAGTTCTTTCCCTGCTATATTCTCCGTAAATCAACAAACGTCATCTGACTGCTCATCTGACTGTCCTGCTGAAAGCTTTCCAGTTACCATAGCTACCAGTGAGAAGAGAGATCTGTTGGCTACTTTCTTGAAGCAACTTTAATAATTTATGAGCTCTTGAGGCCGCCCCAGTTTCTCACTCTCTGTAAACTACTGATTTGATTGGTAAAAGCTCTATCCAATAAAATCACCATTCTTTCGCAATTCATTACTTTTTAATTTTGGTCTAGTGAAGAGGGTGTCTGAGCTCATCCTGCAGTTCAGTATAAGGTCATGTGATTTGGTTGAATGATGTTTTCGTGGAGAGAAAGTTCCTGTCACCATATAAGGAAGAATCAGTCACAGCTGCTGCAGAAGTTCTCAGATGCTAGCTTTGTATAAATCATCCAACTGGTGTTGATATCTTGTGCAGTGTATAACATTTCAGTGTTATACTTCTGATCTTTACAGTTCACATATTTCCAATTCAGAATAAATTCCCATCTTGTGGAGTATATATGTTTAGAATGAAACTGGAGTTGAATTTCATATCATTGGAGGAGGTTGCCAGCATGGTAAGTTTATTTGATTTAACAATTCTTTACAAAAGATCTGAAAAAGAATTTTTTCATCCTTAAAAAATCTCAAAAATTCTACCTTAAGTTGAACTTGTTCCTATTCAGCATGAGAGTTTTCTGTCATGACAGTAGTCCTTTGAAGTTAAAATTGCTTTGGAAAATTTTTGTCAGAGGGGAATAATATATTTCCAGCTTCAAAGGAACACATGTCTGACAAATGTATATGTATTGCTTTCTAGAGTTTTCATATTTCTTTGAAATTTCTGAGAAATGGTTGTCTTATTTCTGTTGTAACAAAGTACCTGCAGGTGACCAGTTACTGTCGAAGATTGTTTCTACTGAGTCTCAAACCCATGTGATAGGGGGAAGCAATGATCCTAAATCCTACAAGGACTTGTTTTCATTGCATGATAGGCTTTATGATGTTGCTATGAGTTTTGATAGTAACCTGAGTTTTCCTTTGACATGTATGCTTCTCAGTGATTTGATTGTTTAAACTGTGGTCCACTTATGGAAAATGTGTTGACCTCAATATTAAGGTATATCCTTTGCTAGTTTACTGTGGTTCTGCACAAACCTTAACCCATTGTTACCCACAAACAGGAACTATTTTTCAATTCAAACAGAAAGTTGTTTCTCCTCTTTTGTTTGTTTTGCTTTTTTTCAAACTCCTACCCCGCCCTCTTGCCTCTGTCCACTTGTCTGTCCATCTCTACAAACAAGGCAGAGGAAAGGGACATCCCCTGTTAATGCTTTAGTCACTTCTTTGAACTTTAACAGGCCCAAACTTAACTTTCCTACGGCAGGATGTCCACAAACACAAGGAATAGGTGGACAGGAGTTAATAGAGTGACCACATCCCTCCTCATTGGTCAAGGTTATCTACCTATCTGATTCAAAACATCTCCTACCATTATATAGGCAGTAAAAAAGTTGACTTCAAAATGAGACTCTGGCAGTGACTGTCTTATATCTTTAAGTGCAATATTATCCTCCTTAATTAAAGACAGCACTGTCTGTGGTTTGAATTAATCCAATCTATATCTTGATCTGAGAAACAGGAAATTAAAAACAATTTCATTACAGAGGTTCACTTCTGGATGGGATAAGTCCCATAATATTGCATGCCACCTTACAATCAATATTCTTCTCAGAAATTGCTTCCACTTCTCTGATGACAGATTTGGTTGTTCTGGTCGACTTGTTTCTACCTTTTTCAATCCTTCTTCCATCCTACGTAATCTGCCTATCGGCATTGCTTTCTATCTGTATTGATGAATTTACTCTATTAATTAAACAGAACCTCAGACCATGAAGGCAGGCACACAGACCCTCAGTGTTTCTGTGTCGCTACAGTACTATGTCCCTACAGAAACATCCACTTCAAAACGTCACAAACAATAAAAATTTAATACCATGGGAAGGCATGAAAGTTCAGGTGGTTTATGAAAGCAAACTTAACTTCACTTTTGACCTCTTGTGTACACTAATGTGGAATTGTGGGATGTTTTCACATAGTTTTGGTTCATGGCAGGCATATCTCCTTGATTGGGTAATGGTTCTTCATTTCATTGTTTCATTTTATTAATTGTTTACTCAACCACTTGTTCATTTGTGCTTTATATAAAGAACATTCCTGAAATACTTAGCTGAACTTACATCTTGTGGGCTACTGAGTTTATTTTAATCACTTAGCGACTTGGTTAGCTATATAAACAAGTCAACAAACCGAACAAGTATTTTGATTGAGGAGGTGTAACTTGAATTACACTATTTGTGAACTCTGCATGTTTTAATTGCATAGATGAGTAACAAAGTTAACATGCACACACATGAAAGTAGAAAGTTTTGGTTTTAGTACCTGTGAGTATTGCCAGCAACAACTCCAAAAAGTTTATAGCAGAAAAGCTTGTTTTGGTGTGAAACATTTTCAATGATCCCTCACCCCCAATAGACTTAAATTCCACCCTTCCTTGGTGGCTTTTTAGGTTCTTTTACTTCTATTATCCTTATCAAATAGCAAAGAATGTTGCCTATTCATTATTTGTAGATAAAGCTCTTTTGTTGTTTGTTGGAGGCTGTCATTGTTATTTAACTTTTCTCATAAATGGACCTTCTAAATTCCTAGTTAGTCAGTATTTATGGACTAACAAGTGGTTAGTACTGTAGATATCACCTCATTAAATCCCTTCTTGGAAACCCAGTTCTTACATGTGAGAGGAGTCACATCTCTGACCTATAAGCACATAACACTCCCTCTACAGAAGGTGGTTGGGACTTAAAAAAGTTAGTGAGGTTTTCAGAAGTTCCCATTCTACCCAGTAGATCAATATTTGCACATAGCTCCACAGACGTCAGTAGTCTCACCTAGAATTAACTTAAATTTCCAGGTTTGACTCACACTGTTAATAGCTAGAGGGCAAAGTCTAACTCAGTGGAGCAAAATACTGGGGACAAAAAGTTTTTTCACTGCTGAAAATCTGAAATCATTTATGTCCAAGGTGTAGCTGCAGACACAGCTTTCTGGTAGAATTGGAGAGGTCGAGTACATTGCATGACAAGATTCCCATACTGATCTAGATCGGTAGCAGCCACTAGGAAGTATTTCCAACGTCATTAAACAAAGCAACTTTCGGTGTAACGTCCTTCCTAAAGGCATTTTAGTAGCATGTGGTTTCCCCACAGCCTGCGAGTTCCTGTTTTGACATCAAAACCATTTTTTGGGACGGAGGCTTAATGCTTGGTTGAGTTCTATTTCAGTCAGATGTGTATTGGAATTCGTGGAAGAAAGAAGTGGTGCCCACTTTTGTGATTTGTGAAAATAACGTAAAGTCTTATTGTGGTGCTAGCAGTGGATTGGAGTGGAAGTGCTTTTTACTTAAAGTGAAAAAATACTGGATATTTAGCTTTGATTATACTTCACTGGATGTGTGTTTGGAATTTAGTTTTGCTGTCAGTATTTTTCTGTTAATTACAGTATGGCTCCTTCAGTAATTTCAGCTTTTGTTGAGGTAAGTTGGTATGAAACCAGACATGATACACTTAATTTATTTTTCCTCTGAGCTGTAAGTGTAATCTGTAAAATTGAGATGGAACATTTTTTCTTCCAGACTTGTAATCTGTCACTTGGACATCAAGTGCCATGCATGGGGAAAATGTTTTGCTAGCTTTCAAAAGTTAACAGCAAAAAGTTATGAGACCAAGTTCTGAGAAGTAGCAAAACTTTTTTTGAATTTGAGCATCTGCTCGTTGATATCAGTTGTTCCAATTTAGACATTAAGTCTCAAAATTGCTTTTATCTTTTGTTCTCCCTTCCAGCGCTCAATGAGTTTTCGGAGCTCCCATTCCCCGAGCATCTACATAAAGCCTTACAGTAAGCCAGCTGCAACCCCTACCAAACGTAGGGACAGTAAACTATGGTCCCAGACGGTCACAAATAACATCAACGAAGGGCTTACCAAGGTTGAGATTAAGAGGCAAGAGGTATGGAAAAATTGCCAATAGCTTTAAATTTTAATATTAAATGTTAATTGGCCTAGTACCCATAACTCAATTTTTGACAACATTAGTAACTAGCTTACCAAAATGTGGGACATGCCAGACAAGGGCTGACAACTTCCAGCTTCATATGGTTAGCTGTGTTTTTAAACCAGTTGAACATTTAGTGGTGGACAAGGGGGGGGGGAGGCAAGGGGCTGGGGGTAGATATTTGCAGTTAACATGCACAATTCAAATTTCAAGAGCTGCAGTTGTTTATACTCTCTTTAAAGTTTGGGGCTAGGGTGTTGAGATATTGATCAGTTTGAGATATTGCATATTTGGTGAAACCTTCAACTTTTTGTAGACCAGTATAACCTCTTTATTATTTTGAACTTTTTGAAAAAGTATATTTGCACATTTTTTCAGCTAGCGCTTCTCAAATAAATTTCTTCGAACTACTGGCCCCACGTATGATCTTTTTGAAATGTTTTCAGTATGGCATGAGTAGATGGTATCTTTGATTCAGACATGATAAAGCACACATCTATGAACATGTTTTTTTTTTGTTCAATCACTCCAGGCTATATTTGAACTCTACCAAGGAGAAGTGGATTTGGTAGAAGATTTACAGCTCATCCTCAAAACTTACCGAGATTCTATGAAATCTCTTGGAATCCTTAACCCTCAGGAATTGGCAACAATCTTTTATAGGCTGGAAGAACTGGTACCTTTGCATGAAGGTAGGAATTCATCTTTTTTTAATTTTTACATACTTAGCCATATATTGTTTCAATTACTTTGTAAGTTCTATAGTAACTGATAGCTTCGCAAACCTCCTTTTGCTCATATGGTGTTTTCCTTTAAGTAGTTTCGTATTGTGATCACGTGGAGATTGCAGACTATCTCCAAACTATGTTAGTATTTTCTTATTGTGCTTATGAAGTCCTGGTGGTCAACTGTTCCCCCCCCCCCCACCCCCACCTGTGGACATGTTCAACCCTTCGCCCTGTACATTTGCTCCAGACTACTTCCTTCAGGGGAAAATTGGAGCTACTATGGATGAGAGTTGTCAAGGATGGGAATTGTTCAGGACTCTTTCCTGTTAAGTAAATGTCCCAAGTTCTTTCTAATAAATCCCTTTAATTGTTTTAAATGTTGTGTCCTTTTTAATAAATGTTTATATGTTCCTTCCTACAGAATTAATTGAAAGGTTAGAGAGACTGAGACAAGATGATGGCCGAACAGATGCAATCGGGAAGGATATCTTGGAATGGGTAAGACTGAAGTCTCTATTATATCGTTTAAATGTTGACATTGATCTATTTTTTTTGTGCACCCTCATTGGTGGTTTCAACTTTTAATAGTGCTTACAATATTTATGTCTGTAGTGCTAAATCACAGGAAAGACTCAGTTTAATTGCTTCACCTCACACCTTGTTTCATGGAAGTCATCACTTTCATGTTGTAATCTGCTCTAAGGGGTAATTTAAAGAGCACAGAGCTTAGTTTTGTAAGGGAAATTCCCTATGATATCATGGGGAACAACCCAGTCTGCAATGAAATTAACTTAATTAGTGATTGGATTTAAGTGTTTGGTTTTTAGTTGACCATCCTAAAGTATTATATACTTCTATGGCTCTTTAAAAGGTGTCTTTGATAGCAATCATTGAAGAGAATTTTTTGCTAATTATTTTAACAGTAAATTTACAATTGTGACGAAAAGAGAGTTGTAGGTATAATGAAGCCGCTAACATCTTTTATTTTAATCTTGTTACGGACAGTTGCCAGAACTGACAGACAGCTACACGTCATACTGTGTAAACCAGCTGGCAGCCAAATCACTTTTGGATGAGAAAAAACAAGATAAGAGGGTTCAAGACTTTTTGGAGAGGTGTCAAGAATCCCCCTTTAGCCGTAAACTGGACCTCTGGAACTTTCTTGATGTCCCTCGAAGCAGGCTGGTCAAGTACCCCCTCTTGTTGAAGAATATTCTGAGGTTGACCCCAGCAGATCATGAGGACAGACAGTTTCTGAACAATGCGGTAAGTGAGATCAGAAGTAGTTTTTGACTCCCCTTTTACAACAGAGAGGTCATGGCTTGGGTGATACTTCTAAATTTCTACATTGAGGGGAAGGATGTGACCAAGTTTAATGAGGTCCCAAAGTTTATGATGGTTTGGAATGTGCTAAAGATGTCATTGACATAGATACAGGCACTTTTCAAGGAGTCTTACCCAGTTAGACCTGTGCTCTCTGCATCCCTGGACCCCCAAAGCACAGAAAGGCCTAGAAATAAGGCCCGAAAGTTAAGGTTTCGAGCTAATCATGACTCAGTGTCTAGAATAAAGAGTCTAGACCAAGTCATTGTTTCTTTCTTGACATAAAACAAAATTGAAAAGAAAATTACCTACAATTTTCATACTTGATTTGACTCTTGAACTTTCATTGACACAAATCTTGAAGGATTAGAGAAATATAAGCTCAATCAAAGCTGAAGGAAGTATGACAGACTCCTACCTGTAATGAGCCGTAAAGGTAGTTTCCTCAAGTTTTTGAGCTCTATACACCTTTGTGACGTCAATAGTCAATATTTAACCAGTAAGAAAAACAGTAAAAGAATACTAAAAGAATTGATCTGTTTTGTGGTTTGAGTTGTAGATGATCAGGGTAATATAGAGGAGTGAATCATGGGTCATATTTAGGCCTTAGTTACTTATGTTTAATACAAGTTTAATGGCTGTCTGCCCTGTGGTCTAGATGTCTGCCAAAGAAGTTGATTTTGTGACCAATTTGTCATATGTTAATGTGGGTCATTGTTCTTTATTGGGGGTTGGAAGTTTGTGCCATTGGGGGCAATGTGAATCCAAAGTGGTGGTATTGTTGAAGTTACTGTAACATTATAACAAAAAGCTGGCTGCAAATTGCCATCAGCTTTAATGTCCCCGCCCTTTCTTTTCAGGGAAATTTGACAGTAAAGAATTCCATTTGAATTTGTTAGGGTAATCCCAGTTGGTACATTTTATGGGTGGCCATGGGTTGGGGAGAGTTGAAGGGTTTGGGGTAGGGGGAGTTGGGACAGTTGTGGATGGATGAATTGGTGGCTGCTTGAGGGTTGTGATGCAGGAAGAGGTCATCCTTAAGTATGCAAGGTCATAGTCCTGACCTGAAGTTTATGGAAATATTAGGTCAGTTTAAAACAAATACTTGCTTTGTTTGCTGTAGTTTAACAAGAATTTCATCATTATTCCCCACAGATACAACAATCAGACAGTATCATTAAGGAGGTTGACCAAAGAACAGGGGAACACAAATGTCAGTTTTACATCAATCAGCTGGAATACCTAGATGAGAATCAACGACACCCATTGATTGGAGAGCAAAAGTCACTCCACTGTACTGGGATGCTGAGAAATAACAAGGGTTCGGTAAGTAATCACATGACCACCTTTCTTATACAATTTTCTCTAAACATTTCAGATCCAACTTCCTTCCAGAATAAAAGATTGCTGGTTTGAAGACTTCCTCAGTCCTTTATTTTCACTAGTTGCAGTGTGTCATTAAAAAGTTTATGGCTTCGGTTTCTCCAAGGTATTAACAGGAGAAGAGCCACATTATGGAATATAAAAAGATTTAATGGTCTTTTCAGCTTCCCAAAGTGAGTTATTGGCTTGAATGAAAGTATTGAGATACAAAACACCTGAAAAGGAATACTTCCACTTACTTTTTGGGTTAACTGGCAAATTACAATAGTGAGATGGACATCAGCACCTACTCGTGTCCTTAGTACCCGACATCTGCGTTTGAAGGTCATAGAGTCAGGAGTAGGGTGAAAGGTTATGATGGCAGAATAGCGAAAAAAATTTTAAGATGAGAATAATACTCTAAACAAAGAGGATGAGTGAAAGAAGTGGAAAGTAGTTTTGTAAGTGATAATTGATACATTAGGTATGTAAAAATGAAATACAGTTGCTACTTTAAGAGGAACCAGGGTCTTTGCTGTATCTTGTTATGCCATTTAAACTTACTCAAGTAAGTCAAAGGTGATAGCTGAGGTCTTTCTAGGGTACCGAAACAATCAGTTCATAAAATTCACACAAATGTGTTTTGTAAGCTACTTTTGATTGGTCATACTAATGTTTGTGATTACGGTGTAACAGGTTACATGTGGGTGTTCCATTTCCATTGTTAAATGAGCTCCATACATTAGTATTAAAACAAAAATCCTCTTATTATCTCTAGAATGACCTAATTAGTTCTTTCCACATCCTTTTATGAGAGTTAATAGGAAACAGTATAACACTTTTCCGTCCACTAGGAGTGAGGAAATTAACCACTCCTGGAAGTTAATATCCTTGTTCATTAGGCATTGAGTTCCTTCACAATTGTTTTCCTGTGATATTTAATTGGTGTTCATTCTGTGTATGCTGACAGATTTAAAGACAACATTTGTATCCGTACATGATGCAGATGACACACATTAAAGTTGCTAACAAGAAACAATATGTATATGACCTAGCGTAAAAATCATCCGGCCCACAGGGCCTGCTGCCAAGAATTCTTACTGGCCTTGTATGAAACTTGCTGGATTGGGGCATGTAGGCCACCCACTATCGAACCCTGTTTGAGTGCAAGATGTAAAATACAGGGGTATAAGGTTTGGCTTTGGAAGGTTAAATGTACAGTAGCATTTGACTAGGATATGAAACAAGAAAAAAGATCTGTAACGCTTGTCATCTTCTTTGATTTCAACAGAAACTGTACGTTTTCCTCTTTGAGGATATTTTGGTGGTAACCAGGCTTGCAACCAGAAATGGAGTCAAGGGCTACCAAGTAACCAGGATGCCTATACCAGTCAGGTCTTTGAGTCTTGATGATGTGCCAGATGGGGAATTACGCACGGGGTCATTCAGAGGGGCTTTCTCATCCAATCTATCTGGTAAGTCGCGTACAGTTTCTCATATTTCGGGGAAGAAATTGCTTGCGATCCCATGTTTGTTTTGTAAATGTTTAATAAATGATATCTAGCCAACTATTATTAGATCCACCTTGATGAACAGACCATCTGCACTACAATGTCACTTAAGTTTACAGTAGATGGTGATTTCTAAACTTCACAAAAATAAATTCATCAAATTGAAAAGATTCCACTAATATGTGTAGGTGAGGTATAAGATATCCTTTGTATAGTATTTACCCTTTCAGTTGTGAATGTTTGATCAAGAGTATTAAATAATTCTCTTTTTTTCACCCTTACCAGGTAAACATGCTTTTAGAGTGACCTCCACTGACCCTGAATTGGTCCAGTCCTTCACCTTCATCACTCCAGATGAGCATGACAAGAAACAGTGGATGCAGATGATCAGGCACGCTATCAGTCAGTGTGCATCTAAGGATGCAGAGGCAGATTGAGAGGCCTGTCCTCAACAACAAACTCAGCACCTTTTTTTGGAATGTTTGAATTGCTTGCCAAAATGAGCGTGTTTGGAGTAAAGACGATCTCCCAGAGAGGATGAAGAAGGGATGCTGTTACTCTCTCTTCACTTGGTGATGCATCTGATTCACCAGACAAGGGAGAATGGTTTTGATAGAGCTCCATGCAGTTGCTCAGCAAGAAATAAGTGAGTTACAGATACAGATTTGCTTGTTGCCGTTATGTTGCCAGTGCCCAGTCGATTCGTTTCAGTGCAGGAAGATGAAATTTGTCTTTGGATCGGTGTCATTGGTCTCAATTTATTGTCTGACATGAGAATCAATCAGTTAGGAAGGTAACAATTGGGCAATTGCTGTACCTAACAGATGTGTTTTGCATAAGGCCTGCAGGTCAGGTCTTAAAGTTGGGTAATGAAGCCAGTGTGACATTTGGAAGGACAAGGATGTCACGATTAGTGCTTTTAAAGATGGAGGGTTATATGGAGAGGTAAAAGCATGAGTCACTGTTTTCAAACATTTCTTGAAGTTTTGTGTTTAGTCAGAAAACATAGGTTGTCGATTTAATCGGTGTCAAAAAAGTTTAAAAAGCCATGATATCCATTCCTAAACTATCCAGATGTTCTTATTCCTTGTATGAAAGAAGCCTTAAGTGTTGCCTAGTCATATAAGTTGCTATTAGTTAGAAAGATCGAACTTTTTCTGTTACCTTCAAGAAGATTCAGACTGGTGTGGAGTGTTGTCTGTGTAAACTCAGTATAATGTCATACGACTACGTAATTGAAAGGTACATCATTCAGATTGTACTTTAAACAAATTATTTATTTCCAACCTATTTATTTACTTTTTTTTTTGAAGATGAGACTTATGTTTCAGTGCATGCTATTATTTATTTTTCTTTTTCATGAAAAAAAGCCTTTTTTCTATGCCACAAATTTTCAGTGCAATTTTTCTTTACCCTCTTTCATTCTGTATCGTTTTCATCACAAATGCTACCTGTGAAAAATGAAAATATGGGACCAAAAGGGAAATATTTATAGATTACAGTAAAAAATCTGAGACTCACATATGGGAGAATTTAATTATTTGATGAAAACATAAAAAACCTTCTAAACTTGTGTTTTGTATGGTTGCAGCTGCTCTACTCTGAAGAAGTGCTGTTTTTCGTGGGTGGTAAGCCATTATACACTGTTGTTAAAGTTTCGTGAGCTAAGTGAGTTGTAAGCATCAAATGCAATTGATGATCAATGAATTTGAATGATTCTTACTGTAGTGTCATACTAGAGTTCATATATTCATATGAACAGACAGGGTATCTGGTTCGAATTCATGGTTGTCGGTTTTGTGTTTGATATTATTTTAAACAATACACTCAGTGTCACCGTGGCAAGTGCATACAGGAGAGTGACATTACTGGTTAGAGATTACGTAAGAACGTAGAAAACTTAGCAAAAAACTTACGTTTCATTTGTGGTTACATGTTTGGTTGGTTTTTAAAAAATTGATATTCAGATTTTCAAGGTATATTAGTTGGATGAAATTGACCAATGAGTAAATGCATAGCCATTGATATCATTCCATTAAATTTTTTGGAAATATCGTAAAGCTTTGAAATAGTTATCTAATGAAATGATTGCATATGGCAGTACCTTCATTCTTATTTTAATACTCATTTGTAAAATTTGGTTTCACTTTCTTTTGAAGTATTTTGAAATAACCTTCCCCCACCCATCTTATTTTAACATAAAAAGGTAGCATATCAGTACCTCAAACATAGAATGGTGGAATTGAAATCAACATAAAACGAAGGTTGGCTAAACGAGAGTAGGTGGCATAGCATCACGTTTTGATGAGACACATAGAACATTCTTGCTTGTTTTTCTCTTCGAGACTGAAATCCTCTGGTACAATAATGTTAAAACACACAGAAACTGTCAAAAAGAGATTGGCAGTCTGTACGTCAGCAACCTTTGACCTGTTGTGATCCTTTGTATTTCAGAGATCATGGAGTAAGTGGATGGTAGGTGACATATTTCTGTCTGATAACTCATGGTTTCAGTGAAATATGTAGCACCATCCTGACAGAACATCACATGTCATTGTCCTGTCCACATTTTTGTGGTGTCTGGGTGGGATAAACAATACTATCATTCACACCAAGGATATCAATTGTTCTTCCTGGGGGGCAGGTTGCGTTACCAATTTATCATAGGTAAAGGTTATGAGGAGCTTGCACCATCATATGTAAGTGGCATTTAGTGAATGCAGGGATACTACTGCTATTGATGTAAAATTTACTGCAATGCAATCATTGTTTGAAAAGGCAACCTCTGGTTTATAGGGGAAGCTAATTGAGAGAGATTTTATACTGTTCCTTTGAGAGACAAATTAGACTCTTCGAGGTGAACCACAATCAAAATGTTGTTTAAAGATTCTTGGAAATTAGGCCTATACTACTGGCAAACAATGATTTTGAGATTTTCAGCAAGTTTATTGCTTTCTGATTGCCTGTGAGCGGAAAAGTAACCCCAGTAATTGATTTCTGTTAGTCTTCCCCAAGGTAATTGTTGGTTAAACTTGAAGATTAGGATATCTGCTGGTCAGATAAGGTTGTATTCTCAAGCCAGCCATGAAATACACTAGTGTTTGCTATGCACTGTATGTTTTTTTTTTTTTTGAAAAATAAGAATTTAAGCCTGATTGCTAGGGCTTCTGGACAAGACTGCAAAGTTGGGGGGTGGGGGAGGGGGAGTGGGAGTGGTGTCATACACTACTGTCTTGGTTCTAAAATTAAATAAGTGTCATTATTTGATATAAAACTAGTGTCTCACAATTCATTGATATTGTAGTGATAAAATAAACAGCATTATCATATTATTGATACAAAAATCCTTTGAAGTTCATTTACGATGGATTAAACTTAGGTATGGACTTAAGTATGTGTGGCAATGCCACTTTCATATTGCTCTGCAATCCTTTTTTGACAAAACAGATTTACATTTTTTGTAAGAAAGGAAAAAACTTTGCCAAAACCATTGTGTAAATTGAAATCACTCACTGACATTCACATTTTACCAAGCATTCCCATAAGTTTCATATGTGGTATTTATATAACTTTTGTACTTTCTTTGCAAAGTTGTATTCGGGGCAAAAGATTGTGAAAAAAAAACCCAATAGTAATTATTTTCTAAAAATTCATAATTTTCATAAGTAAGATGAAGACACATTTTTTACTGCAATATTAAGTTGTGAAGAGCATTGAATGGCTTTTGTTTGAAGAAGTCTGTTTGTTGATGCGACAGAAATATTGACAACTCACTGTGATGCCAGTCAAATCTTACAAGAGTTGTATGGACTTGTCTTACAAGCCACTGTAAATATTTGTAGCATACATTATTCTATTTCCTGGAGAAAAGAAAAAATATGTGTAATAAAGAAAAAATGAACTTATATACCTGTTGTTTTGTTCATTTGCTCTCATTGGAGTTAAATCTTACCCATTATCGCCCTCAGAGGGTATCTCAACTTAACTTGCAATGTTCTATGTGTGACCAGATAATTCCCATCAGGACAATTTCCCCAGACAAGCTTTTTCCCTGGACAACTACCTCAATGTAATTCCCATAATTTGGCCTATTTGATATTCCCACTGAGACAATTGCCATCCATTCCAACTGCCTCCAGTGCAACTTTACTTCCAGAAAGTTTGGAATTCTCCAGGAGTGGTCGTCTAGGTGAAACTTTCTGAGAGGAAAATGATCTTGTGGGAAAGGTCCAGGGAGGGGGAAGGGAGTTGCTAAAGAACTTCAAATATAAATAAGTTGTATACCTGTTAGTTGGATTAGTGACTAACCACTCATAATTTGCAGCTGTCATAGAAATGAAAGTAAGGAATAATGAGGTCAGGTGATCTGGACTGAAGCCACTCAAATGGCACTCTGTAGGGCAACACGCAATGGCATATAACACAAACATTACATCATTGCTTTTGTTCCATTATTGGAGTAGAAACTGCAAGTTTTCAAGTAAAGAGCCATGACTGGGGGGGATGCCCCCCCCCCCCAAATTTTTCAATAAAAGGTCTTGCACTGAAGGAGGAAAAGATTTATTATGAGATCAGCATTTTTGGAATACAAATATATGAAGAAAAAATGTCAAATCTTACACAATGTTGCATCTAGAGTCCTTGAAATAGGCAAAAATTTTCAAAGGGGAGGGGAACCTTCTTACCTTAGACCGCTCCCCAGGCCAGCGAAACTCCAACTCGATGTGTCCCCCCTCCCCCAAATTGGTTAACCTGACTATAGGCCTACCATGACTTATCTCTGATGTGAAAATTACTCATAATCTTTCGAAATCAGATGAAATGACATGTTACATCTGAAGTTGAATGGACGGAGACACACCAATCACCTAGCTTTTTGACGTACAGCGAAAGCACCCTCACTATTTTCATGGTTTCACTGGTGAAACACTTAGCTTTGCACTGTCAGCGTCCTCCCTTACTATGGCAATTTTTATTTATTTGTGGTATGGCTGGTACTCTATAGCGCACCACAAAACTCGGGTTATGAGAAGTGACTTCTTTTGATGGACAATGCTGACTCTCCCAGCAGCTTGAATACTTCTTTGAGTAGGTCAGTTCAGGGAGCTGGAAGACACCTCCCTGGTCAGTTAATGGATCATGATGGCACGGTTTCGCATAACTCTAGAACTGAAGATGAACTGGCAAGGATAATATCCAATCAGGGGTTTTGGATCTCTGCATGTGATCTTCACCTTGATTTCAAATGTAATCTGGTAGAACTTTGTAGGCAGGAAAGAGAAATTAATACTAAAAGGAAGATACATGCATAACTAGCGTCATGTATACACACAAATGGTGACCACACACAGTGGCGTAGCTACGGGGGGGGGGGCAGGTGCCCCCCACAACAAAACCGTGCCACCCCAGGTGCCGCATAGAAAATTTTGGAATGCACAGTTTATATAAGCCCTAAAGATAGGGAGAGAATTCAGAAATTGTGCCCCCAAGAAAAGTTCGTGACCCCCCAGTGCTGCCCTGCTCAAAAAATCCTGGCTATGCCACTGATCACATAAGGTACTACACTCAGTGAACACTGTTTATATGGAATGTGACTGATACCAGGAGCCAATGTTAGGGTGAGTCTACTTGCCTATAGTCACGTTTACTGCTCCAGACAGCTGACTGAATTCAGTTCTTACGTTTATGGTGTACCAATGATGTCAAAAAGATTGTGTTTTCTGCCTCAAGATTTTTCACAAGTGCTTTATGGCATATAGCGTAAGGGACTACTTTCAATTGAGCTCTTTTGCCCGAAATTTTCCAAAAAAAAAAAACCGTACCAAATTTGCTCAAAAATAGATCATATTCTGTCCGAAAATAGTTCTTAATCTGCCCGAATGCACCCACACGCCCTACTTACCACCACCCCCTCTCCCCAAGGCTTATATTTTCAGTCCATGTGTCACCCTCACGAGCACGAAGTATACAAACAATCATGCAAGTGTGTGTGACCGCTGGTCTCATGATGTGAAACACTGTCCAGACTGTCCTGTGTAAACTTTATTCAACTTTATTCGAAAAAGTGCAACAAGGTTCATAATTGATTTTAAAATAGTTCAGTAAGTCTAGCCAAAATAGGACAAATAATCGCCAAGTATGTATGTGACCTTCTATGCGACCGGTTAGTTGCAGTGTTTAGTAGCAGCAGACAAAGAATTTTACGGAACCAAGTGCAAATTCTATATCAAGAGTAAAATTTTGTCATTTCTGTAATATATTTCATATGTTTTATGATTTTGACCATTGAAACAATCTCACAAAAGATGGCGTCTATAGGCCTACGGGCAGGGCCGTAGCTAGGGTCATATGTTTGGGGGGGGGGGGTGTGAAGATCCCAAATTCCGACTGGACGGATATTTTTTCCAACTGAATGGTGGCGCGTAAATTGCACCATTTTTATGCGCCCTGCGTTTACATACAGCAGTGGGGATCCTTCCTTTGTCACTACATATAGGTGCCGTTGTGGGGGAGGGGTCTGAGGGGAGAGTTAACCCCTCCCCTTTGAGAAATTTTTGTTAATTTAAGATTGCTTAGATGCAAAATGGAGCTATCTTTGGGATATTTTTGGAGTTGACCATAGATGGCTAGAAAATGTCCATAATTAAATGAATTCTAATTTTTCCGACTGGTTTAATTCTTTTTCCAAATGAGTGGCGGCCCGCAAATTGCATTTTCGTTTTATGGACGTTACTTTTGTATGATATAGCAGCGGGGATCCTTCCTTTTTCACTTCATAAAGGTGCGGTCCTGGGGGCTGGGGTCTAAGGGAAGGGGTGTCTCCCCTTTGAGAAATTTTTGTTAAGGCAAGGTTGCTTAGATGCAAAATGGTGCTATCTTGGGATACTTTTGGAACTGATCATATATGGCTGGAAAATGTCCATAATTTAGTGAACACTAAGATTTGATTAGGTGAAAGTAGAAAGTATGTCGTCTAAGAGAAGAATACATTGTCAACAAACCTCCTGAAGCCCTCCCCCCCCCCCTTTTGACTACTTTAATGCCTTCTATTCTGGCATCTAATGCTAGCATATACCTGTATAGGCCTCCTGGAAGCTTTGGATCAATTATATAAAATGGGGCAATGGCATAATGCTTATTACCTGGCATCTAAATAATAATATAGAGTATGACGCCAAGCACTTTACATCTATCGTATTTTTACTAATTTTGAACGAAAATCCAGACGAATAGCTTCCAGCAATGGGGAATGGGCGGGAGGGAGAGTATTGGTGCAAACAAATGATACTAGACCTTCCAGACAGGTATAGCAAAAGGGGTTTAGGACTAACAAGCGCGTTTTCAGAATGTACACCTAATTTATGCTATAAAAGTTAACTGGTACGTTGTGCTTATAATGTTCATATGTGACACAACGTGGATTGTGAGGATTGCGCGCGAAGCGCGGTGAAATTTGGGGGTATACTCATGATGCCAAAATGAAAAACCTGCACGCAGGCTCAACCAGGGGTGGTGCTTTGATTTGCCGACATGGGGGAAAGCGCCCTGACTGGCGGCCAGCTACTCTAAGTCCCGACAGATGCAATGGGTTGCCGAACTCAAAATATAAGGCCCGCGAAGCTCGCCGAAAAATTTTTGGTTATACTGAATTTTCATTAAGGAAAGTTGAAAAAGTTTGGGCTTTTATTAAAGAATCCGGACAAAACCAAGAGATTTGTTCGGGTGACTGCATGATCGTCGTCGGGGATTACATTCTTCATCTTACCCATTAAGGATCTCCAACGAAACTGAAAGATCTTTTTCTTACAAAATATGTTTGCCACGATCGATGGCGAGGCTGAAGAAAGAATCTTCCAAAAGTTAGGAAAAAGAGGAAAGAACTTCGCAACGATGCATTTTTGTGTTTCTCTAGAATCACGCCTACACGAAAAAACAACATTTTTGGAAACGTTGAATAAATCCAATATGTTTGAAACGGGGGCGTTACCACTAGATAGAACTATAGATGAAATAGCGCCTATCGCGAGAAATTTTTTTGAAGTTATAGAAACAATCGTTACAGAACTTACTGGCTACGGGCCTGATAAATAGACGTTTGGAATATTTTCTGAGTATACCTATGTGTTCACCAATATTAGTCTATATAAAATTTTGCGCAATTTTGTTGGGCTCGGAAAAATTTGGGGACGGGAGGCTACAGCGCCCTAGCTCCCATAGAACTATGTCTGGTAAAATAACCTTAATAATGTTCATGAGATTGATTGTAAATCGTGACGCATGCGCGAGAAGCGCGCCCAAATTTTCATTAAATAAGATTTCCATAATAAAACCTGCATTCAGAATCTGCATCGAGATACTTTCAATTGCCCAACAAACCAACATGCCACTCAAAAAGCCAGTCTTTTACCTGGTAATTTGTAAACAGCTTTCAACTTCTGCTGTTGTGCTTCTCCGAAAGTTGCTATCGGAAGATATTGATAATAAGAACAACACTGAGGTAAGGTTTGAAGCGCGCGGAGCGCGCGAAAATTTTGAGAGTTTGAGAAAAATTTGCGAAAAAAGGACAGCTTTGATTTGATTTTACGTGAGGAAAATAAAGTTTGGTATTATTCTCACTTGGTCTAGTTGGAAAATATATACAAAGTTGACATAGACTCAGTCGGAAAAAAGGTGCTAGACTGAGATATCAGAAATTCCAACTGGCATTTCAGATTTTCCGACTATCGTCGCTCTTACGAACTTTGGGGGGGGGGGTGAGACACCCCCCACACACCCCGGTCGCGACGGCCCTGCCTACGGCACGTAGCTATGTATTGTTCAAACATGGGAGACAAGTGTTTTTTTTTTTTTTAAAAAAAAGATTAGACTGTGTAACACTTTTGTAACTAGTGTATAAGCAGGCAGGTACGTGAAATTATCGAACCACGGCGTCATTTGTTTGTTTCAAGTTATTTATGCAAGCTAATTCTAATTCTTAGAAGTGCCAAGTTTTGTTTCTAAAAAGATCCTAGCATTGATAACATCACTAAAAGGGTTTATGCAATCATTTGCGGTTTACCAAATATTCTCTTTAATATATTTTGTAAAATGAAATTTGTTCTAGTTATAAAGGATATTGATTGGATTGACCGTCACTGTCATACAGGCGGAAACGATACCTTGTAAACTCAAGTGGCGAGGACAACTTGCGGTCGTAATAAATAGATTTAATGCTACAGCTTTAAAATAGGCCTAAAGGCTGAAAAGAGATTAGACCAAGGTTTTGTCCCATGTTGTCACGATATGATAATTTTGGACACGGTGCTTCTGTTTCTGTCAGTCTGTCAGGTTTGCAAATGGGACCTGTGATTCATTTCGGAGCAATACTTTGGTCAAATCGGGTATCTGCTTTCCTCATTTTTTCTACTGCCACATCACGATTGGAAAGCGTCTTGATAGAGTATGTTAAGCACGGGGCGGGATTTGATGTATGAAAGTGGAAGAAAACCCGGGTGGAATACCAAAGGAGCAGGCGGAACGCCAAGCGTTCCCTTAAAAGGGTGGGGTCCAGGCCCACCGTAGCCTGGTCCCTGGTGGGGTCCAGGGCAACGTCCCAGAAGCCCTGAGGTATTTAAAGAATTAGAACCATTACAATGAAGCATTTGGCTATTTCAAATCTCATCGAATGTGCACCAAACAGATCACAAAAATCACATTTTGATAATCTTATAAAGCCTTATTCCTCAGAATAACAAATCATTTTTTTGTGATGGAGGGTGTTTGACTTGTGTGTAGTTACAATGATAATGGAAGAGCTTGTACGAAGCCTATGGAGCATACAGGATGTTCTACAGGAAGATACCACGAAACAGCATTCAAAACGGATGCGTGCGGATCGAGCCAAAAAAATAGTTATGACATTTTGTTGTAGCCTTTTGTTTTTCTTTATTTTTTAAATGCAATATTTTGCATCACATATAAGATTCTCATACTTTCCCCAGCCGCCTGTTCTTTATGTTCCATTTTTATCGATGTCTGGGACAAAGGACCTCAAGCTTTTTATTACTGTGAAAAATAAGATGCACGTAAAAGTACCATGTAACTCTGTGACGATCAAAGTTTGAGGGTTATAGGTATAATACTTTCCAAAATCCATAAAATGTTATGAATAGTTCTTGGGCGCCCTCAGTAAAATGCCAGGAATGCAATTCTCATTGAAGCTGCAGTTTCGTAAAGACCGAGGGTCCTTCCAGAGAATTTTTCGTAAATTTGATGGCATTTGCTACCATTCTGGACCATTTCTAGGGAAAAGCCCGCGTCCCTCAGTTATACTTTGTAATGCTAATGAAATATTTTCCTTATGATGATTACAAATTAAGATGGTAGGCGTCTGCCAATTTCGTGAGGATGATGGGGTAAGTGAACAGCGGGAGGGGTTGGAAATAGTCATTTACTCCAGCCATCCTAGAGGATATAATAGTGAGGCAATTCCACAAAAGTTTTCCTACGGACAACAGCCCTAACGTGACACCTGTTTCTACTGAGTTCACACGAAGCACACCGAAAAAGTTATTGAGAATTGTGAGTTTCCTATACGCACGGTTAGGTTTCTGAATTGTGTATGCAAGGACCATTGAGCGTGTAATGACGTATAATTACTGTCAGTGATCCTTATTTCAGTCAGGTTTTCAAGTCACAAAAGTGTGCTGCCGTCATCTTTTCGTCAGCTTCATGGAGACATCGACCGTCCACGGACAAAGACTCACGCAAAGGCATTTAGTTATTCAGGCGAATTTGTTGAAGTTTTAAGTTATATTTTCCACAAACCATCACATGACAGCATAATGTGCTATAAGGATACCATTGCAAAGGAATGACAATAGGATTCATCGCTAAACAGCAGAATAATTAAAAAGTAATGAGACAATTAATAATAATTGTAGAGAAACCAGAAAGTAGTAAAGCTTTTCCAGCCTGGTCCCTTTCTTACGGTACAGAACACAAAAATTACGGAGGAAAGAAGAAGAGACTGAATTATTTCACGTACAACTGTATGAACACTCCATACGTGCACCACTATCTTGTACAACCATGGTGACCGGGCTACATGGGGTGAGTCGGCAGTGAGACTTATCCTATGGACCAGAACTGGCCCACCCCCTATTTGCCTTCATCACACCCTCTGACCGATTCCTTCATTTCACATTTGCACGCGCGGCCAAGGTCACGATTCCTCGAATTTTCAAGGGTTCTTAAAGGCAGGTTCATACTCCAAAACACATCAGCGCAGTAAAATGTAAAGGAACTATGAATAGGGAAAAGCGTAGGAACCCGTGGTCTTCGCTGTCACAGAATTTTCCAATTTCTTCGGAATACATTTAGTCAGGATAGTAGGGGCGATGTGTAATTTCCCTACGTCGGACTGCAGCCTATAGCCCCGAAAAGGGCGAAGGGTTGCCGAAAGGTTGTCGACAGTAAATTTCAAATTTTTCGGCTCTCATTTTGGGCATTTAGATATTGGAAAATTTCCGGGAGACTTATTACAGATCTGCCTTCATTTAAATAAAAATATCAAGCAGGTTAAATTACAGAGACAATGGCTGTTGTGGGCTACTTCATATT
The DNA here is from genome assembly GCA_029531755.1 of Holothuria leucospilota. Taxonomy (NCBI): domain Eukaryota; kingdom Metazoa; phylum Echinodermata; class Holothuroidea; order Aspidochirotida; family Holothuriidae; genus Holothuria; species Holothuria leucospilota. The sequence goes on from CM055962.1 coordinate 65,866,741, forward strand.
TTATCGTTTCCCGAATATATTGGAAAATTTACCCGACCTTGGGAGATCTTCCTCGACGAGGGTCATGGTCCCTAACCCCCTAACTCCATCTCGTGTCACCACGGTCCCGACGACGATCAGTCTTCCTAACTTTCTGACCTTCCTTGGTCTCAATTAGCACAAATCCTCCAACACCAAATTTACGGAAAACCAGTGGCGTAGCCACGGGGGGCCTAGGCCCCCCACACTTCCGCCAGGCCACCCAGAAATTTGAAGGTTATGTGTTAAATGTCTAAATATCACTGACGGATTAAGCCTATCATTTAAAATTCTATCTTTCTAAATTCTCACGCATTTCAAATTGTCAAACTTCCCGATCTAAACAGGTTGGTAAAACTCTTAGGCTATAACAGGTTTCTGTTTCCAATCTTTATCAGGTTTATGCGTCGACGCCGGAAGTATTTTTCACAACGAGAAATAGATTTCTCTGTTTATTATAGGCTGAGCCATTATGTAGCGCTGACAATTCGAGACGAACTTGAGCACAAGCTAACAAAAACCACTCACGGGCTAGTCACGGCTGCTTGTAAGTGGAATATCTGTACCCTTTGCATGTTCTTTGAAAAGAACCATTTAGAGTTGATTATCAATTAAGCCAATTTCTGGTCGTCTCAGATAACTATAAAACTTTGCCCCCTGCCTTTCTTACATTTAAAACACATCACAGCTCTTGCAAAACTGTAATCTAGGGACGCACATCAGTAAGATCTTTGTGCTCAAACTAGCCCTAGTCTAAATATACTAAAACTCAAAAGCATTACACTTGAAAATTTCCGTTTGAAACAGTTTTCCTGAGGCTTCTGAAAAACTAAAATCCAGGAGCTTCCGGGGGCTTCGCTCCCTGAACCCCCACCAGGGCTCTGCCCCTGGTCCCCACCAGGGGCCCTAGGGAAGTCCCCTGGACCCTACCCATTTTGGGCTTCGCGCTCGCAGTGCACGCTAGGCGTGCACAGTTTGCCCCTCCCCCCCCCCCTCACATGTGCTCTGGTCCCCCAGTTACGAATTTCTAGCTACGCCACTGCGGAAAACTTTGGGCGCTGTAGAGTATCTTAATTGTTTTATTTACTTGTGACTTAAACATCCAAAGGCCTTCAAAACATGGAGCTAATACTTGGAGTAGTATGTAGTATCTCCATGTTCAAACGGACCAAAATCAGGTATACGTGAATCAATGGAAGAATGATTTCTGGTACGTACAAGGGCTTTCTGAAGTTAAGTTTAAGCTAAGAGTTCTTTCCAAAATCTTAACCGTTATGATATGGTGATTTAACTATCTACTGACGGCCAGCCTGTCGCTGTTCTGTGATTGGTATAGCTCCAACCAGACGAAACATTTTGCATTCCAGCGTGAATCTTGGGAGGGAGGTAGGGGGCGTTGGGGCACCCGGGGTTGAAGATACTTTACTACACTCTTCCACAGGCCACTATACTCGGCATTTGTCAAACTTGAAGTCACCCCTCCCCTTTAATTAAAAGGTCCTGCATACGGCTGTATTTGATGAACCCGACACTACTTCTTTATTATTAGCTTAAATACTAAAACGTTGGTCCGTCTCGTGGCCTCTGGACCATTGTAGAAGTTTTCAACGAGCATAAGCTATCCTTCATATGAAAACTCGCGAGTAGGCCTTTCACATGTTTTCAGATTTATGTACCATGACTTTTTAGATTTTGAGCTAGGAGAGCTTGTATAGTTGAGTGCATTGTGGTTCCTATTTTTTTATTTCATTCAAAATGACATTTTGCATCGCGGAAGGATATATTGCAAAAAGGTGCCTGTAATACCGTCAACTTTCTTCATTTTCGCCTGATGAGTACTTCAACTCCTTTCCTACCGCCTACACATCACAACTGGAACACATCAGTTCAACAACATGGTCTATACTGGCCCCAAATTTTTTCAAGGTGTTAAATTCGTGTGGGAATATACTCAGGGGAAATTCCACTTGAATAAGTGGTGTGAGATGGCCGGGAAAACGCGGAGGGAGACTTGGTCAAGTTCAAGGGGCAAATCAGCGCACCATCAAACGAGGGCATTGGTCACCTATTGTTAGCAGATGATTACAAGTATCCCCAAAGAGGGTAAATCCATAGTTGAAATAGAAGAAGACAGTACATGTACAAGTAATGGCTTTAGAAAGTTAGGCGCATCCTTAGTATAGGTACAGTACTTTATATTGCCGGAAACACGCCCAAACGATGCTGTTTCAAAGTTTAAAAGTTATACAATTTTCCTGTTCATGTTTAGCGTGGCTTGTAAATGTTTCGTAGTTTGTCGTATAAATGACATCGAAAAGGGTGGGGTTGGGTTGAAGGGGAGGGGGTAACAAGAAGCCGTGGTCTTCCGTCGCAGAATTTTCCTATTCCTTCATGAGACATGTATTCAGGATAGAAGGTACGACAAAATGTGTAATCCCGAAGCTGAGTGAGCGCCAGAAATGTTGCGACAGGGGCACAAGCTCCCCGACGTGGGACTGCAGCTTGAAGCCCCGACAAGAGCGACGGGTTGCCGAAAGGATATCGAGAGCAAAATGTTCGTCGTGCATTTTGGGGTTATCAGTTGTGAAATATGAATTTTTTGGGGGGGGAGGGGATTTATCACATGATTTGCGGCTACCATTTAAAGTACTGTTAAATATCAAGTACATTACAGAAGCGGCAGGCTGACCGTTGTGGGTTACTTCATGGTTGATCGTGTCCCGACGAAACTTTGTAGAAATTTTGCTAGGTATAAGCTTACCCCTCACAAGAAAGCCGACAAGTTGGCCATTCATGGCAATTTCAATTTACCATACCATGACCGTGAAGATTGTTTGCTAGCGGAGTTGGAAGTTTTTTCCGTTAGTTTACCCAGACGTTTTTAATCACTCACAACAGCTCAAAGCCTGATCTACAGTCGCCAGCTTCGAAGCCCATAATTTCTTCAAATTTCTTCAGTTAATCTCATTTTGGCATCAGTGCGACACTTCATCTAGTCGTTTTTCATATCAAATTGACAAAAGACCCCTATCCTACTCGGTAACATATTGTAAAAGTTGTCCAAATGTCTCGGCCTCTTGGTGATATTTTTGAAGGCGAACAAATGGACGGTACGTATAAATTGGGGCGTGCTACCTTATAACCACAGCAGGAAAAACGCGGAAGGAGACTTGGTCAAGTTTATAGTACCCAATCTCTTCTGTTCACACATCATCGCACCTTGAAACGAGGAGGACAATGGTCACTTATTGTTGGCATTGTGCTTATAGGCCTACCCCTAAGAGGCTTAATCCATAGTTGACATAGAAGAAAAAGCATTTTGAAGACGGTAACTTTTGAATATTCATCATCTCAAAATGGCTTTCGACTCGAACGAAGAGTTGCTTTAGAAAGTTAGGCGAATTCGGTCTCAATAAAATCAGAAGCCCCGGCGACCTTCGTCGCCGGGGCTTCTGATTTTATTGAGACCTTTCGTGTCAACTGCTATTTACATGAACTTTGGAATCCGTTTCATCTCAAAATTGGAAAATATTCATAAAACTATTTCCAATTACAACCAAAAAAGAGCTTTGTTTAAGGGGTGAGGGTAGCGCGCCCTGACAATGTGGGCTATATGCAATAGCGTCTAGTGACCTGATTTGGAAATTTACAGTAGCAAATGGTTAAAAAACGAACCTTAACTAAGAAGAGAAAAAGTGGGAACGCAGAAGAGTCTATAAAAATACAACAAGGAAGATAAAAAGGAACTTTAAAACAGGAAAACGAGAAAAACTCACTGCTCAGTGTCCGGGGACTTGAACTCACGTACTAAGCATTACGAGTCGAGTGCCTTACCAACTGACCTAAACGACCCTGTTTAAAATCAGTTTGATTAGATTAACAACAGTTTTGTACTGTAAAGCTGTATGGCATACAAGTACAACTACCGGGGAGGTGTGGAGGGGGTAGTGAGCTGGACCGAACACCTTTCTTCTCCACTAGGCCGCATCCTCAGTATAGGTACAGTACTTTATATTGCCGGAAACACGCCCAAACGATGCTGCTTCAAAGTTTAAATGTAATACATTTTTCCTGTTCATGTTTAGCGTGGCTTGTAAATGTTTCGTAGTTTGTCGTATAAATGACATCGAAAAGGGTGGGGTTGCGTTGAAGGGGAGGGGGTAACAAGAAGCCGTGGTCTTCCGTCGCAGAATTTTCCTATTCCTTCATGAGACATGTATTCAGGATAGAAGGTACGACAAAATGTGTAATCCCGAAGCTGAGTGAGCGCCAGAAATGTTGCGACAGGGGCACAAGCTCCCCGACGTGGGACTGCAGCTTGAAGCCCCGACAAGAGCGACGGGTTGCCGAAAGGATATCGAGAGCAAAATTTTCGTCGTGCATTTTGGGGTTTTCAGTTGTGAAATATGAAAATCTGGGGGAATTAATCACATGATTTGCGGCCTTTATTTAAAGTACTGTTAAATATCAAGTACATTACAGAAGCGGCTGACCGTTGTGGGTTACTTCATGGTTGATCGTGTCCCGACGAAACTTTGTAGAAATTTTGCTAGGTATAAGCTTACCCCTCACAAGAAAGCCGACAAGTTGGCCATTCATGGCAATTTCAATTTACCATACCATGACCGTGAAGATTTTTTGCTAACGGAGTTGAAGTTTTCCGTTCCTTTACCCAGACGTTTTTAATCACTCACAACAGCTCAAAGCCTGATCTACAGTCGCCAGCTTCGAAGCCCATAATTTCTTCAAATCTCTTCAGTTAATCTCATTTTGGCATCAGTGCGACACTTCATCTAGTCCTTTTTCATATCAAATTGACAAAAGACCCCTATCCTACTCGGTAACATATTGTAAAAGTTGTCCAAATGTCTCGGCCTCTTGGTGATATTTTTGAAGGCGAACAAATGGACGGTACGTATAAATGGGGGCGTGCTACCTCATAACCACAGCAGGAAAAACGCGGGAGGAGACTTGGTCAAGTTTATAGATAGGATTCAATCTCTTCTGTTTACACATCATCGCACCTTGAAACGAGGAGGACAATGGTCACGTATTGTTGGCAGTGTGCTTAGGCCTACCCCTAAGAGGCTTAATCCATAGTTGACATAGAAGAAAAAGCATTTTGAAGACGGTAACTTTTGAATATTCATCATCTCAAAATGGCTTTCGACTCGAACGAAGAGTTGCTTTAGAAAGTTAGGCGAATTCGGTCTCAATAAAATCAGAAGCCCCGGCGACCTTCGTCGCCGGGGCTTCTGATTTTATTGAGACCTTTCGTGTCAACTGCTATTTACATGAACTTTGGAATCCGTTTCATCTCAAAATTGGAAAATATTCATAAAACTATTTCCAATTACAACCAAAAAAGAGCTTTGTTTAAGGGGTGAGGGTAGCGCGCCCTGACAATGTGGGCTACATGCAATAGCGTCTAGTGACCTGAATTGGAAATTTACAGTAGCAAATGGTTAGAAAACGAACCTTAACTAAGAAGAGGAAAAGTAGGAACGCAGAAGAGTCTATAAAAAATACAACAAGGAAGATAAAAAGGAACTTTAAAACCGCAAAAGGAGAAATTAAAAAAGCTCACTGCTCAGTGTCCGGGGACTTGAACTCACGTACTAAGCATTACGAGTCGAGTGCCTTACCAACTGACCTAAACGACCCTGCTGGAAATCAGTTTGATTAGATGAACAACAGTTTTGTACTGTAAAGCTGTATGACATACAAGTACAACTACCGGGGAGGTGTGGAGGGGGTAGTGAGCTGGACCGAACACCTTTCTTCTCCACTAGGCCGCATCCTCAGTATAGGTACAGTACTTTATATTGCCGGAAACACGCCCAAACGATGCTGTTTCAAAGTTTAAAAGTTATACAATTTTCCTGTTCATGTTTAGCGTGGCTTGTAAATGTTTCGTAGTTTGTCGTATAAATGACATCGAAAAGGGTGGGGTTGGGTTGAAGGGGAGGGGGTAACAAGAAGCCGTGGTCTTCCGTCGCAGAATTTTCCTATTCCTTCATGAGACATGTATTCAGGATAGAAGGTACGACAAAATGTATAATCCTGAAGGTGAGTGAGCGCCAGAAATGTTGCGACAGGGTACAAGCTCCCCAAATTGGGGCTGTAGCTTGAAGCCCCGACAAGAGCGACGGGTTGCCGAAAGGATATCGAGAGCAAAATTTTCGTCACGCATTTTGGGGTTTTCAGTTGTGAAATATGAAAATTTGGGGGGGGGGATTTATCACATGATTTGCGGCGATCATTTAAAGTACTGTAAAATATCAAGTACATTACAGAAGCGGCTGACCGTTGTGGGTTACTTCATGGTTGATCGTGTCCCGACGAAACTTTGTAGAAGTTTTCGCTAGGTATAAGCTTACCCCTCACAAGAAAGCCGACAAGTTGGCCATTCATGGTAATTTCAATTTACCATACCATGACCGTGAAGAGTTTTTGCTAACGGAGTTGAAGTTTTCCGTTCCTTTACCCAGACGTTTTTAATCACTCACAACAGCTCAAAGCCTGATCTACAGTCGCCAGCTTCGAAGCCCATAATTTCTTCAGTTAATCTCATTTTGGCATCAGTGCGACACTTCATCTAGTCGTTTTTCATATTAAATTGACAAAAGACCCCCATCCTACTCGGTAACATATTGTAAAAGTTGTCCAAATGCCTCCTCTTGGTGATATTTTTGAAGGCGAACAAATGGACGGTACGTATAAATGGGGGCGTGCTACCTCATAACCACAGCAGGAAAAACGCAGAAGGAGACTTGGTCAAGTTTATAGATAGGATTCAATCTCTTCTGTTTACACATCATCGCACCTTGAAACGAGGAGGACAATTATCACGTATTGTTGGCAGTGTGCTTAGGCCTACCCCTAAGAGGCTTAATCCATAGTTGACACAGAAGAAAAAGCATTTTGAAGACGGTAACTTTTGAATATTCATCATCTCAAAATGGCTTTCGACTCGAACGAAGAGTTGCTTTAGAAAGTTAGGCGAATTCGTGTCAACTGCTATGTACATGAACTCTGGAATCCGTTTCATCTCAAAACTGGAAAATATTCATAAAACTATTTCCAATTACAACCGACAAAGAGCTTTGTTTAAGGGGTGAGGGTGCGCGCCCTGACAATGTGGGCTATATGCAATAGCGTCTAGTGACCTGATTTGGACATTTACAGTAGCAAATGGTTAGAAAACGAACCTTAACTAAGAAGAGGAAAAGTGGGAACGCAGAAGAGTCTATACAAATACAACAAGGAATGTAAAAAGGAACTTTAAAACCGCAAAACGAGAAAAAACTCACTTCAAGTTCAAGTTCAAGTTCAACTTTAATAAGTCCCAAAAGGGAAATTCAATGCTCGCAGTAAAAACATGAAAATACTAAAATATCAAAAGTTTACAAATATAAATAGACAATGATTTCGAACATAAAAATTCAAATACATAAGAGATAATGAATCAAAAATAGACAGGAGGTTAAGACGAGAGTAAGATATAAGACAAAAGATGAAAAGATGATTGGACTGAAGTAAGGACTCTGGTTGAGTTTATTCACGCCCGGAGGAAACTCAAAGGCACTAGTATCGTGATACGAGAAGACTTAACCAAACAGAACCAAGCCCTGTTGCTAGAGGTAAAAAAGAACAAACACGTCAAATCTGTATGGAGTAACGATGGGAAAGTCATGGCCCTAGTTAATAAAGGTGGTCGGGAATACAAGAAAAAAATTATCAAAATCGATGATTTAGACTAAATTGCAGCCACTCCATGAATGATGCAGTGTACCTTTAATCATCCTCCGTCTCATTACATCCACCAAATTTCTGTTCCTGTTTGTATAGTTGTATATTTTGCTAGTTTTTGTTATTGTATTTCGTTACGATTAATTTTTCTTTTGTGTTTTCTTTATCTGTTTTGTAGTGTATTTGTTTTGCTCTGTTTTTTCCTTTTTACATGGCTAGTATTAACTCCGTAATTGATGAAAATGATAGGTGTAATTTCAATCCTGTGTCCAGTCTAGACCCCGAAAATAATGTTCATATAAGTCATCAAAGACCTTGTAGTTTTACTAATCCAAATGATTTTTACGAAGTGTACAAGAATTACGCAGATGCACGAAAGTATATTTCATTTCTTCATTGTAACTGTAGAAGCCTAAACAAAAACTTTGATAGTTTATCGCTATTACTGGGCATTTTGAATGTTAAATTTGATTGTGTCGCTGTTACAGAAACTTGGCTTAAGGAGTATTCCATAGAAGGTCTGTACCAGTTAAATCATTATAACTTTATTCATACAAGTCGCACCCAGGGTAAAGGTGGTGGTGTGGGCCTATATGTTAAAGAAGGCCTACAATTTCAAATTCTACAGGACCTGTCTATTTTCCATGAAAATGTATTCGAGTCACTGTTCGTTGAGATATCCAGAGGTAATATAACAACAGTTGTAGGCGTAGTCTATCGCCCTCCATCAGCTGACATTAATACATTCTTAGTTACCATGGAAGAACTTTTCAGCAAAATTGGGAAAAAAATTACCTATATACTTGGTGATTATAATATTAACACCGATGAAGGCCATACCAGTACTGCGGCCCGAGCTTTTGAAAACTTGGTAAGTTCATATGGCTATACAACTTTGATTGATAAGCCCACTAGAGTTACGACCGATTCCCTGTCACTTCTCGACAACATAATTACGAATTCTGATCATGATATCTCTTCCGGTGTAATTATTGATGACCTTTCCGACCATTATCCAATTTTCAGCTTCTCACGTTGTTCATGTACAAAATTTGTTCCCAGCACTCAGCAAAATAATGGATCCAAACGTTTGATAACCCAGTCAACTATGATTGATTTTACAAACAGTGTTTCTCAAATTGATTGGTCAGACGTTTTAGATTGCACAGACTCAGATTCTGCGTATAATACGTTTATTGATGTATTTAAAAAGTGTTACAATAATTGCTTTCCTTTTGTAACTGTTAAGCCTTCCGGGGCAAAGAAACTATGGTGTACACAAGGTATATTAAACTCGTGTCGTACTAAAAATAAGCTATATCGCAAATGTATTAATCACCCTACTCTGGAAAACAAGGCAGCCTACAGCAGATTCAGGAATAAATTAACGACTGTTATTCGGGTAGCCAAGTTCAACTTTTACCAGAATGAATTTGATACAAAGAGTATAAAAGGCACTTGGAATGCTATCAATACTATCTTACGCGGCTGTAAGGCCCAAGGTAATTCCGTAAACGAGCTTGTTGAAAATGGAAAGAAAGTTTCCGAGCCTAAGGAGGTTTGCAATACTTTTAACAATTATTTTGTCAGTGTTGGTCATACCTTATCTAGTAGCATTGTAAATGATTCTCATTCCTCTTATACGGACTATTTGCCACCTGAGAATGATTATGTAATGTACTTACACCCGACTGATGAAAATGAAATTTACAACTGTATCCAGAATCTGAAAAATGTTAGCCCCGGCCATGACAATCTTCATTGTAAAGTTATTAAATCTGTGGGTTGTTTCATTTCTGTACCCCTATGTCATATTATTAATCTCTCCCTACGAAATGGTACTATTCCAACAGATTTAAAACTAGCAAGAGTCATTCCAATCTATAAATCCGGTGACAAATTTTTGAAAAGTAATTATAGGCCAATTTCTGTTCTTCCGGTGTTTTCCAAAATTCTTGAAAGAATTGTTTATACTCGTCTTCTAAATTTCCTTGAAAAGCACGGTATAATTTACGAACACCAGTATGGATTTCTCCCTAAAAAGTCAACATCTCATGCTTTGATCAATTTTGCCAACAAAATAATCGACGCCTTTGAAAATAATAAGTTATCCTGTGGTATTTTTCTTGATCTTTCAAAGGCCTTCGACACCCTGGATCATAATATTCTCATGTATAAGTTACATCACTATGGTATTCGCGGTATTGCTTATCACTGGTTTAATGACTATCTTAGTAACAGGTCTCAGTATGTTAATATATCAACCGTTAATTCTCACATGTGTAGTATTACAACAGGCGTTCCGCAAGGTTCTATACTTGGTCCTCTATTGTTCTTAATTTATATAAATGACTTACCATCCGTTAGTTCTCGTTTAAAGTTTACCCTGTATGCGGATGATACCAATATTTCCTATGAACATACTGACATTGATTTACTTTTACATTATCTTAACAGCGAAATGATTAAAGTAACAAACTGGTTTGCTACAAACAAGCTCCTCTTAAATGCAAAGAAATCAATAGCTATTCTCTTTAGGCCATACCAGAAAAGAATCAATTTTGTTGGTAACACTGCCGGTATCTTAATTCAAAACAACTTTGTACCCTTCTCTGATTCTGCCAACTTCCTAGGAGTAACCATTGATCCTCACCTAAACTGGATACCCCATACTGAAAACCTTTGCAAGAAACTCTCTAAAGGCTCCAGTATTATTTTTAAGTTGCATAATCTACTACCTATCAAAATTCTTCTTACAATTTACAATTCTCTTATTTTACCGTTGCTATCCTATTGTGCCATCATCTGGGGAAATACTGCCGATGTTCATGTAAACAAACTATTTGTTATCCAAAAGCGTATATTTCGTGCAATTGATAAGAAGTCACCTCTCGAACATACTAAGCCAATCTTTAAGAAATATAATTGTTTGTCATTGCCTGATATCATAAAACATCACATTTCTGTATTTATGTTCCAGTCTTTCCATAACTTATTACCAAATTCTTTTATCAACCTTTTCAACCACCACGGTCACCCTTACGACACTAGGAATTCTTTAGATTTTGTAATCCCATTGTGTAGACTCTCAATCAGCCAACGTCACATTAGGTATTTAGGGCCTCTCACCTGGAACGCACTCCCTGGCGAAATAAAAAAATTCTCCCACCCTTCCTACATTTAAGCGACGTCACAAACTGTACCTACTTACCCATTATAGTTAAGTATATTCACATACCAACTGTGTCTAGCCTGTTTCCATTGTCCCTTGGTAACTTATTCTCGTTGTTGTTGCCTGTTTTTTTCTCATGTTTTGCTTGCATTGTTTTTGGATGCCTTTATGTGATTATTCTTGATCTCTTTATATATATATACAGATACTTTTATATATATTGTCTAAAAGGGGATTCACTTCTACAAGCTTTAAGTAGCTTTCTGTGAAATCTCCCCGGCTTTTTTTCCTACTTCTTTGTTCTTTGTATTACTGTACAACTTACTGTGATCTTGTAATGTTTTTTATATTTCATGGAAGGCCGAAATAAAGTAGAACTGAACTGAACTTTTGTCGCTGACAATGATTTCTTTAATCCTCTTACTATTAAGCTGGGTGAATCTTTCAGTGATAGTGGGGGAATTTGCAGCCTCAAGGACGTGCTTTTTCGAAATATAGCTAGGTATCCAGCCTGAGAGCAAGACGAAGGGCTTTAACCTGGATATTAACAGGAACAGGAAGCAAGTGCAGTGAAGTATATAGTTATGATGCAACCTTGATTGGTGGATTCTGTGTTCTGATTGGCTGATTTGTTTGCTTTCTGATTGGACAGTTGAATTGAGGGTTCTGTGCTCTCACTGATTGGCCAATTTATCTGTGTTCTCATTGGATGAGGCAAGTGAGAAAGGACCATGATTGGATGCAAAAAGACTGTTCCACATGTGGCTGACATCTTTCCCATCCATCCTGTTAATAGTGAATTTTTCATTGACCCTAATCTCTAGAGCCTCTCTAATTAGCCGCATCCCTAAATGTTGAACTTTGACAATGCTTTTGGCATGTGCCCATAGAGATGTGTGGTTATTGCAGTGAGCATGCTCAGCCAAAGCAGAACCTTTCACCTTACCTTGTTCTGTAGCTCTCTCATGCTCAGCTACTCTCACTCTGAGTGAGGGTTTGTTTGAGCAATGTACTGTTGTCCGAAGCTATATGGAACTGAGTAAACACAAGCAGTGTGGTTTTTGGGCTGGCTGAGGATATCCCGTAGCTTTTGAGATCGGGAACAGAAGGTACACTATAGATATAGCGTTCAGTGAAGCTTTAACATCGTCACACCCACGACGGGTGCGGTCCAAGGGCAGCCCCAGGGCCCCTGGTGGGGTCCAGGGGCAAAGCCCCGTTGGGGTGCAGAGGGCGAAGCCCCCGGAAGCTCCTGGGATTTAATGTCACAGAAGTGCCAGGAAGACTGTTTTAACTGTTTAAGGGGTAAATTTCAGAGGTAATGTTCTTGGGTATTGGTATGTTTATACATTTAGGAAATGCTGTTTTGAGCACACGACTCATTGATAAGCACTGGATTGAAACTGCACAACAGCAACAATGTCCTGCTAAGCTTAAAAGGCAGGGATCAACTTACAGGGTCATCCCAGACAACTGGATTTTGAATTCGGAGATCATTACAAGACTCCTGCAAGTTGGCTTGAGATCAGTGGCCCCGCCAGATGTTTTTGTGATTGGGAAGCACCATAGATGATGATGTAATAATTTCCTCAGTTCCCCCAAGTTTGTGTAAATTGCACCTTCATTTTTGATGCGGCCCGGCATTTGTGTACAGCAGTTTTGATCTTTCATTTTGTCACTACATAAAAGTGCCGTCCTGGGGAAGGGGTAACAACCCTCCCCTTCAAGAAATTTTCGTTAACTAAGGTCTTTTAGACGCAAATGGTGCCTATCTTTGGGATGTTTTGGAACTGATCATATATGGCTGGAAAATGTCCATATAATAAATTAGTGAATGCTAATTTGTGTTAAGGTAAAAGAGGAGAATATGTTGTCCATTAAGACAAAGATACGTTGTCAACAAACCTCCTGAAGCCTCCTCCCTTTTTTCTATTTTACTTGGAGAAAGTTTTTACACAAAAATACTTGCGTGGAGTCCACAGAAACATTCTTGGACTATTACGAAATATTTCCTTTCCTTCATTGTGCATTATGAAAGTGCACCAAAGGCGAGCAGATAGGACCTCCTGGAAGCTCTGTATTAATCATATTAAATGGAGGCAATGACATACTGCGTATTTCCTGACATTCAAATGATAATATAGAGTATGACGCCGAACACTTTATAATTATCGTATTTTTACTAATTCTGAACGAAAATCCAGACGAACCGTTTCCAGCAATGGGGAATGAGACGGAGGGAGAGTATAGGTGCAGGGAGGTGATATTAGACCTCCCTGATAGGTGCAGCAAAAGGACTAATATTAGTGAAGGACTAATAAGTGCATTCAAGTTCAGAATGTTGTTTTCGTCGTAAGTGTATTAACAATCACCATGTATACCGATAATGGCTGCACGCGAACCGCTCGGTAAAAATATCTGAAAAATGTATAACGGCAGATACGTACTTTAAACCTTCCACATCATGCTACGTACTAGATTGAAAGATCCTATATCAGTGATGCGCGGTCCCCACAGATGTTTGGAGATGTATCTCTGTGTGCAAACCGTGACGAATGCGCGAGAAGGGCCCCGAAAGTTTTCATTACATAAGATTTCCATGACAAAACCTACATTCAGCTGGCTCTGCATCGAGACACTTTCCTTATTGCCCAACAAACCTATACATACCGCAGCCATAAAGCCAGCCAAATACCTGTTAATTCGTAAACTTTCAACTTTTTGCTCCTGTGCTTCTCCGAAAGTTGCTATCGGAAGATATTGATAATAAGAATAACACTGACGTAAGGTTTGAAGCAAGCGGAGCGCGCGAAAATTTTGATAGTTTGAGAAGGATTTGCTAAAATTCTGATAGTTTGAGAAACATTTTGATAGAAAATGAAGCACATACTGAAGAATTTCTTAAGAAAATGAAGAATAAAATGTACTTTTCAGCATACACGTATTTGTAGACTGTAACATTGTGGGGGGATGATTACCGTGGACCATCCCCCCTAGTCAAATGTTAGGGATATATCCCCCTATCCCCCCGGATCTACGCCCATGCTGTGGGGAGTTGCCCACATGGGCCCCAAATCTATCTCATATGGGTCATATGAGCTGGCCCATATGGCCCCTTATGAATCTTGCCATATGCGTTTGCACCTGGCAGTGGGTGCAAATGCATATGGGCCCCTGAGTTAATTGGTCCATATATGAGGCCCCTAAGGAAGCCATATGGGGATGTTACCTGGGAATGCGTCGGGTGTCGGTAAAACGCCAGCTGTATCACGCGCTACCTGACGGTGATCCTTCGACTGATCATGTATGCAGTAAGCTGACAGTAGTGCAGTTTACAGTATAATTAGCCATCATCGCCGGAGCAATAGCCCCTTTCAACCCAAATGTCATAGCCGGATTTACCCAGTTATCGAGGTAATCTATAGGTTACGAGCCCCCGACTTTAAGGGGCCCCCGAAAATTTCCATAAACGAGTCTGCTTTTTAGCTTAGTTTTCAAATCTGCTTTTGAGTAAAAACAGAAATCCTCACCTTTCTTCCTACCAAAATACAGTCTCAAAGGCACTGGTCTTCATTTTCTAATCTATAACATTACCTGGTAGGAAATTTCATTAAGTTTAAATTACTGATAGTATGTGCCAACAAAGCTACTGCGAGGCATGTCATGTTTGTTATGACGCATTGTTGTCCGGTATGATATTGTATTAACACTGACACGTGGTTATACATGCCTGTTCTAGAGGTTCGTTTCGACTCTTTCATATCAGGGAGCTGTTACACAGCTCCCTGTTCATATTCGCTGTATTATTGACATTTTTAATTCACAGAATTTCATAACCGCGTTATTTTTGAGACCTTATAAACAAAATACCCAAAAGGCTATCATTATCTGCACTTAGGCAAGGGGGAAGATTCATTTCCGACAATGAAGGAAATAGTTTAGCCCAAAATATTCTAAGCCCTTCTGTTAGGCTTCTCTGTCAGGCCACATAAACCTTGGGTTAACTGAGGAGCAATGGGGATTGGTTTGGTTGTAAGAGTTCTGGATTCCGATCTATGAGTTGCCTCGTCCTTTTAGTTTAGGTCAAATTGACATGATCTTCAGGTCAATTGCTAATAACTTGACACTTTAAAATGATTAACTGTGCCATGAACAGATGAACTGCATTTTGCGTACCTTAATTTCCATAAGCAAGAAATTCACCACTGACAGTCTTGAAATTCCGGGGTGAGTCCACTCTTTTCGTCTTGAAATTTTGAACGGTATGTTAGTCATAGCTATTCTCATAGAGTCATCGTAGCACGCAGCGGGATTGGTGTCAGTGCCCCCTCCCTCGAAATGTTTAAAGCCATTTTTTATGAAATCGATCTTAATTAATTTCCGAGATTCTGAAATAATGTTTAGAGGCAATCTGTAAGTCACAGAAAGTTCCACTTTTGAATATACGGATCAGGTACGTAGTGGGGGGGGGGGGGGCAGGGCAACCGTTTCGTCCTTGAGGGTATTTTTCTTTTACCTATGTCGCGATTAATTTCTAAAAAGGAATTTTTGGCGCGCTTCGCGCGCTTCAATCCTCAGTACTGATTTTTCCCCTCCTCACTTTCTGTGAGATTTAGCCGGGGAAAATCTCACCATAATCCAAACTCCCGGCGCTTCCTTGAGGTCTCTGTATCATCAATCCTGTAGGCTGTTAATCATAAGAAGTGAGGCTACATTTGCGTAAAACAGCGTTTCATTTCAAAATTTGCCTGGGAATTCTTCTTGCCTTTTACCTTCAGTCTCACAAAACGAGCCATGAACCCCATTGCAAATATTGTTTTTTTCAAAATCGTGGATCTGCTCCCAACAATTACATGAACATTGAGATGCCAGACTGCAAGCGAATGGTGATTGCGCTCCACTTACATAGTGTCAGGTCAGTGTCCCACCCACAAATAATGGCACAAAAAGTAATACTAGAAGGGCCCCCCTCATATGATAGGTTACGGGCTCCCCTGAAGGTAAATCCGGCTATGCCAAATGTGAACAATTATGTGAAAGTCCACCGCTTAATTATTATGTTCCATTTTGGGCTGTCAGCAATACATACCGGTATAGGCCTCAGAATTTCCTTTTTTTCGTAGGCCTATTAAATTTCCAGGAACATGAAACATCTGAACTCTGGCAATTGTGGACATGCAGTAATGAGGCACGGGAAGTGTCATCCTGTTATGATCTAGATCTAGGTCTACACTGTAAAAAATGATTAACACTTTTTTGTAACAGATAATAAACGCGTCTTGGCGTTTATGTAACCGAAAAAACAATAAAATACGTAATCAAATTAAACGTCTAAAACGTCAACTTTAACACATTGACGCCACTTTCACGCCATCTCGTAAACACGTTTACCGTGCCTTCAGTTAATTTATTTCATGATTACTGTAAATATCAAGTTGTTTTTAATAAAGAAAAATTAACATATATATAAAACATATAAACGTGTTCCCAGCCAACATGCCCAGCTGGGCCCCAGCTGGGTTTTAGATGGGAAAGCTGGGCTTAGGTGGGCTGACGGATGTTATTGGGATATTGGTATTTTGAACAAGCCAGACTTGCTAATAGCACGATAGGAATGTGGAAAAACATTTTTTCGTTATTTCTGTAATCTTTTGTTCGAAATTGTTTTCAGTTTTTTCCGGGTTTTAGCTGGGTTTTTTGATGGGCGTACCCACATTTTGGAGCCCGGCAATAGCCCAGTTGGTGCCCAACTGGGCACGTTTGGAATTAAATTCCCTCAAATGAAATTTTTTTGCGGTTTCAGACAATAAACTTAACGTTGAAAGCTTTCTTGAAAATAAAATAGCAAGACAAACTAATCCAAGTTTTGTAATTGGGCTAGAGCTGGGACATCGATGGGTTTCCCAGACCAGAGGAGCCCAAACAGGAACCGGTTGGGGCCCAGCTGGGGAAATACATTAATGTATGAATGATATTTCACTCTTCTAAAATTCCTATTGTTAACTTTTTGCAACATTGGCGCTTTTAGGCATGCGTATTTAAAATTAAGTTCATCTTCGAAGTTTATTTTGTTTTAATGGGCTCTAGCCTGGCTAAAGCTGGGCTAGCCTAATATGTTTGGCCCAGCTGGGCCCAATTAGAAAAATTTTCAAAATAAAATTTCATTGAGTTGATTAACTCTTTTTTGCTTCAGAAAATGTATTGCCCTAGGTATTTTATCATAAATCTTTTTTTTTTCTTTACTAAACATGACATGTGGGAATTTTTGGCAAAGACAATTTGAGAAAAGTATATGTTTAAAATGATGTGAAATTATTGGAACACCAGGTTTATATATCTTTCATCTTAATGGAGCATTCCAAATTTTTCAAAGGAAATTTGTGTTTATCACTTAATGCAGGTCTAATTGAAATAAAGTGAAGCTGGCAATGGTAAATTCTTGCAGAAAATCATGTTCCTCAATTGTACAATACAACATAAAGAACGAAAAATTGAAATGTCATGAAGAAAATTGCGTTCTTTATCTTTAATAATGACAAACAAGTGTCACTGAATATATATAATAGACAAACCAAACTATTTACTTAAATATGAACTTTCCAGAAATATCCTACTACCTTTGAAAGTGACTGGCATTAGCAATGTAGATGAAAGTTACCTCAGATTTTCCATTGCTAATCCAGTTGGACCCCCATGT
Organism: Holothuria leucospilota; assembly: GCA_029531755.1. Taxonomy (NCBI): domain Eukaryota; kingdom Metazoa; phylum Echinodermata; class Holothuroidea; order Aspidochirotida; family Holothuriidae; genus Holothuria; species Holothuria leucospilota. Next base: position 65,884,380 of record CM055962.1, read on the forward strand.
GGGATCAACCTCAGCTGGGGTTCCCCAGTTGCCGGAGCCCGACTTCAACCCAGCTGGGCTAGCCCAGTTGAGTCCCATCTAGGAACACCTGACAAGCACGGATTTGCCCCAGCATAGGCCTAGCATGTAGCCCGGTTGGGGCCCGAATCCAGCCCAGACGGGCTAGCCTAGTTAAGTTGGGGCCCATCTGGGAACACCTGACAAACACGGATTTGCCCCAGCGTAAGTCCAGCATGTAGCCCAGATGAGGCCCGACTCTAGCCCAGATGGGCTAGCCCAGTTGGGGCCCAACTGGGAACACCTGACAAACACATATTGGAACCAGCATGTAGCCCAGCAGGGACCCAGTTGGAGCCCACCTGGAAATGTTGGCTGGGTTTGCGGAGTGCACTTTAATTGACGTCATTTCTTTATCATGCAGGCACGGATCCAAGCCGGGGGCTTCCTCGGGCTCAGCCCCCCCCCCCACCCTTTTCGCCACATCAACAATAATTCAAATACGCGAAAATTAGCATAGGCCTAATGTTAATCTAGGAGAATATTCAAGGGGGCTTTCAGCACAATTCAGCCCCCTCCCCTTTTCGAAATGTTTGGATCCGCGGCTGTCATGATGTGTTAATATTCGTTCAGTCATTAACTGTGCTTATCCATTTTGTTGTTCGTTTTCTAATTCTTAAACGCCATAATGTGTTAAAAAAATGAAGATGTCTCGGTTTTTACAGTGTAGGGGTATTTCTGGCAAAAAGTCCCCTATAATTCTGGCCGGACGCCCCGCGCGAACCGATCGCCCTCCGCGTCAGTAGTCAGCCAGCAAATCTCACTCTCTCATCAGTCACTAAAAGTTGACAGCCCTGTAACTATATATGTCAAGTGCCTTTTTGGTAATGCAGTCTTGAATTATAGATGTTAAGTTAATTCTGACAGACCGACAGTTCACTGGAAGACCAAATTTAATGTCTTTGATAGCGTTCCCTCAAATATCATGGAGCTAATACAGGTATATTAGTGTAGCGACTTCTTCCAGAACTTTCGCTTAACGAAGCCCGCCCTCTTTTCCGGTTATATTCTCGGAAAAGTAGTGGGCCAAGTTTTTAATGCAACCCTTTGTCCCCGACTAATGACTAATTATTTATCATCCGAGAATTCTTACTCCACGTTCTCGGATGAACAAAGGAACCCTAAACACACTTCCTCTCAACTCTCCAACGACTAGGCACGAGCCACCGTCCACTTTGGAGTTTTACTTATTTTCCCTGGATTTAAACCGATTATTTTAATATCCAAGTTATCTTGAAGTATCTACGCATCTTTAATCAGCGTTAGCAAAAGTATTTAATATCGCTGAGCGACTGCTCGTATTTCTTTACTTCAAGGAACATATATCCTTTCGACTTTTCCTTTGTCAAAGCCACGTGGTTCGCGACAGGAAAGCTAGAAAGTTATATTTGCTATCTTTTGGAATTTCTCTTAACACGCATTTTGTTATTTACTTGGAATATATCGACCCGGACTGGAATTGACCACGGAATTAGCCAGAGTAACTATTTACGCGGATATTAGATTTGTTTTTGGTGAGTACATTTCTGATTTCTTTATTCGATCTGTACAGTACCCCTACTCTCCTAAATTAGTAGTCCATGCTCAAATCGTCATGAGCGATCGCACGTAGCCTAGGGGTTCTGCGTTCACGGTATAGGCGTAGGAAGCGCCCGGGACCCGGGGGGCTGGGGACTGCAGCCCGTACCCCCAACCAAAAAATTTTTGTGAAAATTCGGGCAACTTATTGCTGAGAATTTAATCGGCACCTACTGAAAGAAAAATAATGTAATGAAAGTAGCTAAAGGGTGCTAATAATAGTTTAAAACTTAAACTTCCTTGGTAATTAAGTTCTTATTTGAATTGCACCAGCACCTATACATATCCGTATTATCTGTGTGTTTTTTTAATGGTTGAACTTATATTATGATTATGCAGTGGTGTATTTGAGGGGCTACCGGGCCATGTCCTAACCTCATTGCCGATGCTGATATTTTTCTACCTAAAATACGTAATTTTTTAACACAAATTTTACTTCAAAGGTAGCATATGTGGCACCAGATTGCATGTACGGACAACTAACTTTTCAAAAATTTTCAACTTGAGAGGACTGAGGGAGTCATTAAAGCCGATTTTTTTTTATCTTTTTTTTTTGTTAGTACCTAAAACACATGTTTTAACACCAATTTGATTTCAAAGGTAACATATGTGGCACCAGATTGCATGTAAGCTAGACACCTAAATTTTCAAAAATTTTCAAAGGGGAGGGGGCCCTTCCCAGGCCGGCGATCACCGACTTCGGCCAAAATTAAAACCAATAATAAAGTATAGGTAGAACACGGCAAATGATTCATTGATTGTATGTATAATTGGCATGTACGTGGTGTGATAACCGAGCATGCCTATGTAATATGTACTTTAAACATGTCCAATTAACGTGCCTGGAGCACGCGGAAATTTGGGGTCATATTCTTCGGGCAATTTGTTGACCCCCCCCGCCCCCCCCCGTCCCCCCCCTCCAAATCAACTTGGTTCCATGGTTCCAAGCGTAAAACCAGACGTACGTAGCGCGACACAACAACAAACTCTGGGAAGATTCAAAGGCAGTAGTCGAAAACCACTGGCACCAACCCCCTACACATCCAGTACAGCGGTTAAATAATATGAAAGAAATAGCGGGGCACTGATTCTAAATTAGCCTAGTACCGAAATAGCTCCAACGGCCAGTATATACGTATTAATGCGTTACTGGACTACATAACTGCATGCTCGACATCCTGACCCAGTCTACACGGTACGATCATACATTTGTTCAAAACATTGTCATACATATGTTTGTTGTTCACAGACAAATGTATGATCTTGCCCACGCTGCAAAACAATGTCTCAAAATAAAACGTTGCCGTTAACTGCAAAACGTGAGTTCATTTTAATCATTTTCGAATTCTAGACGGTAGCTCAATGCCACTATTAGCCAATACATTTTGTTATGTTACTAACGTTAGGCCTAGCTTGTCACCAGCGCCTTCTATCGCCTGTACTTGCTATGGACTTTGTTCGTTGTACAATCCTTGCCTACGATATCATTTATCAATATCATCAACAATGTAGCTACATACATAGAGTAGGATTATAAGAACTCTGCCTTCTTCATGATATCGCACCGTTAGTCATGTTAGTTACTCCCAAGCAATACTCATATACAAGTACAAAGACCGTTGGTAAATCCACCACCTTATTGATGAGACTGTAGGAGGCCTGTAATGAAGTCACAAATTAAATTTTTTTGCATGCAAATCAAGATTCATGCAGGTTGACAAATGTACTGCATGAGATTTAACTACAATCATATTCAAAATTAGCTTTGAAGTAGGCTTATCATATTATTAGTCAAGCAGCAAGGTAACTACACATTTTCAGCTACCAGTAGGTCTAACAGACAGTGTACTAGCTAGCCTAGTGATGCTAGTAATATAGCCAAGTAATATATGTACAGCTTAACTGGTGTATAAGCCTAAGCACATAGTGCTCAGGCTATGCCTTTGGTTCAAGACTGACTACCAAACAATAGAACAAAGAGATTCAGGTGGGAGTGGGACCCAGAGATCATTTCAGTTTAAGTGAAGACTGAGGAAGGTTGTGGGTAGTGAAACTAACAGTTACAGTATGCCTCTTAGTGGGTGTAAATAGCAATATAAAAAGCACAACAGGTACTAACAATATTAGTGGGATGTTGAACTGTTAATTAATACTCATGATCATTAGTGTGGAGACCTATACAAGGCTGCTGTACTCAAGGACTCAAAATCGTTTTACTGGGAATTGATTAATGTGGATTATTTGGTCGTGTGGACAAGTGTTTGTGAGAAAAGTTTGAGGGGCCTAAGTGTTTGTGAGAAAAGTTTGAACAAGATGAACTGGATCTAAATTTATGTGCAATTTGACAGAGAGTATTTTAGTGAACTGAGTAGCTTATAGCCAATGGCTTTAGTCTAGGGTACTGATGTTATAGGCCTACTGATGATGGTGTTTTTGTCAGGTGTTTATGGTGAGTACAGTTGGCCTGCTGTGGTGGTTGTACAAGGAGTTTTCATTGATACTTTTCCATGTTTCTTTTGTTGGTTATTTTTGTAATAGTTTACACAGGGCATCTTGTAGGACCGTAGCCCTCCTTTGCCCTTTAACTTGTGTTGTTTGGCAGCAGTGAAAAATACATAAATGCCATATTACAGTAAGGTTGAGCTTCATGCAATGCTTGTGTATAGTCAATTAATCTTGCCATGTTTTATGCAGATTATGTCTGTTATTTCTGTAATGATTTGTTATGATGGAAAATGATCCTTGAGTCTCCACTCTCCATTGTTTATTCTGCTGTCAAAGATATTTTGTTAGTCTTTCTGGAGGGAGCAGGAGCTTGAAGTACTAATTAATACAGTTGTGAGCATACATGTATTGGTAACTGCCTAGTCGTGAGTAGTTTTTACGTACTTAACCAGTTTCCAGCAATGTTCCTGCTCTATCTCAGGAACATTACCAATTTCAAGGGACTAACTAAAAGTGTGGTTGCATTATTACAGTATTTATTAGTCACTGCCAAATATATATTCATTAAAATTTAGGTACTCTCACATAATTGTTATCAATCAGTATCTAGAATTTAATAGAAAGGTTTCTGGGGTTTAGGTGTCTGCCTCAGACCTTACCTGTGGTATCTACGAAAATGGGCATAATTGGAGGATGCCCTGCAAGATTGAAGCTCTGTTTTTTTTTATGGGCCTACTGTAGGGCTAGGCAGTCACTGCATATCCCCATAGCCCAAGATACAATTTGAATCCAGACTGCATATCCTCATAGCTTCGAAAAAACGGGGTATTCTAAAATCCGTGACGAGGTCACGGCCGTGATACATTGAATATGTCACGGCTGACCGTCACGTTATGTACTGAAGTCTACACGCTGACGTTTCGTTGTGGTAATTGCCCTTATGCAACACTCAGTACTTCTAGGCAAGTGTACCTTGCTAAGATTATACAACAGAACAGCACGTCAAGGAAATCCGTGACGATAAGCAAGATGAAAACTCATTTTGAATTTTAGGGAAATGTATAGTTAATCGTTCTTTCAGAATGAATGAGATTATTATGGAGTAACAATCAGAGTGGTATAATGACAAAACCATCGTTGCTGCGCAGTTGCAATGGCCAAATCCACCAACAATCCTCACTTGAGTGTGTAAATTAACCTTGGGAATTCTTGGGAATTGTGGGGAGTAGTCTTGGGAATTTTGAAAAAAAAAGTGCTGGCACCTGTTCAGCATTGTCACTGAAGTGGGCTTACTGTATAGTGCATAGTATAAGCACATGTACGTATGTACAAGGACGTATTCAAAATGTATCAGAAAATGGTATATACTATCTACTTGCACCACCGTGACTGATGACAGCTCGTTAAGAAGACACTAGGCTACACAAACTATGAAATAATAGGAAAATAATAAGATTAACAAAGAGTAATTTTTATCGAATGACAGTGCAACCACCATAATTCTGGCAAGAAAGCTTGACCATCAGTCTTCATGTTACAGCATCACGCACTATAAATTAGGTTAGTTTAGGTCCCTACTTCATATCCTGGCACGGTCTAGCCCGTCACAGCACCATCACGGATGTCAACATTCGTCACGTTCGTCACGTAATGGAGTCGTCACGGATTCAGACGATCCCGAAAAAACAACCCTTAATTTTGACTGCTTATCCTTGTGACCTCTGAAAGACAAGTTAACCTTCATAGGCTAGATAACAGAAAGTTGCCTTGGGAAAATTAACTGCTCATGCCATGACAAGGTCCCTTACAGAAGCACACCCTTCTAAAAACCCAATATACGGGCCTTTGGTCGGGTTTTCAGCACAATGTTTACTCTGCAGTTACCACCTTCAGCACATATGCAGACATGCTTATCAGGCTTGTGTAAACAAGCTATGTGGTCATGCACTGCTTTTCTGTGTACATAGTACTTTTTTGGAGAAAGATAATCAGCTAATGAGGGATAAGAATTGCTGACAGGAAATGTAAGTATAACTGGACAGAGGCCTCAGGTAATAAGCGTTTCATGCATGGCTGCACAATTTCTGTCAAAATCCCTTAGGGGCAGTGCTTGACATGTTATCCCCATAGCTTCATGAAGACACATTTCAGTCCTGACTGGGTATCATTGTAGCTTTGTAATAGACAACCTAAATTTTGATTGTGTATTCTCCTTCGAAAACAAGTTAATATTCAATGGACATGTACAGTAACAGGAAGTTGCCAGAAAATTGACTGTGTATCCTCATAGCCTCTGAAAAGGTAAGATGTCCCATTCATAGCCAAAAAATAGCAGCACAAGGCTCATATATGTGAGTCATTCTCAAATTACATTCATTGCCTAGGCTCTGTGGCCTTACTGCACGTTTTCCTAAACAGAGATATGAGGGAAGGGCATGATGACATTTTGCATCGTAAGTGCTTGAAAACTTTTTGAAAATGCTCATATGGTTGATAACTTGATATGTAGCACAGACACATTATTATTATTGTAGCACAAGGGAAAAGTCACATTGGCTCATTTGTCACCCCTTTTCTAATGTGGTATGTTCCAACCTGCTTCTATATATTCTCTCCATATGGGGGGTATTTGGTATTTGGTTTTGATGATAAGAGAAACCTATGCATTCATGATGGCATATATGTGTATGTGTGTGTGTGTGTATGTGTGTGTATGTATTTGTGACACTGCTCCTTAACACAATATCTCAAGAAGGGAAACCTTTATGATTCTCAAACTTGGTACATAGTTGTCCTGTATTGAGAGAAGAACCCTATTGTTTTTGGTGTGGGTCAAAGGTCACCGGGGGTCAAACTCCAAAAACTTTAACATGATAGCTCGAGGTGGGAAGCTTGGATGAATTTCATACTTCGTATGTAGATGCTTTATGGTAAGAGGAAGAACCCTATTATTTTTGGTGGGGTCAAAGGTCACCTAGGCTCATTGGGGTCAAACTCTAAAAACCTTGTTAACACAGCATCTTGAGGCAGGAAGCGTGGATGAATTTCGCACTTAGTATGTAGATGCATTATGGTAAGAGGAAGAACCCAATTGTTTTTGGTGGGGTTCAAATGTTACCTGGGGTCACTTGGGGTCAAACTCAAAAAACCTTGTTAATAGGATATCTCAAGGTAGGAAGCTTGGATGAATTTCATACGTAGTATGTGGATGCGTTATAATAAGATGAAGAACCCTGTTGTTGTTAGTGGGGTTCAAAGTCACCTGGGGTCACCGGGGGTCAAACTCTGAAAAATTTGGTAACAAGATATCTTGAGGTAGGAAGCTTGGATAAGTTCCATACTTTGTATGAAGATGCATTGTAGTCAAAGAAAAAACCCTGTCATTTTTGGTGGATGTCAAAGTCATCTCGGGTCACTTAGAGTCAAAATCTGAAAACCTTGTTGACAGGATATCTCAAGTTTGAAAGGTTGGATAAATTTCATACTTTGTATGTAGAACTTTGCCTTATAGTAAGAGGAAGAAAAATATTTTGGGGGGAGGTCAAAGGTCACTTGGGGTCACTGGGGCCTGGGGGTCAAACTCTGAAAACCTTGTTAACACGATATCTCGAGGTAGTAAGCTTAGATGAATTTCTTTCTTAGTATTTAGATGCATTTGCTAAGAGGAAGAACCCTGTTGTTTTTGGTGGGGATCAAAGGTCACCTGGGATGGGATCAAACTCTGAAAACCTTGTTAACAGGATATCTCGAGGTAGGAAGCTTGGATGTTCATACTTAGTATGTAGATGCGTCATGGTAAGAGGAAGAACGCTATTGTTTTGGTGTAGGTCAAAGGTCACCTGGGGTCACCGGGAGTCAAATTCGGAAATCCAAGACTGTCATCTTGGGTCACCAAAGGTCAAAGTACAAAACTTCCCAAGAATTCTCAAGATCAAATATGAACACAAAACTGTATTTTTCCAATATGTTAAGATAGCATTTGACCAGTGACTGAAAGAAATGGAACAGGGCATTATTTGGAACAAAACATGTATCATCAAAACCTCAGTGCAATTGTGCATTGTGGTTTGTATTTATATTCCCTCCCAGGGCACATCTGAACACCGGAACTTGAAAAGGACTTAAAGCAAGTCTGATTGTTGTTGTATCGCCCACGACATCCATGGGCCTTAAAGGGAGATAGCAGTCGCCCTATGTTTATTTTCAAAAATCTGCTAAGTCTTACAAATTTCCTCTTATTATGCTCACAAGTATCTTTCATTATGTTTATGAAAACATTGCATACTGAAGGTAAACTAAGGAGTTATTCTGCATGAATTTAACAAATAATTAACAAAAATATTGTCACATGATTGATTGGAGCCATTCCTGAATTAGTATGATGGGGTACACTAATTCAAATGGGGGGGGGGACTGCATAGTTTGTGCCCATTGACTAATTGCCAAGTCAAAAAACTGCAATGCAAAGGATGATTCGAACAAAACTCTCTAGGTTACTTTGTTGTGGAACTTTGCTTATAATGGTTCTTGAAATGTACAGCACTCAAAGGAGGGGCACTGACGACAAAACAAAAGGGAATGATAGCAATGTTTGCTGTTGCAGCGGTGTGTTAAAGTGTACTGTACCATGGCAAACATCGAAGGCACGACGGCTTTTTGCTGCAGTGCCGTCAGTTATGTCTAGCCCTGAGCTTCCATGTGTGGGGTATTCTGCAATTACTTCAGAAAATGTGTGGCTTGAAAAGCATAAGTGTTATATTTCAGGTTTGGCATGATATTATTGTATAAATTCAACTCTTTCAGCTGGTTTGAATTGAAAAGATGTTCTATATAAATTTCTTTTAATATCAAGTATGATGCAAGATACTGGGCAATCACCATCTATGCTAAAGGGTCATTTTATCATACAGGCTAGGCTTAGGCTACTTAAATTAAATACCCAACAAATTAGATCGTCAATATCATTGTCACTAAATTATGTGGGAAACATTTTGGCACACTTTCTTGGGGACTCAGTGTACAGTACAGTACTTGGAGCCAAAATCTGGAACCTCGTTTATCCAAATTTTTCATTTATCTGAACGACCTTTGGGCCAGTGTGTTTGGATAAACAGGGTTTACTGTATAATACATCTAGATAGGTTTGAAGATGGAATACCCAGCAAAAAGTCATGGTAAGATTGTCCACTATTTGTGCAACGGGAATAGGCCAATACCAGTGCCTCTTTGTAAATGGCCTGTCCCACTTCATCACCTGGGCCCTGTTTCATAGAGTTATGATAGATCTTAAGTTTGATTTGCCATGCAATCATCCTATTGAAATCAAATTGAGATCAATCTTAAACCCTTTATGAAACGGCCCTGGTGCACAATATGGCAGAGGACACAACGTTTATGACATACACTTTGTAAACTCTCATTTGACTCACAGTCACTAAATCTGAAAAGTAAAGTTACCCTGAAAGCCTTGTAGAAGTTTTACCAGGTAAAACTAAAAACCACCAGTTACTATAGCTGACACATCAATTTGTCATTCATGGTACCGTCAGCTTCACATATGGTACCGTACCGTATGTGATGGTGATGATCTGAAGATTTTCAGCAGGAAGTGCTCATAATATTTTTACCATCACCCATACTGTACCTTAACTCACATGTTCAAGTAGTATTCTATTAGCTTCCAAGCCCATTACTTCAATTGACATTCAGATACACATTGCTTCTATCTTTTCTATCCTAAGTGGCCAAAGGTTGCACTTCATTCAGTCTATTTTCTATAAAGTTTTCCCACCATTTTCTTTTTGGTACTTCTCCTGACAGAGGACAAATCAAGGAAATTTTGTTAAGTTCTAAATGGGTAAATCGCTTGATCCTGAAACAGAGAGATCCATTGGTCTATGAGGCCAAGGAGGTGTGAACAAACTAAACGTTGCTGACCAGGTTATCAAAATTTGTACAAATTTTAAATATTTTTCAAAGGGCCTCTTTTCGAATGTTTTAGAAAAACCACTGTCTTAAAGTTCACATGGCTTTTTGAAGTCCTCAGGAGCTATTTTGGTTGCTTTTGCTGGCAATTATTGGGGAAGGAAGGATGGCAGTTTTTAAAACATGTAGTCCTTTTTTGACTAGGGCTTCTCAGGGTCTTTCTGAGAGCAGTGACATGCCCAGAGAAAGTGTCTTTCTGTCAGACCCAGAATAGTCTTAAATCCAAGGGGCCTGGGCAGTGATATTCACATGGCCACAATGGCCAGTACCCCAATGTCTGGGGGCAATTTTGGCTGCTGCCGGGGAGAATCACCAGTTGGCTTTGTGTGTTTAGCACACCGTTATCAACATCTCCGCTTTGCAAGACTTCACTTTGACAACTGGTAGAAATGTTGTCTCCTTAAAAGTATCTGTAGCATATTGTAAGTTTCATTGATTGTGGTCAATTTTCTTTCACCATGTAGGTGAAGATATTCACACCAGAACTCAGTTACACTATGCAGCAAGCAGTGGACAGCTTCTTGTATTACATGGACTGATAAAGGGAGGTGTCAATGTGAATGTCCGTACCTGTGATGGTTACACACCACTCCATGAAGCTTGCAGTAGTGGCCATGTCTACTGTGCAAGGAATCTCATCAAGGCTGGGGCTGATGTAAGTTGGTGGATTCTTATTTGTGGGTAAAGATTTAGTAATACTTTTGTAAGATGAAACATAAGTGGTGACAGAAAATGAGACTACTGTACCAAAGTTGAAAGGTGCTGATGGCTAGCAATCAGGATACATACATATTGAATTTCTTTTTTTTCTGATGGGTTATTCAAATGTTTTGAGAAACCCCCTCTACCCCCCCCCCCCCAAAAAAAAAAAGAGAAAAACTTTACAAAGACTATTTTGGGAGTTTACAGGGGCCTTCTTTTATTGTTTCCGTTGACAATTATTTTAGAGATTAGTAAGGCAATTTTCATAACATTGGTATTTTCTCCCCATTTCTGGGAGTGGTTGCTGCTGTGAGGGTAAATCACCTGTCACCAGGTAAATTTTTATATTGCTAGCAACACTGTGATATTACAGTTTAATTATTCTAAATTTTTTATTCTGAATATTTCACCATGACAGCAGCATAAATAAGGAAGTTATGATTAAATGGAATGCTTACACACTGTAAGATTTAATTATGGTTCTCTCTGCTGTCAGGAGTGTTTGATTACACAAGCTACTGCCAGACAATAAGACATTGTTACAGAAAATTGTGATCAACATGCCTACATCATTTATTGTTAGTGTCAATCAGCCAAACTGATAATGGGATAGTTATGTTAATCATCTACATTACCAGTGGTGTAAGGGTTCGAGACTGGTCTTGCACCAGAGACTGGTCTGGAGTTGAGATTTTAAGTAATCAGATTCATAATTCAACCTTGGAAAGTAGTCTCAGACTTTTACTCAGTCTCATACAGTCTGGATTCGGGTATAAATATCCAGAGGCCGGGCTTGGACTCAAATACCAGTGACTTGGACCCAGACTCGTAAGGTGGCGACTAAACCACAGCACTGTCAAGATCATTTTTAATCAGCTGTCTGAGCATGCAGTTCACTAGTTTTAAAAGTATATACTACATGCATAATAGTAGTAGAAGAAAATGGCCGTGGTCAAGTAGAAGTAACAAAACTTATGTTAAGATTACAGCTGAATCATTTCTCTTGAGAAAAATAAGAATGTGAAATAATATTTAGCAAGAAAACCACCATTTTGATGAAAATGCTCTTTTTTGATGACTTTATTTTTCTAGGTGGATGCCTTCAACTGTTACTGGAAGACATCTTTACATATGGCAGCAGAAGCTGGCTCAGTGGAATGTATCAAACTCCTCCTAGAGTCTGGAGCTAAAGTATCAGTGGATGACTCTACAGTAACACCTCTACACTCGGCAGTTTTGAATGGTAGGGTAGTTATTTATAAGGTTCTCGACCTAGCTATAATAAAATTAAGGGACAAAATTAAGAAGATGTTGAGATGGAAGTGAAAAGAGGATTCGCTTGAAGATATGAAGTTGTGCATGACAGAGGTATAATGATGAAAAGAGGCAAACCAGCTGGAGTTTAAGATCATTCAGCAGTCTGCAATTTGGAATAATTTAGTGTTCAAGGGATGGAATAGTTGGATTCACCTCGCAAATTGCGACCCAAGAAATTACAGTTGTGAAGCAATTCCATTTCAGCTTCCCAAATATTGCAAACCAATATTTTTCAGGCTCTGCCAAAGTTCTAACTATCCTGATAAATGCAGCATGTACTAATTGGTGTTATGTTCTAAGCCGAAGCCATGAAATCATCCACCTCAGCCTGACAACTCAAAATGTGAATCAGCTGCGATCGCTGTATACGTGTAAATATACACAAATTCTACTGAATCTTCTAGTTCTACTGTGGATGTGTAACCACCCACTGTGAAATTATCGCATGGAAACCTATAAATGATGGAAATCGTCCATGCTTATCACCATCTGTGAATATCATAAGGATTGTATAGTATTTGGAAGTTACTTTACCAGAATGTGTAGGCTCAATCAGTTAAGACTAACGTGTACACTAACAACAGATGTTTGGAGGCATATGATACTCAAAAGGCTAAAACCTGGCTAACGTTAAAGGCCTGACGAAGCATGTCGTACAGGAGGCTTTTGCTAATATGCAACAGTAATGTTGATTTCAATAGTTGCTAATAGAGATTGGACAATTGCTAATCAAACCAAACATTTATTAGGAATTACTGCAAACCAATCCTCTCACATTATTTCGTCCCCTGAGTTTTTACATTTTGCATCTCAAGTTTGAATTTTTTTGTTTTTGTTATCATTAAACACAATGAAAACCCTCATGTTGCAGTACAAATACAGCGGTGTGCCACAAGTGTATGTATAGCATTCATTTCCAAAGCAATTTATTAGTTTTTGTGGGAAAAGGTAGACCTACCAACACTCAATTTTTGACCAATCTCCTGGCCTCTGTCAAGTCTCATGGTTTTATCACATGCATGATGCAGTCTCTCTTACTCTTTGAATGTACTCCCAAAATAATTCCCAAAGTGCAGAAATTTTGGTGTGAAGTAAAACACATTCCTACAGTATTGGCATTACTAGTGCAGTTATTCAATGAGTGAGCTTTATCCCATGGTACTATTCTTATTTCTCTAAAATTGATGGGATACCCAGAAAAGTAGCTTCCAGTTTCCTGTTCACTGCTGGTCTTATTTTGATGGTTACAACATGGTCATCATAATGTTTGTTTTAGTGTAACTTTTGCAAAAAGTAAATTTCCATCTCTCCAATTCCTTTCTCAGAGAATTTTCTCATATCTTGTCCTAACAGTGGTACCATTGTTGGTTAGAAGATAAGTTTCTTCTGCCTGTCATATACCATGTTGTTTATTGGTTGTAGAAGATGATAAAGTGGTCAGTTGTGAAAATCCCTAAAATTCTGGAATCCAGTTCTTGCAGCCCCCTACCCCCCCCCCCAACCCAGTTGTGTTTCCCAGTAAGAGTGTATTGCAGATGCTATAGTATGTGCAGTCTGCTGAACTTATCATTAAAAGCAGTTTAATGCAGTCATGGTCAGGGTCTTTTGGGCTCATTGAATCATGGGGAGAATTTCCTTCTCTTTTCGACTGGTGCTTAAAGGTTATTGGGTAGGGGTGATCACTCACCATCCTTCACCTGATATGGCCATTTGAAGTCCCTCCTGATGAGAAACAGTGTATCCCAGCGTATTCCCCAAAGTCTAGGAGGGGAGGATGCTTTTTCTGTATAGCTTGTTGACAGTTGAACCAAACCTGAACCTAAAGCATACAAATTGCTAAAACATACCCAATTTTAAATGACCAATTTGATAACCCCTCAGTACCACTGCAACAGCCATACCAAACAACCAACTCTGGGTCACTAGTAAATTCCAGTGGTTTCACTGAGATTTGATTTTTGGACTGGGGTGGGATTTGTTTACTCCAAACTGTACTCTTGGAATTGTTTCTAATGCAAGGAAATCAAGAAGAATGGTTGAAAAGTCTTCTATTTTGTACCTAGCTTTTGGCCAGGAAAGCTTTGAATGTTGATAAGATACTGACAGTTTTGGTTATTGGCTGAAACCTGTACAAAAGTGGACTATTATATCAGGGAGTGTGGTGTTAGGATGACTCAGTTCTGGGTTTTCAATGGAATTTATTACTGTTGTACAGAGTTTGCGTTTCTCTGAAAAAGTCGTCCTAATTTTTCATGATAGTATTTTCTTTTTTACGACCTTTCAAAATTCGCGTTGTAATTTTTAAATTTTCTGGCGTGAATGATTAAATATGCCCAACGCTATACGCCGTAAATGGCAACGTTAGGCCTAGCCTATAAGCTAAAGCCCACAACAACGTTAGTGCAGCTTATTGATAAATTCAAGTATGAATGGAATAAATTAATATCGACCTGATTTTATGATGAGAAACAGTCGTTGGATAAAAAAAATATTTTCAATTCACTCAAAGAGAAATTTAGCAGAAAATATCTAATATATTCCATGTATGATCCAACAACAGGTGTAGCTTTACCTAATGTTAGCAGTATTAAATTAAACACAAGGACAATTGTATAAGTTTCCATTATAGTGTACACACAGTATGTATAGTAATGGTACTGGAATAACCCGTGTACAGCAGCGCAGTATAAAGATCCGGCCCTCGATGAGACATATTCTGCAGAGAATGATAATTTGTAATGTTAGACCTACTGGTTTTAGGTTTTTGTTATTGTTATGGTTAACTAGTGGAATGCGTAGTGTGAACAATATTATAATTCAGCAGGTGAGTGTTTAGTGAGTTGAATTTTCTGTCGTAAAGGTGCGCAAGTCAAAATTTATATTTACGACTGAATTGTATTTTTGGTCATAAACTGAAATTTCTGTCAGCGTAAAAAACGCCCATTTTGGCATAAAAGGCAAACCCTGCCATTGTAGACCAACAGTCAGGATTCTGAACTATAATGAAGGAGTCATTCTGACCTACTACTGTAGCTGTGAGGGACTGCAGCTAGCTTCAGATGTGAAATGGATGTTGGGAATATTGGGATGTCTTTAAAATATTTGGCAACTATAGTAAGACTTAAAATTTTTTTTTTCCACTGTGATAGGAAACTTGGAGTGTTGCAAGTTACTGACAGATGCTAACTGTTCCCTTACACAAATGGATACCTACTATGGAACATGTCTTCATGCTGCTGCCATGGCTAACCAGACAGACTGTACCCAACATCTGCTAGAAAGAGGTGAGGATTTTTTCCTTTCAGCCAGCAGGGTGGGGGGGGGATGAAGGGGCATGCCAGGGCAATACCACATTGTGGCTATTTTCACAACCATATGCCAGTATAGATCTTTTCAAATGCCCTTCAAACTAAAGCCATGTCCCTCCTTCCTCCTCTGCATTCCTTACATTGAGCTGAATTTGCTTGTTGCAAATAATGAAAGTCTGAGTATGGTGAATGATATCGATAAAACTGAATTACAGTCCAAGAAGTAGATTTTGTAGAAAATGTTTAGCATCTCCTGACGTGATTTGTAAATAAATTGCCTTTTTGTGTTCCTCATACCGGTCTTGCTGTTCTCAAAGAATTTTGAGTAATTACAGTGTCACGGTAACTTCATAGCTTCCATGCCTTCATTGGTGTGTCTAATAAGAATTTATAGGTGTAGGAAGCTGTTCTCATCAGGGATGGGGGGGGCTAAACATTGATTCAGACTGCTGTCCTAGCAAAGAGGTGTGGTGAAAGTCTTTGGAATGTTAAATTTCTGCATTTTGATGAAGAGTCCTTTGTGCCACATCCTGTCAAATGCCTTTTCTGTGTCCAAAAGCCATGGTATGTTGGTGATTGTGTTTTAGTGAAGAAGTGCTTTAGGTTAGTCTAAAAAGTGGGTTGATCGTATTTCTCATTCTACGAAAACGGGCTTGTGATGGTGGAAGAAATTTTCAATTTTCTAAGTAACTTGAGAGTCTTTTTGCTATGATTTTTTCGAGGCATTTACCAAGTACAATAATAGGCTATATGGCCTATATAATTCTTTGGATTGTCCTGTGATTTTCTAGGTTTAGGAATTAAAATTGTGAGGGCTTGTTTCCAAATCGTCGAAATGTAGCCAGTTTGAACAGAAGCAGTGTAAAGTCTGCTGAGTTCCTGTAGTAAAATTGGCAGTGCGGCTTATATGCATGTACTGAATTTTGTCTTTGAAGGATTAGAGACATGACGTAAAATGTTGATGTCAAGTGGAGTGATAGTCTTGGTTATGTCTGAGTTAGCATCCTCAGTAATGTCTATGTCTGGTTTAGGATTATAGGTGTCAGGATAACCTCTTTTGATTAAAGTTGGCGAGTCTAAAAATGTTGTTGTTGAATTTCTTGTCCTGTGGTAGCGTGTGTTCTGTCTGAAAACACTCTTTGAAGCACTCCACTTTGTCTCAGTCAGTTGTCACTGTTTTACCGTTGTACTTGAGTACTGGTATCGATTTTCGAAAAGTCTTTTTGCCTAGTATTTGTGAAGTTTTCGTCTCCGTCAGATTAGTTTAAGTATTATGTTGTGAAAGTTTGAATCTCCGTGGTGCTGTATAGTTCAGAATAGAAACTTTGGCATCTTCAGTGCTTAGTCTAGTGAGTGAGGTAGCGATTTTGTCGATTTCCTGTGTACTGTTAGGATGATGTTCGTGTATGTTTCAGTTATGTAATTCCTGCATTTCGTCCAATCTGCATTTTTCAAGTTCGGTCTAGGTGGTCTGGTCAGGAGTTTTGCAGAAGTTGCAATAGTGAGATGTTGTGGTACAGTAGGTGGTCTGAGCCAGCGTCTTCCGCTATTCTTAATAAGTCAGTAATGCGATGGTTGAGTGAAGGGGAGATTAGGCAATAGTCCAGCTGGTCTGGTCTGTTCCCATTTGCAGGATATGAGGTCGGAGTCCCGTCATTGAGGCATAGTATGTCAGTTGAGTCTAGAAGTTGGAAAAGTTCTCTACTGTCAATGTTTGCATTGTTACACTGGAGTTCTGTGTGTTTGCATTAAAGTCTCATAGAAATACTAGGTTAGGATAGTCCTGAAGAAGCTGAATGTAAAAATTTGTCGCAGTGTATCATTTGCGATAGATTTGTATATAAGGATAACATACATGTGTTGTCCCATTTGAAGGGTGATCTTTATTCCAACTGCTTCGCCAAATAAGTTTGCAAGTTCAGTTTCTGAAAAGGATATTTTACTCCTGAGTGTGATAAGAATACCTCAGTCAGTCAGCTTTTTCATATGTGATTGTATGTATTGATAGCCTTTAATTTAAGATGGGTGATTTCTGTGCAAAGTTTTGGTGAATCAAGCAACATGAATGTTGTGTTGTTGTTGGTAAAGTGAAAGTTCAAGTCATTTGTTCCTTATACAGTTAATGTTTATGCATATATTGAATTCTGAATCGAAAGTCAACCGTCCGTTCGGGTGTTTCGGAAGCCTGTAATCGGTCAAGTTTGGTTGATGTTGAGTGTTCACGTTGATAGAATCAAAGTGATGATGGTCTTCGCCCACTTTTTCAGGGCAGTGATCTTCACCCTCTTTGTCAGGGCCATAGCATGTTTGCAGGGAGGAGACCCTCTCTGAGTCATGTTCGGCTTCTGAATTCTTTGTCAGGGTTTGCTGTAGTGGGAGAAAAGAAGAGTGAGACAATAATAATCAAGGATAGTTTATGCAAAAAGGTGATACTTTACGGAGCCATCATCTTCTGGTTGGTCGTCTTCTTCCAGAGTTCGTCTCTGATGCTGTTGATGTCAATGGCGAGTCCAAGGTGCTTCCAGGCCCTTTGCTTGATGATGATGGGTTTTCTGTAGTCTGATATTATGTCTTCTCCTTTTGTCGGGATTAGATCTGTCAACACGGTACTCAGGAAGTTTGTGATCCTCCCCTTCAGTTGTTTGAGTTGTGCCATTGTTTCTTTCTTCAGTTTGTAAAATAGCTGTGTGTTGGTAGCCTCTATCCTCTTGATTGTTAGTTGGCGCTGTACCTGAAGGGCCTCTAGTTATTGTTGGTGCTGCTTCTCCATTGTTGCTATAGCATTCTGTTGTTGCTCCTGGATGTCTTGCTTTGTCTGTGGAAGAGAAGAATAGGAAACAGAGTTCGACTTGGTTGGAGGAGGGGTTGGCCTGGGGGTCTTCTGGCATGACCTGGTCTTCTTCGCAGTGTGGTCTTCAAGGGCCCTGATGAACTTGGAGCATCCTTGGTAGCTGGCGATGTGGGACCTTGAATAGTCGGCTCATCGTGGTGACTCCCATGGGTGGGACAGTTGGCAAGGGCATGGTGACCAGCACATCTCGGGCACATCTTCCTATGGCTGCAGTTGGCAGCGTAGTGGCCGAATTGCCTGGGCCAGTCCTTTGATGGTCTGGAATTTCACCACTACTTTCTAGGTTGATATCTTTGTCCCTTTCTGGAAAAAATGTCTGAAAGAATAAAGGGTGAGAGGGTTAGTAGTGTTACCCGCCATCTCCTTGGCAACTTCCTCTTTGGCGACCTCTGGGTATAGTCCCATGATGACTCCTTCAGAGTTCTCCGGTCTATCTTCCTTTATCACTGGTAGTCGGGTGGTGGGATTCCTTCCTTGGATTGGTCCCCATTCCTTCAGGAGCATCTTCTGGGAGGTGGGGTCCTATGCCGCGATGATCGTCAGTCCTCTTTGCATTGCCCTTACTCTGATGACTTGGGCCGTTGGGTAGCATGACTCGATGTAACATCGAATCTCGATGGGGTTCCGCAGGTCAGTTGGTAGTCCAGTGAGGATGACTAGATGTTGGCATTGATGGTTGGGTCCCTTTCGTTGTGGTTCCGTTCCTGGTGATGATGGTTCCAATGTCCTCTTCTGCTTGTTTCTCGTGACAAGCTGGAACTCCATTTTGTCTTCTTCCTGTAGACTTGGAGTTGGAGTACTTGGGATGAGTGTTCAGTCTCTGTGGTAGCTTGTAACAGAATTCTGCTGTGAGTTCAAAGTTCAAGAGAGCTCTTGATTCTTTGGTTCTTTGCTGTGTGAGTGATGCCTTGTATTATAGCAGCGCTTCTCAACCTTTTTTAACTCGAGGACCACTTTGACTCTCAGAATTTTTCTGAGCCCCACCTTACAAAAAGTTTATTCTTTTTCTTTATTTTTTATTTTTCATGGCAGATCTCGCGGCCCTCCTGGGAGGGCTTCGTGGCCCACCAGTGGGCCGCGGCCCATGGGTTGAGAAGCGCTGTATTATAGTATACACAGAATGTAGCAGACGAATATTCAGAAGCATGTGTGTGTTTGTGATGGGGCACCTATGTAAGACTTTGTTATTCTGATTCTACTTAATGAAATGTTCGTGATAAGAATTGTCAATACACACAAGTATCACAACTTGTTGTTATTGATCAGAGGTGTGGTTATTAAGTAAAATGAGCATACCAACAGTGCTAATCTTAGAGGGCTCATTTCCTCCTTTCATTTCGTGCATATCTCTCAGCTAAGGTTACCTTTAGCCCTTCTTCAGTCAATTAGCACATATCTAAGACCCTGAACATCATGAATATGGTATTAACAAAGCCAGGGCTCGGATATCTTTGTTACCATCTGCTTGCTGGTTCATCCTCTTCCTTGTAATGTGGAGAAAGACTGTATTTCATGACAAATGAGGATGGAAAAGGGTTTAGTTTTGAACATTTCTTTCACAATGTTTTCTAATTTCTTAAGGTGCAAACCCAAACACCCCTAGGCCAAGGGACCTACAAACTCCCCTACACTCTGCAGCATCTGGTGACTTCAAAGAAGTAGTTGAACTTTTGTTAGCTTATGGAGCTAACCCACATCTCAGGGACAAAGCTGGGAAAAAGGCAGTGGACCTAGCCACACCTAATCAACCAACAGCCCAGATTCTACAAGATTACATGAGTAAGTATCCAGTGAGACATTACTTAAGATTCTCCATGTATGTGTATTTATCCTGTGGAATGCAGTTTCAAATGTAAGAAACACTAAACTCTAGTCAAAAAGGGTTAATGCTTAAATTTAGTTTTGTTATGTTAGATGCATCCTTTATCAAAGCAATTCCAATTTGTGATTCTCAAGATATTAGCATATGAACTTACCACATTTTTAACCCAAAGTGAATTTGAAGCAAGCACATGTGACAGTGTAAACTCACTTAAAAGAGGCTATGGCATCCCTCCCCCCCCACCACATTTAGGAATAACCTTCAGTTATAAATATAATTGATGACTCCACTTTGACATTCATTCAAACATTAACTCCACTCTGGTTGGTCAGTGATGACTTATACAGTCAGATGCATTCCCAACTAAGCGCACACACAAATTAGTGTTAATATAGCATTGAACAGTTGAAACTGAGTGCAGGCTACTGTGGCTCTGTCTTGGAGGTGTACGAGACTGGTGGTGGAGGCGGGGCTAGAAGACAGGGTTCCTGCGGTTATGGAAAACCTGGGAAAGTCATGAAAATTTGGAAAATTATTTCCAGGCCTGGAAAAGTCTTGGAATTCTGGGAAATTGTATGAAGTCCTGAAAATTTTCCCAAAATGACATAGTTCCATTCTAACTAGTAATATCAATATGTACTCTCACTCGTATATCAAATTTTATTCTCTTCACCTCAAATTTAATACTGCCTGCTTGCAGAATATTGCCGAAAAAGGTCATGGAAATTCTTTATTTGGTCCAGGGAAAGTCATGAAAATTGATTCCCCAGAAAGTGCTGGAACCCTGAGAAGTAAACTTAGTAGGGAGAAGTTTTACTGTCCGGGTGAGGTTATAGAGCCTTTAAGCTTTGCTCTTTAGTAATTCTTTATACTTTATAACCAGTTGTCTTCTCCATAATCTAATGCTGTCACAAAGAATAAAAATATTTGAAAGACTGTGAAATTTTACAAACTTTACTCTTTCCATTGGGAAACTCCCATCCTGATCCATTTCAAGGTCAAAACAATAGATTGATCATAGCAGAGAAGAAAAAACATCGCTCATCAAGTGTGAGGAGAGGACATTACCCCTGCCTGCCTGCTTTATGTTCACTGTATTAGGTTACAAATGCAGTAACTTCATGTGATAATGCGTCAAAACTTCACATCCTAGTCAAATGAAAGTTTTTCATCACAGTGCACAGAGTGAGTTTATCTTTCAGTAATCATTGCAGTAATCAATAATAAATTTTACCTTTAAATCTTCCTTAACATGGCATTTCAAATTAATCTTTAGCAATCTTCTATATTCTCTTTTAATTTTCTCCATTCAGATAACACAGAAAAGTTGGTCAGTTTATGTCGACATTCCATCAGGTCATCCCTCGGAAAAGATGCAAGCAAGTCAATATGCTCACTTCCCTTGCCAGACTTTCTCAAAGATTACCTTCACTACAAGTCTCCATGACAGAAGTGACGAATAAGGTTCACAGGCCTCGATTTTAAGAAAATTTCACAGTCGTCCATTGGACAACCTGTCTGCCTTTTTTGGTTGTCCAAAAGAAAATTTAGTATTCCACAAAGGAATTTGCAAGTAACCCTAGAAGCAGTCTGTTAATGTGTTGCCTGAACTTTGGTTTTCCAGTGGACAACCAACCCACCATTATTTGGTTGTCCATCACAAATTGTGGTCGTATGAAGGACTGCCAAAATGATGGTGACTGGCTTTGAGGAAAAGCAAACATGACAACTCAGTCTGCACATCATCATGTGAAAAATAAAGGGCTGTTGCTCTTTCTGATGGTCAAATTATCCATTTATGAATATTTATATGTAACAGTACTTTCAGCACCAAATCCAGATGTTTTGTTTTGTAAGGTGACACATTTGTGTCTCAAGACACGCATATATGCATGATATCATGTCTCCAGGTTAGGTTAGGGTTAAAGCAATCAGGAAAGGTATAGGGTTAGAAGGATCGAGACTTCTTATTTGCCTGATATCATGTTACGGATTGGGTGACTTTCAGTTTAGACTGATATTGTCACACAATTGGGAAAGGATGTAAGATCTAAACTTTATCTACACAATAGATCAATCTTAATTACATAAATGCACTGATGGTGTCAAAGAGCTTTTGTCACTCTAGAAGACATTGCATCCCCCCACACACACTCACATACCCACACGCACATATGCAAACGCTTTTTGATGCTCCTCATGACAGAAGTGATGCAAATAATGTTCAGTAACTGATGTTTATTTTGGTGAGCCTCTTTGATAGTGGCCAACAGTTTGAGTCATCATTAGCCTTTAGGTCTTGATAATTGAAGCCCTGTGGCAGTTTTTCTTATGGCACAAAGTGACTATGAATGTGGGACAAACTTACAAATGCATCTGACTTGCATGTTCATGTGGGGGCTTCTATTTCAACATTTACTTCCAAATTTGGAATATTACTGAAGTTGTATGATTTGTTAGGATGGGAAAAAGCATAAATTGCTCTTTGATGAGACACCCATCTTATGATGACTCAGCTGGTCACTGAGTCTCATTCTTCACGTAGCCTCAGTATTTAATGTGCAGCCACTTTCATCTGCTTAACATCAGCACCTGTTTTAGTCCTTTTCTTGTCCCCTCTGTCCTTAGTGATGTGTGAAATGAACACAATGACATTCCTCATTCAACTCAGGATGTATTCTATATTTACACAACATCATATGTAGCTGTCACTTCTACAACTCCAGATGTGTGTTAGTTTTATCTTCACAGTTGTACATATTATCATGTGTCAGAGCAATTCAAATCCAAATCAGCAAGCATTTCAAAAACAGCTTCATGTATATGTTTACAAAATCTATGAATAAACATGATTACATTTTTGTAAAAGAAAATACCTTTCTTTGATGAACAAACTGTTTCATAAATATTTGTTTCTTAATTACTTTGATGTTTGCAAATCCACAAGTGTGTGATAATGGCATGTGGAGTATGTGATAACCTATCCATCAAAAGTGATTTTTCTACCATCTTGTAAGTGTAATAATGGTGTTGACATGTTTTTGTACAAAAATTTTTTTGACATCTTCCTCAGTTAAAAGTGAAGCCTTGCAAGTCATGTATATTTTGTTTAAATAATGAGAACATTACCAGTATTTCAAGTTTTGTGTGTCACTACGGGGGGCTTACACTCTACCATGAAAGGTATCAGGGCTAAAATAGTTGGGCAATACGGGTTTCATTAGTAATAATTCATTTTTTTATCTCCTTAAGAAGAGTAATTGATAAGGGCATTTAAAAACAATATTGAAGCATGGGCACTAGACCCATTTCATGGGACGTCATGTTTTGGTTTTAAGCAGCAGTACTGGAGACAGGCTTGGAAAGCTTGTATGTGTTTTGTACAATACACCTATGCACATGTGCCAGGGATCACTCATACATAATATGTTGTTGTACACACACTAGTTGTACCACTGCCTGATTTCCTGTAAA
Organism: Holothuria leucospilota; assembly: GCA_029531755.1. Lineage (NCBI taxonomy): Eukaryota > Metazoa > Echinodermata > Holothuroidea > Aspidochirotida > Holothuriidae > Holothuria > Holothuria leucospilota. The sequence continues at coordinate 65,907,919 of CM055962.1, forward strand.
TAGTCACTGTGTGTATGCATGTACATCTACACCCTGTTTCTCCCACCCCCCCCCCCCAAAAAAAAAGTAGTGTGGTTGCCATGAGAGATGTTACATAGGTGAAAAGAATCTAAATTGTTCCCAACACAATAAAAAGAATGAGAAGTAAGGCTTAATCGCACAATAGTTTGTCAGTCACATGATAATTTAAATTCCATCAGTCTGCCTTCACAGAAGGGCTTTTTCACATCCCAGAAGGTGCATGTAATTTGCTGTAGGTGTAAAGGGGGCAGTCACCAGGTTGGAGAAGTGGTATTAAAGGATTTGTCTGAGAAAGGGTGGGCAACTTTGTTGTGGGTGACGTGTATTTATGTTAGTTGAACTGTTGAATTGATTGTTTGAATGGGATACAGAATGCTACATTGTTGTTTTCGATTGTTTAAACGGAAAACGGTCACCCCCAAATTGAATTAGTATACTGGGGTATCTGAATTCATAGTTGGCTTCTTTAAATCTTGTGACAACAGTTTTGTATGACTGAAATTTAAAAATTTATGCAAAACAACCCCTTTGTTTACCTTGAGAATGTCTTATGTTGGGAAACATTATGAAAGATACCTGCATTAGAGATAAAATGAGATTTATAATATTTAGTTCATCAGTCAAAGTTAGTATGGGGCAACTGCTAAATTCTCTTTAACGTCAGTTTCTAAATTAGTTGATAACATTTGTTGAAATTTCTGTAAAACCAAACATGAATCTAGCATGCTAGTACATTGGTGTTGGGAGTAGGTGTGTAGTCTAGTGGAAAACTGTGGACAGGGTTGAAGGCCTGTATTGGGATTTCTGTGAAGTGTTTCTATTGAAAGAATAGTCTTTCTGAGCTACAGGCGTAACCTTGTCTGTTGGCTTTGTTGCTTTATAGACCTTATGCACTCGATGTCAAAGGGAGATGGAAATTCAAGTGAACCTCCTGCCAGTGGACAGTAGCTGCATACATTTTGTATGTAGTTAAACTTTTCTAATGCTTCTGGTGCTAGTTTACTGTAAGTTGTAAAAGTGATGGAAGTTTACTGCTGTATACTAAGGTTGATTACCTGTGTTTCCCGCATTTTGTTAAAAGTAAGACAAGTAACTGTTTATGCTTGGTCAAAATGCTGTTTGTTCAATGCACAATGTTTAGTGTAGCAATAACAGGAAATTTCAGTTCACAAGTTTTCATAACACTGTGTCTTCATATTTGTACAGGTCATAAGATCTCTAGATGTAAATTCCAGCTTTTCATATCTTGTGTGCTGGAATGACATGCCAAGAAAAGTCTAATGGCAAAATCAATTACTGCAGTATCCCTGACTAGTTACTCTTGTTAGTGTACAGTAGCGTAGCTTTTCCTCAGAGGTGAGTAGTGTAGCTTGTCCACAGTGAGAAGTAGCATAGCTTGTGGTAGGGGGATGGTAGCGTAACTTGTCCTCAAAGGGGAGCAGCATAGCTTGTCCTCAGAGGGGCAGAGGAAACGGTTGTGAAGATGGTGATGTCAGTGCACAGGATCTATTGTGATGTGATGTCTGAATGCTGAAGGCTGTTAATGTCATTTCTTTCTTTTGATAGTTGAACTTTCTTTTCACAAAATATGATTCTATACTTGTATCTAAATCTTAAAATTACTAGTTACCCTTCCATGAATGTGATTATGATCAAGGATAACAGTTGTACACTTTTTAATAGCTATTTATATTTTCTCAGTATCATTCCATTTATACTATTTATTAAGTATATAACCAGCTCAAAAAATGACATTTCAGTAATACATAAACATCTCATTGTTTGTGGTTTTGTACTTTGGTCAGTATGCACAATGTATACTTGCCCCTTCATTATTTGTGTAACTTATTGGTAATTAAAACTTCCAACATGCCATCTCATGATTCTTTCTAATTTAATAATTCATCAGGTATTTGTAGAATGTTTTGACTCACAAGTCATATTCAAAATGGCTAACTTTTTTTACTCAGTATTAGCAGACTGGCTTATGCTGGTATCTTACTTGTAAATGTAAAATAATCTCTTTTATGCATGCACAATTTTTGAGAAAATGGTAAGGGTAGAGGGTCAACAGTCACCCTGAACACCTAAAAATACAGTGTTTGTATAATTGTGTACTCTTTGTTTGAAAATCCTCTTTGATGAGGCTAGGCAAGACTTCAAAAAGTTGTAACTTGAGTAAATTTTTGTCATTCAACATGATTGTGTATTTTAATGCCATGAATATGGTAAAATATGGTGTTCTTTCAATTTACTAATATCCAACCCAGGGTCATAGCAGACATTTTACTATTTTGCAGTAAAGGTTCAAGCAATTAATGCAAGTGCCTTTCCACATTTTAGACAGAAATTCTCTGTCCAGTATAACTGTGTGTGAAGTACAGAAATGGTGTAGCAATCATTAGCCTTGTGCCTTTGAGCTTTATATAGCTGGGCAGGCTGTCGAGTTGGCATTATGGCAATACATATGTATATACTTGGCAAAGTTCACATACTTATGTTTTGTGGTGTTTTATTGCTTATCATGTTTCAAGCCATTGGGAAACAAGTGATGTTACTAGTTGCAGCTCTGTCAGATACCCCAGTACCCCCTCCCGGACAAACTTCATTCCACATTTCAGAGAAGCAATGAGAGCAGCACATGTAAGCTCCAATCTACCCATTGGTATCCATCAGTGATTAGTCCATTGTATACATGCTGTCTTTTCCTTCTTAAACCCTTCTCTTAATTATGTTTTGCCATAGGAAAACAGAAACTACTGAAAGCCAAAAGGCTTAGTGTTTTCTTGCCATGTGGATATCATTTTAGTACTGTGGTTTTTTGAAGTTGACCCAGTTTCATTGTGAATTTACTGTGCGTAAGTTATAATCCCATTCAGGTAAAAGATGAGACAAATTGATTCATGTTAAGATAGTCACACATCAGTTTCTTGATTTAAATTTTCATCATTACACACCAGATATAGGATCTGAGCTCATTCCATACTAGACAAAATCATGTTTAGGTTTTCCCCAGATATGAGGCAGCCGCATAGCCAGAAATTTGCCAAGGGAGGCCTGCAGGCAGACTATCTAAGCATAATGCCACCATACAAGAAAATTTGGCAGAAAACACCTCCCAGATCGCTGGAAATGGTACTTCCCAGGCCTTGCATCTAAACATTTTTTATTTTGAGTTACTAGCAATATCATCAAAAAATCATTAAAAAAATACCAAAAATATGCCTGGGAGGGGGGGGGGGGGCAGCTGCCCCCTTTGCACTGCTGCATGCCTGATATGAGGTCCCTCACTAGTACTTATCTTTAGATATCATGGTTACAAGCAATTTTCAAGGTACATTGCATTTGACCTAGGGTATAGCCCCAAATGACCATTAACCTGCTTCAACTTAAATCACTAGGCTTCTTCATCTTTCTCTGGAGCACTAAAATAGCAAGTATGAGGTTTATAAATCTTCCTTCTTGACATTTCATGTTTTACAAGGTTCACAGTTTGACCCCTGACTACCCCAAATGACCTTTGACATCCACCAAAAATAACAGAAACCATCTACAAAATATTGGCCATCCACAATTTTAAGATCCCCTACACTTATCTTTCTTTAGATATAATATTTACAAGGTTCTGACCTTTTGACCTCTCATGACCTTTGACCTCTATGACAAGCATTAGGGATCATATGCTCAATATGGGGTATCCACAACTACAGAAGGAAATCCTTACCTACCTTGACATAAGAGTGTTTAATGACCAGTTTCCATATTTTTACTGTTTGACCTTTTGACCCCAGATGACCTTTGACCTCCATTAAAGATCGTAAGAAGGATCTACTATATATGATGCATCCACATGACAAGTATGAGATCCCTCACACTTAGGCCTACCCTTCTTGAGATAGAGTGTTTGCAAGGTTTTGATCTCTTATGACTCCATACGAGCTTCAACCGACCATCCACATGCCAAGTATGAGATCCCTCACAGTTACCTTTCTTGAGAAATTGATTTTACTAGGTTTTGACCTCTCAAGACCCCAAATGACCTTTGACTTCCACTGAAAACAATAAGGATCACCTTTTTTTGTATGGGCCATCTACATGGTAAATATGAGATCCCACAGTTACTTTTCCTGAGATACCATGTTTACAAGCAGTTTCCAAGGTTTTGACCTTTTGTGAACCCAAATGACTGTTGACCTTCACCAAAAATAGTAGGCATCATCTACTGAATATGGGTCATCCACATGCCAAGTATGGCAGTAAGGCAGAAATAATGTTCTGACAGAAGGAAATTCAGTTATTGTAGTTGGGCAATAATTTTTTGGCCAAAAGTTTCAATGCTGCAACAGCCATAACCCATGTAATGCATCATGTTTTGGAGAGATACAGCTATTACTTGAGTTTATTGGTGAGACAGAATGGTTTAAAAGTGATTAAAGCTACTTCTGTTGTATCCCTTTTTTGCATTGTAAATCCCTTTGCAAAGTTAACTCTGCTTTTCCCAAACACTAATACAGATTTTGAAGGAAAAGAAAAGAAGAAAGGAAAAAGTTCGAAATGTATTTCTATATATTTAATGCAATAGTACAGATAAATAATTTATAAAACATTTTTTAAATATCTGCATTAAATCTGTATTCATAAAAGAATAGACGAGTAGCTAAAAGCTGATAAAATCTGTATAAACAATCCATTTTTCTTCCAGAAAAACTGCTCACCATATCATAAAATCAAGAACAATCATTCAAGAAATAAAATATTCAAATAAAAGCACAGCTGGAATTATTATGATGACATCATCTACAGGTTTGCCATTCAAGGCAAACAGTTGCCTACATAATATACTTATGAAATTGTCTGTTCATAATTTTGGGTTTAGGGGCGGGTGGCAGTTGTCCAAGCAACAGTGTGTACAAGGCAGACATCTCTCCAGAATTTCTCTAAACCTACAAAATTTTATGATGAACATGAAAAAAGCATGGATATCAGTTTCCCAAACTTGGAGGATAACCAAAATGTTATCAGCTCAAGTGTCAAATTACTAACATTTTAACAAATTGTGGGTCTTATTAATACCATTTCTTAACTACCTTCAAGATTTACAGTGCACACCACAAGTTTCGGAGATCACATCTCCAGCTGGTACATCAAACAATGAGTACCAATTGAAATGAGAACATATGTCCTATCCATTCGCACCCAATGATATGAAATCCATAGGACATCAATTTGCTTGAAAAGTCAGCTCGCTAGTCCCACTATTCCCAGAAACCACGCCCAAGTAAGGATAGCGCCACCTCTGTGCCAATTAATTTTACTGGGTCTAATTCTGCATTGGGATTATTCACATGTACAATAGATGAAGTACCAACATAGCGCCTACTAAGACATGTTCTTGTTACCGTTTGTGAATACACAGAGACAAGATTCTAATGATAAATTACACTATCATTGGAATTACAGTTGTAAGAGGTAGGTACCTGATATGCAGTATGTTTCTTTTCCAATGCATGAGTGAAAATTAACGTTTAAAAGTTTCTGTCTTTTCATTTGAAAGTTGTCTACAAGTACCTTTAATTTACCTCCCAAAGGTGGAGACATTTGTTTGTAGGCATTGCAAGAATTATCCCATTCCCCTTCCCATCTCATACTTTGTTGTAGGCTAAGGAGGGGTCATTGTGCAACAAAATGTGTCAGCTTTCTTCTTAACTGCTTTGTTTCAAGACAATCATCTACAATGATCTCTCATGAATCATTCTAATCATACTACTATCAAAAAGAAGTGAACTGAAATTTTACAGCAATGATTTCATATGTAAATCAGGGAGATCTCCCTCCGTAAATTTCTCTGAGTTTCATGTGTATGCACATTTGTGTGCACTTCCCTTGGAAGGGTAGTAGGCTACATCTTTAAACAGATTCTCAAATGGGTGCATGACTCCATGATCGACCTAACTCACCTACTCCCATCCTCAAACACACATACATACACAGTACAATTTCTGCTAATCCCATGTTAATTACATTTATACAATATTGCTCCTTGATATTAAATTTTGTCAACTATCTTACTGTGTGAGCTACAATTAACCCTTTGACTTGAAATTGCTGGAAAGTATTAAACTGTATTCAATCAATACACACTTGTGTCTCAAGTATAATAAAATATTAATCAACTGGTTTAGTGTTACCAAAAGGTACCAGTGAATATAACCTGGCCCTAGCTCAACTCCTTACCTGGGAGGAGTGCATAGATGGGCTCAAAGTGCTTGTAAACCAACCACAAAAACATAAAACTGGTTAATAAGGAAAATGTCAATCTTCTGGAGAAGAGTTATGTGCTTTATCAAATTCTTAAAGAATCTATGACCCCAAACTAGCTTAGTCTCAAGGAGTGTCCTTGAGATTCCTTTAAGTCCAGAAGATGGTAATATCTCCTTTGATAGCTACATACTCAATGGCAATTACACCTGTTGTCATTTCATCAAATCTCTCAAATTTCCTGTCAATAAGGTTAGCAACCCTACAAAAAGTTATGAAGTACTGTTCAAAGCACATCAACAAAGATGACTTACAAACATTAAAGGTGCAGTCTGAAATTATCACTCCAACTTGAAAGTTTTAGCAGTCATCACAAACAAATGGTATCACTACACAATCAAAACCAGACAAATGGCAGCATCGATATGCAAGGACGTCTAGTTTGCACTTTTCCTGAATAATGTAGATTCCACTGACAGTTACAGCACTGACCAACAAAAAGTGTGAACATCAAGGGGCCCAAGGCCCTCTGTATAAGAGGTGGTCCACAATAGGGACTGGTAAACCAGCATGGACCAAATCCTTGGCTCGACGAGGTTTAAGATTTTTGTAGACCGTCAGTCTGCATGCATCTTCTAGACTCCTTGGATTGGCTGAAATAAAATGAGAAATATGCTTACAGCACTAATGGTAATTTACAGAGGTGTTTCACCGATGTCACATGATTGCGCATCTCTTTGGTTTTGAAGGGCAAGGGTACATTGTGTCAAAGTAGTATCTATGGTTATGCCATGCACATGTGCTGCAAGTATGTTTTGCCCTTCACTGCCAGGCAATCTCAATCATATAACATCACGTGAAATTCCTCTATAGGAAAAGCAAACTGAAGGTGTACTTTTTTTGAGGGGAAGGTGCCCTCATTTATGTTTTGAATGTGACAAAGCAAAAAATATTGAAAAAGTTGAACCATCAGCATTGTTGTAAACTTTTGACAGTATAACTTATTTTTACAATAAAGCCAACAAGATTGGAGAATGAGATGATTCTACTGAATTAGACCACTTAAACTCTGCTCCCTGAAATTGGCAGTGAACAGGTTTTGCAATTTACCTTTCTACGTAGTACTATAATGCTACTCTAAATATTTACTGCCTACAATGTCCCAACCCTCTCCCACTTAAAGGAAATGAGAAGCTGTCCCAACCTTATTCCAGAGCATCACTTGAATATTACAAAATCATCTCTTCTTTCAATTATAAGTATCTTTTGTAATGTCTCAAAAAAAATAAATTGCAAATTACAGGTACTCTAATGAGTCCTTCAGCTTGAATTCAACAATTTGGAACACAACAGAATCAGTCACATGATAAACAAGAACCGTAAATGAATATAGATACCAGTGTATACGAATTAAAACTCGAGAGACTGCATTTGCCCCTTAATGGAATCCAATAAAAAAACAACTCAGATATATCTGCATTAACCACTTAGAAGGATTTTTACTGCTATACCCATCACACTGAATCCATACATCTGTTTGCTGCCACCATTATAATCTTACAAACTGATAAGATTAAATTGACACTACAAGTGCAAAAGCATACAGAATGTAAAAAATGTTCCTCTGAGGGAAAAAAAAAGAGCAAGCATTTGCCCCCACTTATGGAGAACTATTTCTTTAACTGCTCATGCCATGAAAATGCCCATAAGCCTACAATCCCGAGTAGTCTCCCACAGCCCGGGAAAGTCTTATTAGTGATGGTCAGTAACTTTCACATTCTGTGGTTTTAGTCCAGCGAGTTGTATCTTCACAACTGTGCTCAATCCGGACATATGATCCGGCCAAGCCCTAGTAGCCACTGGAACTACTTATTAGAACCACAAGTCATTATTCGCTTGAGCGCACACTGTGCTGATAGAGCTGGAGTTCTGTTACCTTGTTATGATGCAAGCCTGATTAACTGTGGTCAGCTTCTACAAGAATTTGGACTAAAAGGACTTTCATGTCATGCTGGTTTTATTTTACACTATCTAAATCAGACAATTGGTTACACAGGTTTCTACAATTAGTTAACCTTTAAATACATTCACTACATTATAATTAACAGAAAGTTGAAAATTACAGATGTGTTCTTTGCATTGAAAGTTTGCTGTTGAGCTTCATGTAAGAAACATGGCATTGAAAATGCTTTAATTCAGGGGTCCCCAAACTTTTTTGCTTGGTAGCCCCAATTTTCGACTCTGGAATCTTGGTGGCCCTCAAATTGAGGGGTTGGTGAAAGGAGTTTGATTTGACTTGGTTATGCAGTGTTAATAAAGCAGATCACTGGTTCTTAGATTAGAATCACTCCCATAGCTTATTTTTAATGAGAAATTTGACAATTATTTTTTGCTCCTAAATCCTTTTCGTGACCCTCCGAAATATTTTCGCGACCCTCAAAAGGGTCGCAACCCCTAGTTTGCTGACGCCTGCTTTAATTGTTCTTTGGTTTTACGATGAAGTTGAATAAATGGAGGAAAAAACTGAAAAGCCATTGCATCACTTTATTTGAGAAAATGGCAATTGCCCAGCAATTTTATAGATAGTACTTACTTTCATAGTACTTGAGGAGAGTGTAGGCATCACTTTTAGGCCTAGCATGATCTATAGGTTTCCTGCCATGGTTGTCTTGCTGGCTTATATCAGCACCAAAGTCAATCAGAACCTGAACAAGACTGGCATTTCCCACTGATGCTGCCATATGCAGTGGACTCTCATGGAGTTTGGTTGCATTCACATTGGCACCTACGGTGTGATAGAATAACACTTTGTAATATTTCAGCTGGGCACAAGTTTTTTTTACACCAGATTATAATCAACCTTTGAATGGATACAAAAGGAGTTTCTATATCCTCTACTAATCCAAGAAAAAAGTTTCAAAATAATAATACATAGTCTATCTCTTGATGGTATTGTATTGCATTGTAGCATAAGGTAATACAATGTAAAGTAATGCCACATCATATCACACCATGTCATGTTATGTCATGAAATGCAACAAAACACTTACAAGCTTCACATCCAAATGGGACTGGGGCCTTGAGCACACCAAATTTAATTTGAAGAGAGCAAATGAATATATTTAAGAGGTACAAAGTTTGTTGCAAGTGAAAATTACTAATCTTGTATAGCACAGACTCCAACAAGAGTTTTTCAATAAGCTATAGGAGTGCTGAAAAAATGCAAACTAAAACTTAAAGAGATTTGGGAGAAAAAGAAGTTTTAAGATTTGAGATAAGTGATGTTATCCAAAGACCTAAGTTCAAGTTCAGGAATAAGGTTTTCACTTGCAAGCCCATCAAGATACGAGATATGGTTGTACTTGGTATGAGACCATACCACAGTGCATCATAGACACAACTGAGTATTATGATTCCCAGTAAGACATCAGATACTACAGTATGTCATCACTCAACAATGTTGTCAGCATTATAGCACCTATACCAAACTCAAATGCAAACTAAACGGTGCGCCCACTGCAACTAATGAGTATCAAACATCAAACCCTGAGTCTCTCTCATACCAGACTAATCTCAACGTAACATCACAAACAAATGCCCTTGTTTAGTGAAATAACAGACCTTGTACACAATGAAACATTCAATGTTTCCTGCCCTTTCCTTAAGTAGTAACCTGACATACTGCAGGACCCAAGATGCAAGATGAGCAGGTTGGTAACATTAACTTTATGAAAATAATTGGTATGACTTTGACTGACCAGTGGTGGATCCAGGCAAGGGTGCAACAGGCACGCGCCTCCCCTATAAGCCGTCACGTATGAAAAAAAAAGTTGAGGTGAAAAAAGAAAATGCTTCAAAATGTGTCAAAAATAGCACCATTTTGCGTCTCGGCCCTCTTCCAAAAGTAAAAATTTTCCAAAGGGGAGGGGTACACCCACTCCCTATATTCCCCTACCCCAGGACAGTGATGAATCAAACCTTGTGCCCCCTCTATTGAAAATTCATGGATATGCCCCTGCTGACAAAGAATATAAGAGGGTGGGTAAATGTCATGGGTGGGTAAATTTATACATGACACTCCTCGCATTATTATCATGTGAATTATGAGGTGTATTTAATTTGAAAAACTGTAGTACATATTTGTTAAATTTGAGATAATTACATTAAAGGTGTATCATTTTTACCTCCAAAATCAGCTTCACAAAGACAAAGTTATGTACAGTTTACACCAAATTCTTTGCCTGCCCCTCCTCTCCCCTCCCACACACACAAATTGAGACACACACACAAAGTCTGACTGAAACCAATCTTTCAATAGGTCTCTCACATGACTCAAGTACACACATCATATCAATCAAACCTTTACAAAATTGTCTGGTTTATACTTGATTTCTCTTACCAGCAAGAAGCAACACAATGGCAGAAGCAACACTAGCTTTGAAACATGCTGCATGGAGTGGGGTTCCAAAATGGCCATCTGAGAGCTCCAGCTCTGCCCCTGCATCAATGAGGGTTGTTAAAGCTGCAGAATGGTCTACAAAAATCAATACAGGAGTGAAATTGCACATACTCAACTTACAACACTTTGAAAAAATGTATGTTTTTATATTTACCTTCTCTACTTTTGAGGTAGCATTCCTAGCTTAAGAAAACTTTGATACAGTATGACTATTTTCTGCTTTCACTTCTTCCCCAAAGAAAAGTGAGGGTCAAGCCCGTAGCCAAGGGGGCAGGCGAGGGAAGTGCCCCCATGAAAATTAAAGACTATCATTGCCTTAATGCATTTTAGTATGGCTCACCCCCTAAAAAAATCCCCTGGAAGCTATCTTGCCCCCTTCTGTCCCACCTTATCTGGCTATGGACCTGGTGAGGGTACTTGCTTACTTTGGAAAAATCTAATTCAGTTACACAGTTACAGGTATGGTACAACATTAAACTTTTAAAATTCCTCTCAATACTGTACTGTAGTCCATCTACTGACTTTTTATTCAAATACTTGTTTAACTAGCTACAAAATTGAAGCATTATTCTTTGGGCCGCTTGCTGTACAAAATATTAAGTGTTTTACAAATTGGGATGGGGTTAGGGGTGGGCATCCTGTGTATTCAATGGCTCTGTGTCACATAACCACTAATAAGAATCTGTATCAATAACTAACTTCGCAAAGCTGCCTCATGAAGGGGTGTTGACCTTGCAAGAGGGTCATTGACAAGGGCACCATTTTCAAGAAGAAGGTTGATACACAGCAGATCACCACTGCAGGCCGCATCACATAACGGAGTAGAACCATCAACATTCCTTGCATTCACCTGCCAACATTGACATGAGAAAGCGTGCTTTCAGTTAGCTATTAAATCATATATACTTAAATCATGTCATTAAAGTTGGGCTGAACAATGAAATTTTGGTGCCAGTACCATTTATTACACACAACGAGTACTCAGCTGTAAGCAGATTACTAATCAACTTGATGTTAAGAAAATTTTACCAAGTATTTGTCTAATATTAAATTTGTTGATACAATTCCCACTGCTCTGGAAATCAAAAATGTTTGAATGCATTAAGCATTCAAAAATAGAAATCCTTCCAACACATATACAGCCAGATAAAGACATTGGAACTGCACCAAATTTTTTCAACCCTTGTAAAATTGTCATGTGAACTAATTGTGTCATTTTCATCAAACTTGGAGTAATTCCATGTGTTGATAAGGAAAACGGAGGTACCGACTGCAGCTTAATTTCAGTTTCGAGGGTGTACTATACTTTAATGATGATACATCATGATAGAGAAAAAGATGCGCACAGTAACTGTCCATTCTTTTTGTTTGAAATGAAGAAACAAGAGAGAAATGAAATTGATGAAAAGAAATACCAGTAATTTTATCAAGTAGTGGTAACAGTTTGGCACTCACATGCCTTCAGTATTCATATTCCCTGTCCTATGGATACTGCTACTGTACATACCAATATACAACCCTACCATACATGTCATGTATTAAATAGCAATACACATGAAAATCAATCCATGGTAGTCTTTACAGAATACCATTGTGTGGCCTTTTTCTAGCACTGCAAATCCACAGTGTATACTAGTTTTGCATGTAATTGTCTAAATTATCCAGAATGGTTCATAACTCCAAATTTTGTAAAGTAATCATACCTGGGCTCCAGCCTTGATAAGCATCTTGGCACAATAAAAATTACCCTTGGAGCATGCTTCATGAAGTGGAGTTACCCCATCGACTGTCCGACTGTTCACATTCTTGCCAAGCTTTATTAGTCCATAGAGAGCGTGTAATTGTCCTTGGAATGCAGCAAAATGAATGGGAGTGCGGTTTTGTCCCAGAAAGGAATCTGTAGAGTTAAGTACAGTATCTCATATCAGTACTCCATTAATATAAAGTTGTAAACACACCATTTTTTTCACAAAAATTATACATCAGTGCTCCTACTGTATGCCACTGTATCAGGAGGTTGATCAAATACTGCACCTCATTTTGCTATAAAACCCATTGTCAAATTGAGATGAACATCCCAAAATACTGTGTGAAGCAGTTTTTTGTATGAGTATTGCATAAGCCAAAATTTATGTGAGAATGAAATTACTTCTTGTGTAATGTGTATACACAGGCCTGGAAAAAATGTTTATTTCCCCAGAAAGGGATTAAATTTTCCACTGTTCCTTTCTTGTTTTTGTCCACAAAAGGTTAATTTCCCTCCAGTTGCCAAACTTTCCCTCCAAATACAAAAATTTCCTGGGAAGGAACCTCCCAGCTTCCCAACTTTTTCCACCCATGGTGGATACATATTGTTTTTAACATGTTATGCACTTTTGTTAAATGGGCCAACGAGAGCAAATCTGCTGAAATATATACTTTTTTCCATGTTAAAAGTAGTTTTATGGAGACTTTACTGTGTCTAGGGGGTGCATGTACTCTAAAATTGTAAAGATACTGATTATTGTGATGTAACTTTCTAGTTTCTACCCTAATTTACGTATGATTGTTTACTCTCAATTAACTTTATAATTGCAATTATTCAAGTTTGCCGTCACACATCTGGACAGACAGCCACATGTGCATTAAACTTGTACAGTCGCACTTTGCATCACGCAAACACAATTGAACCAACTGACAATCCATAATTATACTTATGAGACTCACATGTGTGATGCCACTAATACCACTTTCTCCAATAAATTGATTGGAAATTGAAATTGACCTTGATCAGAATAAATGGGTCCAAAATACATGTTGAAATGAAATGCCAAAAATTCTTGCTTACCTTCTTACAAACAGATGAATACAAATCTGAACGTCAAAACAGCAGATACAGTACAATGCTACAACTCTATGATCCTTTCCTTCATACTATAGTTAATGCACACAGCATAAAATTTTACTTGCTACACTTTTAAAGACTTTAAAAATAGAACCTACTGCCATTGTGCTTGGTGCTCAGCATAAGCAATGGAGTAGGGAAAACAAGCCAGTAGGCCACAACTGGAAAAAAGGCTGTGGCCAGCCCGACTTATAAAACCAATTGGTTAGAAACTGAGCTGTAAAACCTCATCTAACTCTATTAAACTCTACTTGCTACACTTGTCTAAGAACACAAGGCTACATAGTGATCCCTAGAGCAAAAACTATGTATAAAGAAAATGTCAGTATTAGGCTAACCAGCAATTTAAACCAATAATAATCTTCAACTAACCATTGTAACCAGAATAACTTGGAGGCAATGTAGTTGCCATTTTACTTCCAGTAGCAGACTGCAGTGCCACTCACCTGTAACCAAAACATCAAAATTTCTGTTATATATAACATGTTTGACCTAAAAAGCAGATTTCCTGCAATTAGGCTTTTCATGAGTGCACACACTGTTTTTCTTTTGAAAAAAGACCTACCATATTTACTCTAGAAACTCCCCTCTCTGATAAACTCCCCTTCTAAATTTTTTCATATGAACTGCCCAATAGACAAAGGAATATTTTCACCAGGTGGGAAATTCATACCACAAGGTCCCCATCCACAACTTCCCAACTTCTGACATCAGTGCACTGTATATGATTCCTGGCTCATTCCATCACCCCTAGGCCTCATGTTTGCTAAGGCTGACAGGACCAACCATGGTGAACAAACTATCAAATTGTTTTATTCCAGAGTTCCACTGGTCCTTAATCTTGTTTGCGGAATCTTGAAAGTCAGATTAAAATATAGATTGAACTCATCTTTAGCACCATTTATGTGATACGCATGTACATGGCAACATGTAGTGTATGGTAGGGATTTGGGATGAGAATTCAACCCTAATAAATGCCCCATTTGGAAAATTTCATGCTGCATGGGTGTTTAAAAGAGTAAATTTACAGTAGGCTGACGGCCCAACTTGTTGTTGAAGTAATGGTGATTCCTACCTACATGTGAGAGTTTAAATGTCAAACCAGTGACACAATTTTAAAATGAAGAGTAGGGTGGCCAATTCCAAATTCCCACTTAGAAGAAAATGGTTGTAAGTTGCCATGCAAATGTATTAATTGCTACAACCACGTACTGTAGGAGTCAGGTATACCAAAATGGCTGAATAAAAACTGCACTTCATCCAGTTGGTTTCAAATGCCAGGCACACCAAAGGTTCCAACTGGGTACATATTACCCCTAGGAACAATTTTACAACTATAGGGGGATCACTTTGGGGCTGACTTGGGCATTTTAAAAAAATTTTTAGACACTTTCTTTAAACAAAGGCTGAAAAAATATTAATTATACTTTCCACTGATCTCACAAATTACTTGTATTTTTCACAAAATCAAGATAAAATGTCGGTAAGTTGTGGTGTTTTACTACAGTATCCCCTAAAATAGAACATAAAGTGAATAATATCTTACTGTAAATAAGAGATGCCAAGAAATTATATGTTGCAGTGTTGAATTTGAAAAATTTTCTTCGAGAAAGACTCTTAAGACCCCATCAAGGCTTAACTTATTGGGCCCTGACCGGTTAAGGTTTTGCTATGGAAAAAGAGCCTCCGACTGCTTTTGCAATTCTCTGTAAATAGTAGGGGTGACTTGGTAACACCATGGCCTCTCATTGTTCACTACACCACCGACTGGTTCACATAAAAACAACTTGTATGTTACAATGTACAGTAAAATTGTACTGTAGTACACTGAACATAATCTAGCATTAGCACTCACAGGAGCAGGATGTAGGCAGACTCTGTGCAGTATCTTACAAAGTCAAACTTAAAGCACTGCACCTTGTCTGAAAAACTGGAGAGTATCCATGCCAACAGACCTAAATCTTATCTTTTGGAGCCTGAATTTACAGAGGATGAATTAATACATCAAGACAAAGATCAGGACCAGTTGCGAAGGTGACTCTGGCTTCTATCATGTTTACAGGCTTTTACAATATGCCTAGCACTTGAACCAGTACTGTACAGTACCTGTTATGCAGCAAATTGTGTGATTACGTGTTTTCTCTGCCTGTGGGGAACAAGGTAACAGTATCTTAGGTGACAGCAATGACAAATGCACATGAATATTTGCAGACAATTCTTTGGTCAAAATCCTGTTTTGTTCAGTAATTGCCGCAAAGAAATTGGAACAGAGCTATTGCATAATGACAAGGCAGGAATAGCGACTGTACGACGAGTCAGTCTGTACCTTGAGTCCGACACTGCATATAAAATGTATGGCACAAACACAACGCGCAACACATCTTAAGTGACCGACTCATAGTTTATAGTTACCACCCTGCTACTATAGATTACAATCATTACAGAGGTGTACTGTAGTGAAACACACTAGTGAATTACGTCCCCTAAAATCGTTTGAAATTGCCAAAGTTGGTAGCAACTTGTAATCTACTGTACTCTTAGGTAGGTCTAATGTCAAAGCTAGATTAGAGTACTGCATATTCCTATGCAGAACTTTTCTGACTACAAGGAAGCCTCAAAACCAACCAAGGGTAATCAACTACGCCGGTTCAGAATCTGCAGTTAGTTTTTAAATTAACCATTTTGTTGTTGCGATCTTGAAACCCCATTTAATTTGGGGTAATTTCTGATACATTTGTGTGCATGCCTGCAAAAAGCTGGACGCAAAGATGCATTGCGTCCTCAAAAATCATGCTGCAGCTAGAAATTTTCATCTTAGTCCCAAATTAAGTAGACCAGGTGAGCTAGAAATTTTGGTTTTCAAAGTATGTGCGACTGCGAAGTTTTGCAAGTTTTGCAGCCATGTTTGTGTGCATGTGTGTCTTGTGGAAGCGTAATGGTTCTCATTTCTACATTTAACAAGCACTAATACACATTTTTAGTGGCAGACCTTCGGTCTCACAGGCTGTAACCAGTACGACCAAGACTTGCATTTACCACTTACTCTACCAACTTACAGGAGGCAACTGATTTTGCTTGCGATATAAGTTACATTGTAAATGAGGGTAAGGCCAAAGTCTGTAGTGAAACATGCACACATGGTTGACTCATACCCTTTAAAATTGTGTCCAAATAATTTATAAAACTGATCAAAAAGAAACAATGCAAAATGAGAAGACTACTTTTTTACTACGCTGAGGTCATCTAATCTTGATGTGGGACGTTGGAATCAGGCCTAGCTTCACTTGAATAATGAAGTTACAGACTAATGTCAGGCTTCGACAAATTCTTTTTTCATTACTTGTCCATCGGGCAAGCTGTTCTCTTAGTCTACTTGTCCGTGTGAATATCTACTTGTTCACTCTTAATTTGCTTTTAAACTCCTTTGGGGAGACTTCACAAGGGTACTTGCCTGGCGGGCTATGATATTTAACAATGTACTTGCCCGAGTAACTTTTTACTTGTCCCGGACTGTCGGGCGGGGGATTTGTCGAAGCCTGCTAATGTTAGGCCTATGAGTATGTAATGGACTATGCCTGTGGGCACAGGCGTTCGAAAGTAACGTACATATTCTACACACTATATATATATATATATATATATATATATATATATATATATATATATATATATATATATATATATATATATATATATATATATATATATATATATATATATATATATTTATATAATAAGACAAGGTAGGTCATTTCTCACAATATGTAATGACAAGGAGTAGGCCCAGTCGCACTTCACTGCTAGTGTTTCCACACTCTAAATCGTTTTTCCTGACATGGCCAATTTTCACGTAATTTTAGATTGCATTTCAGGAAAAATGCATTTAGAGTGTGGAAGCACTAGCAGTCAAGTGCGACTGGGCCATAGAGTAGGATATAAGAACTAGAATGCGCACTCCTAATACCGCATACGTAAATCCGCTGTGATTGCATGGATGTACATGTAGATCAGAGCATGTGTGTACAAACTGTATGGCGGCCGAGTTCCCCCCCCCCCCCCCCCCCATGCGATCACAGCTGTTTCGGGGAGTGAGCACTCTAATTCCTATATCCTACTCTATGGACTGGGCCTACTCCTTGTCATTACGTATTGTGAGAAATGACCTACCTTGTCTTATTATATATATATAGTGTGTAGTATATGTACTTTCGAACGGTTGTTGGTCAAGTCGCCCCCTAGCAAAGTCGCCCCTTACAAA
Source organism: Holothuria leucospilota (assembly GCA_029531755.1). NCBI lineage: Eukaryota > Metazoa > Echinodermata > Holothuroidea > Aspidochirotida > Holothuriidae > Holothuria > Holothuria leucospilota. Next base: position 65,925,799 of record CM055962.1, read on the forward strand.
GTCACCCCTCACAAAGTCGCCCCCTGACAAAGTCGCCCCCTTGGCCAACAAAGTCGCCCCTTAACAAACTCGCCCCTTAACAAACTCGCCCCTTACAAACTCGCCCCCTGACAAAGTCGCCCCTCGACAAAGTCGCCCCTCAGTGGTCCCGGCAAAATCTGTTAAAAACATTAATAATAATAGATACAAAGATACAGTAATCATTTTTATTAGCTGTTTTCAAGTGCCTACGCACTTTTGTTGCTGATTTGACGTCATGTTTGTGCCTTACGCATAGCCTACAGTGTTTTTGAACCCAACATCTAATTGCAATTTTTTCCTTTGAAGTTTAGAAAAATTAATCCTGTAATTTTAATTACTTAAAACATAAACTTCTTTTCTACCGGATGTTACTTAATGCTCAATCAGAGGTGTAAATTTGGCGACAATTCTGTGAAAAGTGTGCATATATCGCTTGAACGCTGTCGATCAGTCAGTTTCATGATACAAAATGCGGGAGTACGTAAGCACAGTAGGTATGGGAACATGGTACGCGATTCTATATCCCTGTACGTACGTACGTAGGTACGTATTGTAGTATTACCGAGGCATACGTAAGTACCATACGTAAGTAGGCCTACTGCACATAAATGTAGGGCCCCCGATTTTCCGCAATCGCGGAAAATCACGGAAAAAAACGGAATTCACGATTTTTTACGGAAAATTACGGAATTTGCGATTTCATATCACGACCATAAAAAATTACAAACAGAACAAGATTTTTTCATTTTTAAACAAAGCATAGAAAAATTCATTCTCCACAAGTCAAGCACACTTGAGGACTTTTACGCTTCTGAAATAGGTATATGATTCAAGATCAGTAAATAGATATACAATGAATGCTTCCACATTTTACATGGCATGAAACTATTAAGCCTAACTATTAGTTTTCGTTCACCGATCACGTCGGAGGGTTTCCGGTATCGTGTTCTGTACTGGATCGTAGTTGTGCTACAAAGTAGGCTATAGTGGCCTATCCACGCAGTTCTCTGCAAAAATACTGAACTCACATTACAGTAAGTTTTACCTAAAGCACTTCAGGGCCACTAGAAATTCCACTCAATTTACCTGGTGTACACACCTCATGGTTCCCTAATACCTATTTAGCAAACTGTCTTGCCCAAAACTAGTACATCCAATATTAAAAGATTCTCCAAATAACATGTAAACAATTCCCGATATATTCCCGTAATCGAAAAACTGTGTTACCTAAGGTGCGAGAATTTACACGGGGCCGCTTCCCTTGGTTCATTCATGACCAAGGTCCTACATCGTAACAGCGCGGGCCGGCGATACACTAGCATTGCATTATGTACTGCAATTAGTACTCATTGTATAGATCGTAAGAATTGACGCAGCAAGTACGATGATCTTGGAGAATTTAGGTTTTGCAAATTTTATCAATATCAGTGCTGATATTTTGGGCGGGAACTTACAGATGTTTGTTACTAAGTTGTCTGCAGAAACGAGAAGTGTATTTTAGCCTCATTTCCACTTTTCAAAAATCGATTGTAATCTCTTGAATGACAAAATTTTACCCATGCTATGTTATTGCCGGTTCATCTGACAGATGATTGATCGCACACAAACTAAACCAGGTGTGCATGTGGGATGGGACACTTGAAAGAGAAAATGAATGTAACGGAAGATTACGGAAACTTATAATTGCCATATATCAGAAACGGAAATCTACGGAAAAGGGAAAGTTGAAAACGGAAAAAAACGGAATATGAAAAGTGGAAAACGGAATTTACCATTTTTTGAAGCGGAAAATCAGAGGCCCTATAAATGGTGCATGAACATAGACTGAACGATTATCTTTTTGTTTATTATTAATTTACTTGAATCATTTTTGATGAAATTTTGCCGCTGGTGACTTAAAGGGGAATTTTCATGATCCCAGACAGTTCCAATTCTCCCAACTATGCATCTTCTAGCTCCTCCCATAACTGTATGAGGCTCTTCCTTGTGCAAGAATAAACCTGTTTCATTGCTTAAGGCCATGTCTTGGTCACAGGGGCCCCTTAACATTGTATAGTATATCATATACTATGTAGTATATATAGACGGAAAGGTATGTCACAAATCTCCTAGCTCGAACAAACAACTTACGTTTCTGGCACAATTACTGCACTTTTCTTGCCAAATTTGTCTGTGTCCAGACTTTTGATCATAAGGTACCTCAAGGCAGCTCTTTTTCCCGAATAATTTCACTTGGCATTGTCTGAAGGATGAAATTTCGATGGAGTAACAGTATGAGGATGGTAGCTGCTGATAGAGAGCATTAAGCACTTCCACACCATATAATACAATACTCCTAAAATATTCTCTAAAGTTCTCTTAACTTTCTGAATTTCTTCCAAAATTTGTCAGTTATGTTTTTCTTTGATTATTACAAATCTTACAGATACATATTAGCATTAATATGCAAGATTTTTGAACACAGAAATTCATAAAATTTGAAAACCTTTTGAAAAGTGGAAGGGCTTGCATTTACTATGAGCATTTGTGGCAGTTGAAGACTGTACAACAGTTACAGTTCAACTGTCACAAGTGCTTGTACAAAATGCTAGCCCTTCCACTTTTCAAAAGGTTTTTAAAATTTTATGAAATTTAATGTTCAAAAATTGTTCATATTGATGCTAATATATATCTGCAAGATTTGAAATAATAAAAAGTGAATCATAATTAAACAAATTTTGGAAGAAATTTAGAAAGTTAATAGAACTTTAGAGAATATTTTAGGAGTATTTTATTATATAGTGTGGAAGTGCTGAATGCTCTCCTATCAGCAGCTACCATCCTCATACTGTTACTCCATCGAAATTTCATCCTTCAGACAATGCCAAGTGAAATTATTCGGGAAAAAGAGCTGCCTTGAGGTACCTTATGATCAAAAGTCTGGACACAGACAAATTTGGCAAGAAAAGTGCAGTAATTGTGCCAGAAACGTAACTTGTTTGTTCGAGCTAGGATTTTTGTGACATACCTTTCCGTCTATATAATACATAGTATATGGTATACTATACAATGTTAAGGGGCGCCTGTGGTCTTGGTCAGCATACAAGGCTATAAAATGTAATAAAAGTACTCTTTCTGCCTTGTGTGGAATGTGAGCTACTCTGCATCTTTCAAATTTTCAAACTTTGATGTCAGTCAAAGAGCAGTCACCAACTGAGAATTTTGATATACATACACTAAAAATATACTTTGGGGTGATGACAGTCTGTCTTTAAATTGAACTGAGGGGGCGACTTTGTAGAGGGACGACTTTGTCAGGGGGCGACTTTGTCAGGAGGTGAGTTTGTAAGGGGCGACTTTGCTAAGGGGTGACATTGTTGGTCATGGGGGCGACTTCGTTAGGGGGCGACTTTGTAGGGGGCGACTTTGTGAGGGGCAACTTTGCTAGGGGGCGACTTGACTGGCCCCCTTTCGAACGCCTGTGCCTGTGGGTATAGGCTAAACTGACTTTTAGTTTTAAAATGGGTAGGCTAAGCAAAGAATGGGGGTACAACTATAGAATACCCTGCCCCATCAACTAATACCACTAAGCATCCGGATCTCAGTCTCAGTCAAGCTTAGGCCTATGATGCAATTTCTAGTTATGAATAAGTCCAAGGCTGTACTGTGACTGGGACTGAGCATCCACCTCCAGATGGATCGATGCTCAGTCGTACTCGTAGTCACAAGCTTACCAAAATTTAAGTATGATGTAATTTCTATAAATAACCTCTACACTGCGACTACGACTGAGCATCCAGCCTCAGATGGATGCTCAGAGGATTCAACTGATGATGTAATTTCTATAAAAGAAGCCCCCACACTGCGACTACGACTGAGCATCCAGCTCCAGATGGATGCTCAGTCGATTCAAGAGGCATGATGTAATTTCTATAAATAAACCCCCACACTGTGACTGCGACTGAGCATCCAGCTCCAGATGGATGCTCAGTCACTTCAGATAATAGCAATAGAGCTCATATGCACTGAGACTCCACATCCAAGGTTTTTAAAAGTGGTTATTTCATGTGGCAGGGTATTCTTATAGTTACTCCAGAATGGGTAGCCGGATAAGTGTGGCTATCTACCGTCAGACTGCCTTACGCTAGACTCTATATTCGTTAGTTATGGCTAGGCCTACGATATACTTCATCGAGGCTGCGCCTATTTCATATTATTTATTAACACAAAGATGTTGCATATAGCCTAGGCCCCCCTAACTGTAACTTAATTAGGCCTACAGCTATATTAATGTTATAGAATCATAGCCTAAGTTCCCTAACATTAACAAGTAACGTTAGACCGCTTAACGTAACGCCGAGGACCCACCACAACGTTGAAATTTATCAACCAGGCCAGCTAGGCTACCAGCACAAATCCTGGCTTCAGTGCAAAAAAAGAGACACATAAAATTACCTCCTGCTACTTATCCTAGGCCTATCTGTTTCCACAATCCAACAGTTCCATGAAATCAGATTGTAACTGTTGGTTACACATGTACCGCAAGTTGCATTGAGATTGTTATTGTTGTTGTGTATAATGTTTTGCAAGGTCGTACCAAAATAAGCCCGACACAGCTTTCCAAGACCGTGAAGGGAATTAAAGACCGGTCTTTGTAAGTAACTTGAAGCCAAGAGACGCTAGGTCTATGCACGGACTTCAATCCGTGGGTCTATGGCAAACTTGTTGGGGCAACGGCGTAGCTATATTTTTGTTTGGGGGTGGGGGGAGGAAGGAGGCGGGGGGGGAGGAGGCGGGGGGAGGAGGCGGGGAATTTTTGTGGGGCTCCCGTCTACTGTCTAAGGGGAGCGTCACCATGGATTGACGGGGGCGTACAGAGGCGCTACGTAGCTAGGCTACGGAAATGGCGGCTTGCCAGGCTTGATAGCAGCCATCAAGAATTGCAATTTTAGTGAAAAAAATGTCGTTTGATTTTATTACACACTTCTGTGCGGACGGATTAGCTCAGCTAGCCGGACTTGGGGCCCGAGGATTGCAAGTTTGAATCCCGCTTACTATCTAAGAGGAGCACCAACATGGGCGGCTCTAAGAAATTTTGTTTGGGGGGGGGGAACAAACTCAAGTCCGTATTCAGGGAGGTTCGGAAGCTCCGGATAGTACAATAGGACAGGCGCGGATCCAGGGGGGGCCTGGGGGGCCCGGCCCCCCCCCCCCCTCGCCACGAAAAAAAAACGAAAGGAGAAAAAAGAAGAAAAAGAAAAAAAGAAAAGAAGAAAGAAAAATTAAGAGCAAAAAATGTATAAAAGTGTCTAAGAACGTATTCAAAGTATATATTTCTGTAGGGGTTGGGTGAAGCTATCGCTGGATTATCTCTTTATATATCTTTCAAAGTGGTTGGCGACGAAAGGAGCGCTACAATATTCGAAAACAGGCGAATAGCTGAGTAATGATCCTTGACTTAAGATCTAAATAAGTAAACATCGTGACATATGTAGTATGGGCTCGGCTAGCTGCACTGAAATTTAGTAACAATTTTGTGTTAAAGAGTGAAATTTTTTGTAATCTAGAGGGATTGAGAGGCAAAGTTTTCGCCATACAGACCTTGCAGAATGAATACAGAAGACAAGCTGTCAGGTGACCTACTATTGTGCACAGTGGCACCAGCTGTTGCAGGCAAAGTAGCGGCGTGCATGATACCGTATTCGATTTCGAAACTGTCTGAAAAGTTTTAAAATGAACTCAAAAGGCTTTTAAGCTACAGACAGTGGCGTCGGCACAGTGGGCAATGGGTGACGTGTGTCCCCCTCCTCCATCGATTCTTGAAAATTTTTAAAATGGTCCCAAAAGTCGTTTAAGCTACAGATTTCTGTGGAGGGTTTAGGGTGAGATGTATTTTTGATGACTGGTTTATTTGTTCTAACCATTTCCTTTTACAAACTGTTCTCAAACTATCATAAGTTTTGGAAATTCTTGACAAATTCCAAATTTTCGCACGCTCCACTAGCGTCAAGCCTTGTGTCAGAGTTGTCCTTATATCAATAGCTTTCGGTAACTACTCACGGGGGAACAAAGGAGCAAAAGTGCTTTTTAAGAATTCTCAGTCAGAAGATTCGTTTCTGAATAGCATAGGTTAGTGGGAAAGTGACAGTGTCCGATGCAGGTTCTGAAATGCAGGTTTTGTCATGGACTAATATTTTATTCAAAATTTCGGCGCGCTTCGCGCGCATACAACAGGGTTTACACCCGATTTTATATACCATTGACAAAGCTTTGACGCAAGAAATTATTCCAATGCAACATTTTTCTAAAAAGTACATCTCCTTCTCTGTAGGGCTTTCATCATTATGGGATCTTTGACTAATCTAGTCTAGCACATGATTTGAAAGATTGAATGTACGTAATTGCCGTTGCTTATTTTCCGGTCAAACATCTTACCGCGACGTTCAATAATGACGAAAATCTTTTCTGAAACGAATTTTGCCTGTCCACCATCCCTCTTGCTATACCTAAAAAGAAGGTGATATATCATATCTCCTCCCATATGGATGTCGGGTAGTGAGAATCCCGTTGGTCCCTCTTTTGTATACTGTAACTAATTTAGAGCTCCCGGGAGGCTCTATACTGTTCTCTGTCAACCCTGGATATCCTTTTAAAATGTAAAGGAAAAATTTTATTATAGTCCAAGAATGTTTCTGTGGACTCCACGCAGGTATAATTGCGTGTACAATTTTCCCATGGGCGTGGATCGTGGGGGACGGGGGACGCGTCCCCCTCACTTTTTTAGAAGGGGGGGACATCGTCAAAAAGTCCCCCTCACTTTTTCAAAAATGATGGAACAGACTGCAATTATGCCTAGGAAAACGAAATTTTTAGAAGAAAAATAACCTAAAAATCGTACACTTTTGTTGCACCAAATCGCATCTGACGGCATTCAGTTCTAGAAAAATTTCCCTTAGACCCCTCCCCCATGCCGAAGATCACAAAACTTATTGCCTACCCGTGACGCAAATTCTGGCTACCACCAACTGCTTCTTCCACGCCACAGGACGGCGATTCACAAATGTGAAAAAGGTCCCCCCCCCCCCGCACACACTTTTGGAGATGGATCCACGCCCATGATTTTCCTGGGACTTAAGTAGGTTTGAAGACAATATTTTAACCGTCTCTTATTCCCCTTTTTCACCCGAACAAAAGTTAGAATTCACTAAATTGTGGACATTTTCTAAACATACAATCACTTTAGAATGACCCAAAGATACCACCATTTTGCATATAGGCCCCTAAAATTAACAAAAATTTCTCAAAGGGAAGGGTAAACCCCTTCCTGGGATTGCACTCTCATGTACTAATAAGAAAAGGCACTCCCGCTTTTTTATATAGCGTATACAAAATCCCACTGCCTAAAAAGGCACGGTTTAGCAGTTATCTGCGGTTCCCCCAATCACCAACTCCAGCCGGCACCATCGGTCATAGATTTCTGAAGAGTATACCCTATAGTCCATAAAGAAGGTGATATATCATCTCTCCTCCCATGTGGATGTAAGGTCGTGAGAGTCCTGCTGGTTCTCCTTTTCAGTGTACAATTAATGCAGGGCTCCGGGACGCACTATACCGAAAATTTTCAGCGTGCTTCGCGCGCAATTGTTTACGATCACGGAGAGAGGTACGTTTCTATTGAGTGATGGATTTATTTTTATCACTTTTTACCAAAACTCATTTGAAATCTTTCACGATTTTTGCAAAGTCTTCTCAATATTTCTTGATTTTTGCTTGATCTGCGCACTGTTAGCCTTGAATTGCTCCTTTTACTATCAATAAGGTCCCAAACGTATTCGCATTACTCATCGGTGGGGTTCTACATAAGCCAATTATTCGTGTGCATAAGCGTGATTTCAGATTCAGCATTGTAAGGATGTAAAACAACTGATATTCATTTTTTCACCCTCCTCTTCTTATGAGAACTGAAAATTTAGTATCGAACCCACCTTCTAATTGATAAAAACACATAAAGGGCTGAAGGGAATTGACACCGTTAGTCATAGCAATGGTTTTAAATGTAAATTCAAATTTTCGGCGCGCTTCGCGAGCAATTGTTTCATCTGACGTCCTATACCCGAATACCGTAGACGAAAATAAAACACTCATTATGGCAAAAATCATTTCAAGTTACCTACACCGGGCTCATAATGTTGGCGTGTAAGTTTTAAAATACCTTAGATTCTCCGTAACTTCTGCAGGTACATATAGTAACTTAAAATGAGCCATACACATCAAATTCCATGCAACATGAAAAGGTATAAAATCTCACTGACATAAAAACTGGAGCCGATTTCTGTGCTCTTAAAATGCAATATTGCAAGAGCTTCCGGGGGCTTCGCCCCCTGGACCCCCACCGGGGCTCCGCCCCTGGACCCCGCCAGGGGCCCTAACGCGGGCGCCTGGACCCCACGCGTAGGGACTCGCGCTTCGCGCTCGTGGTGCACCTTCGGTGTACATGAGGTTTTCCATCTTGGGCCCCCCCCCCCTCAAAATTTCTGGATCCGCGCCTGCAATAGGAGTATGGTTATTATTATGTATTACAGCGATGCCCCATATAGTTTTCAAAAGCTCTTCAAAAACCATTTCAGACAGGCAGTCAGTCATGAGCTGACTACTTTAAAAATAAGTACAACCATATCAACCGATCGCTACCGTGACTCCATAGGGGTGGAGCAAGAGGCAGGTGAAATGGGCAAGCGGTGTTTGATCCACTTTTGTCACTATAAAATGAGCCCGGCCACCTTTAAATATTTTGTTGTTTCTTTCATTGTGTCACAATATGTTTCAGCTTTGCCAAGAAGCCATAAAATGTTGGTTTTCTGGATTGTTTTCCTAAACTAACGAAAAGTTCGAGCATGGAGACATTTGAAAACGATGGAATGATAGCACTATTTTGGATCTCAGTACCGGTCCAAAACGAAATCTTTTGAAGGGGGAGGGGAATCCCCCTAACTCAGAACGACGTCTGATCCTATATACAAATAGCTAGGCCACTAGTCAAAAGTCTCATAACACTGAGCTTAGATTGACTGTCTGGTGTGTTTATTTTAAATCAATTGAATCTGGCCAGGTGACACCAGGGCAAAACTGCTTGGATTCGTGGATGATAGTCAACACGGCTTATGGGTTGTGTATCTAATGACCCCGAAAGCTCTGAAGTGTCTGCAAAACCAGTGGCGTAGCTAGACTTTTTTTCGGGGGGGGGGGAGGGGCAAGCACCTAAATTTTCCGACTTTTTAGAAGACTGCATAAGGGTACGTTCTGCATTCTGCTATGAAGGTTACAAGTTTACGGCTTACTCTACATGTAACACATACCAGACATGTTGTTCACTGATAGTGTTCTTTTGAATCTGAATCTTGAAATTGCAAAGCGCGCGAAGCGCGCGAAAATTTTTAGTAGGCTCACACCCAAAAAACATATGTAATCATTAAGAACAAAAAGAGAGAGAGAGAGAAAAAAAAGAAAAAATTGTAAGGGCTGTAGGCCGTATCGGGGGATAACATACACTGTAGCCTGTAGGCAGGGTTGGGAAGTAACGAGTTACAAGTAACGCCGTTACTGTAACGAGTTACATTTTGTGTAACGGAACCCTGTAACGAGTTACATTTGCATTTCAGTAACGGAGCAAGTAACTAGTTACAATTCTGTGTAAAAGTAACTGTAACGGCGTTACATTTGGGTCCCGTTACTTTCCCGTTACAAATAGTCAAAATGACCACAAATTGCATTTTCTTTGAGCTAATAACAGAATAACAGAAAATTTTCAAATTGATGACACTTTGGTAGTAAAATGTAAAATTATTTTCGATATAGGCTATTTATCATTCATCGCTATTATCGACGTCGCCCTCACCGACATCAAATTTTATTCACGATTAGAATCAGAAGTTGATATTAGATGCACACGCTGCAGGCTTACAGGCCGGGCCACTTGATTGTCTATTGAACCAGGGAGTTGTCAAATAGCAACTCCCTGATTGAAATAAGTTTAAAATTGATCTGTATGTCAAAATACTTATTAGACAGATCAATGCTTATTATCCATGAGACCGATTTGTGCGATTATTTGAAAAATACTGAACTGTCCTCTAAGGCTCAGCTGACTTTATGTATTCTAAGTAAAGTCAGCTGGGCCTTGGTATACTCATATTGTCCTTTAGAGGACACAGTGGAGACAGTGTACCGTGAGAAACGGGTTGGCCCATGGGCATTCAAATACCAGCTTACTTTGAAAGTTTAATCATTGCCTCTTGAGACGTTAGGGCTGGACCCGTGTTCACCCTATCCGAGTCGGAGCTAACTGCGATTCTAGATTCCCGAATCTTTCCGAGCATGGTACTACTCAGGATCCTCAAATTTCTGCCAGTTTTGATTCCAATGGCACCAATTCCGAGACCAGTCTTTTTGCCAATGTATATCATATCACACATACAGATGTTTTAATTCTATCGTACATGTCCACCATTAATTAACAAAGTCATCGTTTGTACTCACTTCCATAGCCTGGCCTCCTGAGTAATTTAGTTGATTGTATGTGACAATACCTTAGATCTGTACATTGTGCACAAATGGAACTTTAAACACTTTTAATGTAACTTTCATATTTGAGAACTCGGCTGGAATGAACTCCGAGTCCGAGTCCAGTTACATCACATTCCGTAAAAATTTCGATTCCGGAACCTTCTATCCCGGGCAAATTCCTAATCTAGAAAAACGCTCTTGAGACCGGCATTAAGCTAACCGAATCCGGACTCTTGCGTTGGAGCCCAGTAAATCTATACGGTGCCAAGCGTTGGTAAACACCGTGCATCCATTTATGCATCTAATTTAACATGTATGGTATCTTTATTTGAATCAAACGTATGAATTTAGGCTATATCATATTCTTTTCAATGTCCGTAACTCCTTACACTGGAATAATAGTACGGTTAATATAAAAAAAAACAGCAGAATATTGAAATGGTCAATGGCGTTAAAAGTATCCTAACAAAGCTAATTGGAAAGAGAAGTGTCCGACTTAAAGCTTTACCTATTGTAAAGGGAAAGTGAATTATGTGCACATGATCTGCATGTATAAACTGCATAGTATCACCATTTCTATGCACTGTTTTATATCGACACAATGTGAAACTTGAAATTTATGGGGAAATATCACTTAGCCCAACCTTAGCGGTGAGGTTTTAAAATTTTACTGCTAACAAATGTATTCATCCTCTTATTATACCATATTTATGCCCTTGAGGGGTGAAGACTTTAATTACTGCTGAAACAACGCTCTTCCCCTTTCCGGCATAGCCGCTAACCTCTCTAAATTAGCCGACTGTGTGATGGGAGTATAAAGATTTCAACCCTCAAAGAAGTACTTTGGTAACTGGAAAAGTTTTGGTTATAACCATATTCCTCTAACAAATAGTTTGCGTAAGCTCCGACACAGTATCATGATTCGCTGCTTCATGTTGAGCATTAGGAGCCTCTGCGACAATGCCCATTGAAGATCAGCTAGCTTCATTGACTTTCTTTGGGGAACACCTAAGGATAACCGGCACAAATGAGGTGTCGGTCGTCTCATGTGCCCCCGTCTTACTATCTAATTATGCCCCCCCTCCATTTCAGGTACCGAGGTACCGTATATTCACCTTGAAGTAACGAGTTACTTTTGAAATGTAGCTAGTTACTTTTTAGTCAAAAGTAACTGTAACTAGTTACTTTTTCAACATTGTAACTAGTAACTGTAACGAGTTACAATTTTACGGAATTAACTGTAACTATAACGAGTTACTTTCAAAGCGTAACGGGAACAACCCTGCCTGTAGGCCTATCATACAGGGCTGTAAACTTTTAAAGAATGGTGAGAGTGAGATTTGCTGGGAGACTACTGACGCGGAGCGCGACCATCGGTTCCACGCGCGGAGCGTCCCGCCAAGGGAACTTTTTGCCAAAAATACCCTTCATTGCAAGAAATGACACTTCCCGTGCCTCATTACTGCATGCCCAGAATTGCCAGTTTTCCGATGTTTCATGATCCTGGAAATTTTAAGGAGACATTTTGTTCGCGTTTAAAATAGGCCTTCGAAAAACTGGAAATTCTAAAGAATACCGGCATGTATTACTGTATAATGCACTACTGTCTGCATACTGCAGACTATGATCAGCTGGACGAGAAGGAACTCAGGTTGTGCGATAACTGGCGTTTACTGACACCGAACACATCATTTGCATTGTAAGTGGAATTTTTTACACCATACTGAGACATTGCGTGAGGAACTGATGTTTCATCGTGAGAGCGTGAGATTGCGTGACCCACACGCTGAATGTGTGAGAGGTTGCAGCCCTGTGTTACAGTATAGAAGCACCTGGACTACCCGTTGAAATAGCCAAACTTTGCTTCGTGAGTCCTCACCAGCTGATCGTTCAGCATGACAAACACAAGAGAACAGCAACTACGCTTTGCGATATGGGATGAAATTTACGACGTCTACATAAAGTGTTTACTCTGCCTACATGTTACTTGGTAAGGTGGGCAGTACATGTTCTATGTAGCTATGTACAATGGAACTAATGAAGAAACTGGAGTAGCCTAACTATACAGCGCGCGTAGCGCGCCGAAAATTTTGGGTTCATATTAGAGAAATTGTCCTCTTGAGAGCAAAAAAACAGGAAAACTGTTGGGACGACTATAGTCGCCGTCAGGGACTGCATACTTTATCGTAAATTTCTGAATTTTTCATTTTTTGAGCCGTGGGGGGGGGGGGGATCGCCCCCTTCCTCCCTGTAGCTATGCCACTGAGCAAAACTATGGGCATTTAACTCCAGCATTACCATTACACTCTGTAAATGACATTATGATGCCAAAGCTAATCAGATTAAAAAATATCACAGCGTGATCATTTGTTTTGATTACCTTAGCTCGCACTAATGGCAGGTCTATTTGTGATGTCTGAAGTACATATACAGTAGTAGCAAACAAGCAACTAAGAAAACGCGCGCCAAGCGCGCCTAAAAAATGTCGTTTTGAAAGCACTTTATTAACGTTTAACCTTCGGATTGCATTGAAAAGTTATTCACTTCTTTAATTTTAAACCCACTCAAGAAAAAGGGAGGGCCTAACCCATCTCGAATTACATGTTTTATTTATTTATTATTTTGGGGGGAAAATTGAAGACCACGCCTTGCAAACTTTTTTTTTGGGGGGGGGGGCAAGTGCACTTGCCCCCCGTGCCCCCATGGCGAGCCGCTAATGAGCACCAATGAGTTAGCGTGGAGCGTCCCATGAAAATTTGCCAATTTTAACTTAATGCATCCCAGATCGCCGGATATGACGCTTGCCCGGCATGCAGGCTTGATACCAGCCTTCAAGATGTGCAATTTTGCATGTAAAAAATGTAAAGTTTGATATGATTTTATTCTCATCAAACATAAGTTTGTCACAATCAATCCGAATTTATTCAAAATTATTCAGTGGGTGAAATTTTTGGCCCATATCACCAGTGGGGGGGGGGGCCTAGGGGGCGCCACGATTTCGTAGGGGTTCCCGCGCCTCAAGCCCCCCTAGCTACGCCACTGGGTGGGGGTCCAGGAGAAAAGCCCCCGAAGGCTCTAGGGCATTTGCAAATGTGGGACATGGCATTGGTTGCGCACTAAAGCAGGCCAGAAAAATAAAAATCACAATTTGACCATTTTTTATATAGCCTGCCTACGGGTATAACTCAGACTAACGAGGAAGGAGGGATCGAGGGGATGTTCAGGGAGAAGGAGACGGGCTATAGAACGATACTTCCACTCATATTGCCCAACGGGAATTAATTTTGAGACCATGGGCGGCTCTAAGAAATTTTGTTTGGGGGGAGGGGGCAAACTCAAGTCCGTATAGGTTCGGAAGACCCCCTGGTAATATTAATGGTCAGCTCCGGATAGTACAATAGGAGCATGGTTATTATTATTACGTATTTCAACGATGCCCCCTGCATGTAGTTTTCAAGAGGTCTTCAAAAACCATTTGATTTCAGGCAGTCAGTCATGAGCTGACTACTTTGAAAATGATATACAACCATATCAGCCGGTCGCTACTCCATGGGGGGGGGGGGGGGGGAGAAAAAGGCAGGTGAAATGGGCAAAGCGGTCGGATCCACTTGTATAAAATGAGGCCCACCTTTAAATATTTTGTTTCTTTCATTGTGTCACAATATGTTCAGCTTTGCCAAGAGGCCATAACATGTTGGTTTTCTGGATTGTTTTCTTAAACTAACGAAAATTTCGAGCCCTGAAGACACTTGAAAACGATGAAATGGTAGCAATATTTTGGATCTCAGTACCGTTCCGAAACGAATTTTTTTAAAGAGGGAGGGGAATTCCCCTAACTCAGAACGACGTCTCATCCTATATAAAAATAGCTAGGCCAAAAAGTCTCACTACACTGAGCTGAGATTGACTATTTGGTGTGTTTACTTAAAATCAACTGAAACGGTATACTTAGCACAGAGGTGGAGAACCTTTTGCTTATAACATGTCATTTGACAGTCATAAGACCGCTCGTGGGCCAACGGCGCTGTCAATTTGGACAAGGGAACGGAAACTTCTCCTTCTATGGGAAACACAATATGTTTAGGCTACATGCCCGTTACAACTTTTTGTGGACAGATACCTATGCTAATCTGGCCAGGTGACACTCGGACAAAACTGCTTTTAGTGGTGGATGATAATCAACACGACTAATGGGTAATTGTGTATCTAATGACCCCGAAAGCTCTGAAGTGTCTGCAACATTCAATGGGCGTTTAACTCCAGCATTACCGTTACCCATGGGCGTCAATCTTTACTCGAATGTGGGGGGGGGTGGACATGGCCACTTCTGTCAAAAATTTACTGTGTAAAAATCTTAAGTCAATGGGAGTTTTTCCAAAATGTGGGGGGGGGCGGGACGTGTCCCCCTGTCCCCCCCAGGATTGACGCCCATGCCGTTACCCTCTGTAAATGACATTCTAATCAGATTACAAATATCACAGCGTGATCATTTGTTTTGATTACCTTAGCTTGCACTAATGTTAGGCCTAGTCCATTTGCGATTCTGAAGTACATAGTAGCAAACAAGCAACTATGAAACGCTCGAGAAGCGCGCCGAAAAAAAAATGTCGTTTTGAAAGCACTTTATTAACGTGTAACCTTTCCATTGCATTGGAAAGTTATTCACTTCTTTAATTTTAAACCGAGTCAAAGAAAAGGGAGGGCCTAACAATCTCGAATTACATGTTTTATTTATTTATTTATTTATTATTTTTTGGAAAATTAGAGACCATGCTTTGCAAACTTTTTGGGGGGCAAGTCCCCCCGTGCCCCTATGGCGAGCCGCTAATGGTTGGGACAACCACCTGAGGGGAAGCCCTCATACTCAGTAGGGCATCGAATGCGTATCTACAGACGACAGCGGATCTGGAGCCTCGCCGTGAAAATTTGGTAAAAAGAAACCCCTGTATGTGATAATAAGAGGGGTTTAGGTGCCTTAAATTCATAATGATGACAAATATATTTCCTGCATTTTCATCAGTAAATGAGAGAAAGGGAGAAAGAGTAGATAGTGCCCACTCAAACCAATCCTGGTGCAGGCACCAAGCGTGCAGAAAATTCTGAAGTATGATTAAAGAACGTTTGGTACAAGCTGACACTTAACACTCCTTACTGAAGTCTTACGCCTTTATGATCCCTGGCATGATAGTTGACTCCAGCTCAGTGAGGACCTAGGAGAACTTTTTTGACAGCCAGTCTAGGACGGGACCACACATGACAGACCTATGATGTATTGAGGTCTGAAGGTCAAGAGGTTGGTCACAGTAGCGTAACTGGGATGATAGAAGTGGCGGGGCAGGGATGAAAATAAGGTATACGTACCGACAGCATAAAGTCAATGTACCGACACTTTTTCAGAGTGTTGTCACTTAACAAGTCACCCTCGCACAAGTGACCCTTCCTCCACCCACACAGGGCCGCGCCAGGATTTGTCCGACGGGGGGCAGACTCCCCGACGGGTGGGCCACGACCCAACGCCCCGACAACCCCGATAGCGTCGAGGGGTTGGTGAGGGAGGATTTGGGGAAAACCTGTGTACTAAACCATGCCATTGCGGAGCATATATTGCATAAAATTTGTATAAACTAGAGGGAAATAGTTCCGCGCTGATTTAATGTTTTTCCCGGAATCTAAACTGTGACATAACGCGCGAAGTGCGCGATTTTTTTGGGGGTGGGTGGGTTGGGGGTAAGCCGACACTGAAAAGAATTTATACTTACTTAAAACTTATATATAGGTCAATTGTCCTGGCAGTTGGGCCCTATCGGGCACAACTTACATTGTAGCCTACTTCCCTCCTCGAGTCACAAGTCGCACCGCACAACAGACACAAGAGAACATAAACTAAGTTTAGCAAAATGAGATAAAATTCCCTATATTTACATAAATCCACCTATTTTACTTATTAAGTTGCTTGAAAAGATGGAAAGGGTTTGTGCTAAATTTAGCTCTAAGTAACGGAACTGAGGAAGAGTGGGTAAAGCGCACCGAAAATTGCAAAGCGCGCGAAGCGGGAGAAAATTTTTAGTAGGCTTGCAATAAAAACTTACGCAATCATTAAGAACAACAAGAAAAAAATAAAAACTGTAGGGGCTGTAGACCATATCGGTAATAACATACATTGCATCGAAACCACCTGGACTACCCTCTGAAATAGCCAAACTTTGCTCCGTGAGTCCTTCACCAACTGACCCTACCGCATGACACACACAAGAGAACAGTAACTAGGCTTTGCGATATGGGATGAAATTTACGACCTCTACATAAATTGTTCACTCTGCCTACATGTTACTTGGTAAGGGTGACAAGACTTATGCTATTTAGCTAGTAGAATGGAACTATTGGAGAAACTGGAATGACTCTACAGCGCGCATAGCGCGCAGGAAATTTTGGGTTCTTACTAGAGAAATTGTCCCCTTGAGAGCAAAAACAGTTAAAAAGTCAGGGAGAATAGTCGACGTCCACACCGGGAGGATGTACCGACAAGATCAGCAAATGTACCGACAGACCATCTCCTCTGATTTGGATCTCATAATTATATTTTATTATGTTTCCGCATACAAACAGGAGTGCAGTAATTCAATTAAGGGGGACTGCATTTTCCTTTACTAGTAAGTCTTGCTGCCCCCTCGCGTAAATCATGCAGAACTCCTTCGGGAGTAACGTTTGGTTTCGTCTTCCTGCTCTTCTCTGGAGGGTTGGGGGCAAATTTCCCTTTGTCAGTTGTAAGGCATCGTTATTCGGGCATTTTTTAGCCTATAAGATGAAGCTATTTAACTTACGGGTATCCTGTTTATTATCGATGCGCGTTATAACGCAATAATCGTTGGTTTAAACATTTTCGAAAATAAAATTGAAGACAGTCCTCTTGAAAGTGTATTGAATCGAGAGGACTCACGACCGCAGAGGCCCCATAGCTTTGGAAAATTCTGGAATATGTTTTCCAATAAGGCAGGGCTTCACAATGTGAACAAAAATAGACGCGCGCGAACGGCGCAGCAAAAATGTAGTTTGAGAACATTAAGCGCAATAAAAGCCCCCTGATTGACTGATAACGTTTGAAAGGATCCTTATGTCCAAATCGATATATAAACCGTATATTTATGCAAAATTTGTTTAATAACCCAAATTTTATTGGGGCGAGGCAAGATAACACGCAGGGGCGTCACTACCGGGGGTGTGGGGGTGCTACAGAAATTTTCAAAGTGTCGTCCGTCGGGAAAATTTTGCCGGCTGTCTGTTTGGGGCTACAGAAATGTCGGGAACTTTTACGATCACTATGTTTTACTTTGATGGAATCAGTGTCGGGTGAAAATGATGCTTTGGGTACATTAAACGGAGACGTAACCTCTCCCAGATTTAACTGTAGGCCTATTGGCAAACTTTCTGTTTGGTGGGAAATTATTGTATATTGTTAGGAAAGTAATAAAAAATTATTTAAGGGTTCTGTGTCAGTACGTGATCTCTATACTACACTATTCGGAAGCCATTGTCTTTTGCAGAAACCCAGCTGTCGGGAAAGTAGAAGCAGGGAGTTGTTATCGGATAACTAAGCAATTTGCTGAATTTGTTCGGAAATCGTTAAGTTTGTTCATGGGCAACTTGAAGTTTTTTTTCAGTACGAAATCTCCTAAAACTTTTTCATGCCAGAGGTAACTCGATCCATGTGGAGGAAAAGGGGCCATGGCCCCCATCGAAGAAGGTTGTCCTCCTGTTAGTCTGTAGGTGATGCCCGATGGAGACTAGTCGTTCGTTTTATTTGATTTTGCTCTCTTGTAGGGCAGATCCTTCAACCAAAAACCCAAATTTTCTTCCATGAAAGCTGACATTTCACATTTTTTCAATAAAACCCTAATTGTTTCTTCAATAGAAACCCATTTTTTTTTTTAAATTTCTCAAATGAATCCGAAAATTTTGCGTTCGCCATCCTTCCGATATCCCGTACTTGTGTGGCGCGGCGGGGGGGGGGGAGCGGTGCCACCCCCTATCGGGAAGATCCTCCTCTCCCCCCCCCCTTCGGACAAATCATAGCGCCACCCTATGTCATGCCCCATGCATTCGATTTCGATCAGATTGTGGATGTTATAAAATAATTAAAAAAGTGGGCCTTTGAACACCGTCGACATGGTAGCCAGCCTTTTGACCTACCAGTTGCAACAATGTGGTTTTAAAATGCTACTACATTTCTGTTACGCACCCACCCGACAAGATAGGTTGTCATTCTTGTGTTCCGTTGATCATATGGAGCTCGGAGGCAAAAAAAAAAAAGAAAATCGAATGCTTCATCAAATGGTTGTAATGGCATGGACTTCGTTAAATATGTGTACATTACAGTGCACAAGCAATAAGAAAAGGAGTATACAAGTGTAGCCTACTGCACATGGGAGTGGATCATGGGGGGGAGGGGGACGAATCCCCCTCACTTGTTTGGAAGGGTAGACATCTCCAATAATCCACCCCCCGCCCCCGCAAAAAAAAAAAAACTTTTTCAATAACATTGACACTAAACTTTAAAAGCTAAAATGCGTCCAGATATGGCACCATTTGCCATATAGACACCTTCCAGTTTCCATTTTTATCCCTCCCCCTTAGACTCCTCCCCCAGGACGGCGATTTGCAAATGGGGAAAGTCCCCCCACCTTTGGAGATGGATCCACGCCCATGCTACTGCAGCCTTGTTTTAATCGAGATATCTGTCTTAAAAGCGTTCTGAAGTGTTTCTGGCCGCGGATCACCGTTACTTGAGTTTTTGTTGTACTTAATACTGTCGTAGCCAGTACTTCTTCAAAGACTTGTCTTCTTATTACAATTTTTAGCTCTTCAATTATTCACGGGTCATTCTAGTGCACGTCGCGGGCCGCCACTTAAGGACCCGACGTCATCAACTCTCTTTTGTCGACTGCCCCGTTGTATTAAAATCTGCATTGCGTGACTCAGGGGCGTAGCCAGGTTTTTGGTGGGGGGGGGGGGGGCAAAGTCAACTCATCGTCCCCATTTTTGACGGCAGTCCTGGGGAAGGGGCATAAGGGGAGGGGTCCCCCTCCCCTTCTGATTTTTTTTTTTTTTTTTTTTGCTGTCTCGAAGGGCTTAGATGCAAAATGGTGCTTCTTTTTATACTAGATCCCAGTGTTCTCCACAGGGGTTTTTAGAGTGACTCAGGGGTGGCGCCAGGATTTGCCCGAAGGGGGCCAGATTCCCCGACGGGGAGGCCAGCGACCAGAAACCCCTATGCCGTCGAGGGGTTAGTGAGAGGGGATTTGAAGAAAAACTGTGTGCTATACCATGCCATTGGATATTTTGCATAAAATTTGTATATACTAGAGGAACATAGATTTACCGTTTTTATCCGTAATATACACTGTGAAATTGCAAAGCGCGCGAAAAATTTTGGGTAAGCCTACACTAAAAAAAATCTGTACTTGTCTAAAACATATATAGGTCAATTGTTCGGGGAGGTGGGCCCTATCAGACATAACTTACATTTTACTTCCCTCCTCGGGTCACTAGCCGGACCTCACGTCAGACATAAGAGAACAGTCATTAACTAGTTTTACGGAAATGAGATGACATTGTACTATATTTAGCTATAGGTAATGGAACCGAGGAAGAGTGGACAAAGCGTACCAAAAATTGTGGGTTGATGATCCTTTTGAAAGCCAAAATAAGTAAACCAACCATGGGTGGAGACAGAATTTTCCCGAACGGGGGCCGGGCCATGCCAGCGACCCCAAGTTCCGACAACCCACTATGTCGAGGGGGTGCATGGTGAGAAAGGGATTTGAAGGAGCCTAACTTCCCATGCCATTGCAGGGCATATCTTGCATAATATCGCTTAACACTTCAAGAGCCAAGTTGCGCACTGATATCGTTCTTTTGAATCTGAATCATGAAACTGCAAAGCGAGCGAAAAATTTTTGTAGGCTTCAAAAAAAAAAAAAAAAAAAAAACATATGTGATCATTAAGAACAAAAAGACAGAAAAAAACTGTAGGGGGTGAAGATCGTATCGGGGATAGCATACATTGTATCGAAACCACCTGACTCGTTCACCAACTGACCGTGCAGCATGACACACATTAGAGAACAGCAACTTGGCATTGCGATATGGGATGAAACTTACTTCTAAATAAGCTGTGTACTCTGCCTACATGTTACTTGGTAAGGTGGACAGGACTTGTGCTATCTAGTATGTGGAATGGAAACATTGAAGAAAATGGATTGACCCCACAGCGCGCGTAGCGCGCCGAAAATTTTGGGTTCTTCTTAGGGAAGTTGTCCTCTTGAGAGCAAAAAACAGGTAAATCGGTGGGGCGAGTGTCACCTTCGGGGACTGCATGCTTTGTCGTATCGACTAAAACTCCCCAACAAAACTGTAAAAATTTCCCGACGGGGGGGGGGGGGGCATGGCCCACCTGCTCCCTGTCCCCACCTGGCGCCACCCCTGGAAGGGCGGCCAGCCCGCCGAGTGAAAATGACATTGACCACAAATATGTTTTCGGGATTTAATTATTTTGTTTCAAAATCAGGATTAGGGTTCGAAAAAAGGGCTAGGGTTCAGTCCTCAAGGCATAATCAGCTGAAGAAAGGAGGATAATTCCGAAACACTGTTTCCAGACGAGATGACATCATTAATATCCAAGGTTTTGACTGACTTTTCGGGAGGTTATTGCCAATGCGTCCTGCATAAAATAAATATGCCGTCCATTCTGCTACGGATTCCACTGTCATTACTCATCCCCAAGACCTAGATCCCTACCCACTCCCACTCGGCCCCACCAACTTCCCATCACTCCCTTTCCGCCGTTTTTTTTTTTTTTGTCGTTTTTTTTTTGCTTTCCTTCATTTTTTCAACATCGCCCATTGCGTCCCCAACATTTCTGTGTGTGTGTGTGTGTGTGTGTGTGTGTGTGTGTGTGTATGGGGGGACTCTGCCCCCCTCTGGCTACGCCACTGGCGTGACTGTATCTGCCCATTAATGCAGACCTAAAGTCTAGAATTGCAAGAAAACATATTTTAGTGGTTGGTAAATGAATTTCATTCAATTTCACCCAACTTTTTCACACCTTACTTCGTTGCTGAGATATAAAAATTGTTGAAATTTATTCACTTTATTTAAAGTCGATTGCATAATAATTTGTGATGTCCTTTTTGTATGACTCACATTACCTGCTTTTGTTTCCTTCTGAAATAAAGATGTGTGTATGACCGTGAAACATTTACCGTTCGCTTGCATAGCATGTTGTACAGAGAGGGCTTATATAGCCAAGTTACCCTATAAAAGTAAGGCAGTGATTACATTTTGGCAGAAGGTGTAGGGATTCTCGAAAAACAAAGATGGCAATTTAAGTTAGTACAAGAATGACATCGCAAATTATCGAACAATCTACCATTATAAATCACTTGAATAAGCTTCAACATTTTATATCTCAGCTCAGGAATGTCTGGTGAAGATGGGAGTTGGACCATATGGATGCATTTTCAAGCTTTGTGACATATATTTTTGAAAGTTTAGACTTAAGATACACTTTAAGTGCATAACAGAATTTGATAGGGTATAAATCATGAGTGAAACCTGTTTTTTAACAATTTTGTCCATAGAAACATACATTTTAAGAAAATTTCATTGAAACATTATTGTCTTCTGATGCAATAAAGCCATTTCCTTCACTCTGACATTCAAGCCATCAACATCAATATGATCATAGGTGTATGAAGAGGTAAAAAGGGGCCTGCAACCTGCAGTCAATTATTGAGCAAAACTAATTTTATTCTTTTGGCAAACTTGTAACATTTTGGCATTAAAATTTTAGGCCAAAGTGCTCACCCCCCTCTCCTCACCACCACCCAAATGCCAGACCCTTAAGCTTATGACCACAATTAAAACCAAGTTATCCAAAGACTGAGTGTCATTAACCTCTGCTCCATTTGACCATAAGAGGGGGAGTAAAATAGTTCCAAACTGCAAGAGGTTACTTAGTCTTAAACAGAAAACTTCAAAGTTATATTCAAAACAGTATAATAATGAAGATTCAAGTCTGCTGCATTCCTGACTCAGGTTTCAATATTGCTCATAAAAACTGGTGGGAAATAGGAAAGAAATCGTGATGAATGGAAAATGAAAAAAATTACCCTTTTTTGCTCATGACAAGGTGATAAACAAGGTGATAAACTTGTGTAATTTACTCCATCAACTTTATTTAAAGGGAGAAGGCAGTTGCCCCAGTTTATTTTCAAAACTTTGCTAAATCTTACAGATCTCCTCTTATTTCTCTGACAAGTATTTTCATACTGTTCCTGTAAAAATCATTGAATATTGAGCCTAACCAATGAGTTATTCTGCATAAATTTAGGAAATAAGTAAGAAAAATAGTGTCACATGATTGATAGAGCCATTTCTGAACTAGTGTGATGAGGTACACTAATTTAAATTGGGGACTGCATTTCCCTATAAAGCTCCATGAGAAACAGCTGTAAGATTCTTGGAATTTACTTCCTATTGGAAGTCAGACAGAACTTACCTAAGTCATTAAGGGGTCATGTAAAAACATTCAACTTGTTTTAAAAAGAAACTGTTTCTAGCACTTTGTCAAATTTTTGTCCATTTTTACCAATTAGGACAAATGATCATATCCTGTCCATGTCTGCCTTGAAGGCATAATCTTTGCCCTGAGATAATTTTTACACCTCAGAATTTAAAATTCATCATGTATGACCTGCTGCCTCCAAAGAACCTCATTACCCTCTATGATACTTTGTTATATCCAACATTTGCCATGAGATGTCTGCAAACAAGCACTAAAACAAACAAAACAAGCAAATAAACAAAGAAACAAACAACAACAAAATACTTATTGCAATTTATGTTATGCAAGCAGAAAAATTTGAAACACCAAAACTTAACATAACAGAAAGGAGGGCAATTCCTCTCTGACTGTAGGGAGTAAAAGGGGGAGGGAGAGGGGAAGCTGTCTGCCATGAATTTTGCTTCATTGACAAACAATCGTGACAAAATTTTTTTCTTAAACATGGCAAGACCCCATCCTTAAATGCTTATGAACTTCTGAATGTTCAGCTTTAAAGTAACTTGATACTTAAACCATACAATTAGTATAAAGCCCAAGCTTGACAAAACAAACACTTGGTTCACACAATTTACGCATTTGTGTAGCAATAGTGAACAAATTTGAGAAGCCCCAGTAGTAAAATAACATGTGACGCTTGATATTACATGATTCCATGTAAATGTAAAGATTACATTAACTTCAAGTATCCATCCTTCCATGAGACTGAGTTTAAATGTGAGTTGAGAAAGTAGTGATGTAATTCTGAGAACTGACTTACATACCATTCTTTTGCCAAAAGACTGCAGTACCAGAATCCATGTAATACTTTCATTTCATAACATATTTTTATTTAAAACATTTGCTAAGATGATTTTACACAAATCATGGTCATTATCAAAAGTGGTTAAAAGTGGATACATCACAACAGCACATGGCGGTGATTATACTTTCACAATTATAAACAATATTACAGTTATTCCAGATTGATAGACTGATTTGCAGAATAACCTGAGGAAGTAACCACCTGTACCCCCTTAACGTAGGGAGGGTATAGATGGCATTGCACAATTATCAATTTGACTTAAACCAACCATGCCACATTACGAGTCTTTGTTATTTCTTAGTTCAAATGCAAGATGATAGTCAGGATTAGACGATTTCATGGACAATTGGCTGAGGTACATCTAAGGATACACTTTGCACACAGCTATGTAATTTTGTATACCATACTGTACCATGTAACAAGTATAAATGCTACCTTTGTTATGCTAACAGGTTAAATGGTCATCATGTTGAAGTTTGCACCACAAATTGCACTGTTATGCACTTGCAATAGACCCTTTTCCAAATAACGATTACAAAGGATTGATGGATAGAGTTTTGGTGTGCATCGTTCTTTTCAATGGCATTTTACTGTGGCCAAAAACAATGCGTA
This sequence comes from Holothuria leucospilota, assembly GCA_029531755.1. Taxonomy (NCBI): domain Eukaryota; kingdom Metazoa; phylum Echinodermata; class Holothuroidea; order Aspidochirotida; family Holothuriidae; genus Holothuria; species Holothuria leucospilota. Next base: position 65,950,398 of record CM055962.1, read on the forward strand.
CCAAAACTCTATCCGACTATCCTTTGCAATTACTATTTGGAAAAGGGTCTATGCACAGACATACTTTCCTTGGCTAGAGCCTTCAGAGCAGAAGGGGGGAGGCTCATCCCCCTTTCCATAATGGTCAGTTTGAAGGGTTTTTTATCTAAAAATGACCAAAATTACCTTAGAAAATGCCAAAGTTCTTGAGATGAATGGTTCAGTCCCCAATTATAAAAACCTGTGGGCACTGCTGCTAAACAGTTTAGAGTAATTACCAAGTACATTTTACATGGCTTGACACCATGAGTAAATAGAATGTAAACAGGCAACCTGAGTTTACAATTCATTAACCACATACCATACAACACCTTAGGATCAGTCAAGACTGTCAATGTGCAAGATAATCAAACACAATAAACAATTTACACTGTAAATGCAGTGACCTGAGTTGAAGTAATAGAAACCTATCTCTTTCAAAACTTAAGAGTGACTAATTATTAACCCCTTACTGCTCATAACAAATGAGCCCACAGAAAATGTTAATTTCCTGGGAAGCAAGTCAAATTTCATACAACTTGTAACATGTTTTCATGTACCAAAAAGCCAAATTTCCTTAAATTTTCACAAGTTTCTTCCAAATAAATTTCCTGGCATGCAGCTTCCTACACTCACAATTTCTTTTTCATCCATGCTGACAAAGTTTGACTTTGTGAGATTAAGCCATTTTGTTGGAAAGGGCAGTCTTCAATCAGCAAGACCAATAGGTGACATTCACTACACTGTTAGAAGCTGTTCAATCCGTTATGTGCACTACAGTCTACACACACCATGATTCTAATCTAACAAAGTTGTAAACATATGCACAATACATTTGTGACAATACTCTATTATGTTTGAAAAAATAATACATTTCTCTGTCAGTGCGTAAATCATGGGCCATGTATACTCAAGGGTTAAATTGATAAGAATAAGTTGAAAACTACTATCTAGGAAGAAAAAGAGTTTGCAGAGAAAGTTGGACAGCTTTATTAGCTCAAAGTTGTATTTCAAAATATGCTTAGAGTAACTGCACACACCTTAAAGGTATATTTATTTCATTTGGAACGAAACTATGGTATAGGTTGTTATAAAGACAGTATCGCAAAGCCCATTTAACAGCTTGGTAAATATTCATCATGAAATTCATGAACCATCTCAATAAACCCCTTTAAGTTAAGCTGCTAATCAAATCTAAAATGTTCAAGTACAAGAATCTGCCATTCTTCCCTATCTCCGAACTTCAAGATAAAAAATATTTATGCATATTCATGTCATTTGCCAGTGACCCACAACATTATCACATTTAGATGAAAAGTTAGGGTTATATCCATGAGGAAATGCATTTCCATAAACAAAGGAATGCATTTTCTTCGCACATATCCATTAGAGGTGTGCTTTTTCAGAAGGATATATCCATTAGAAAATGTGTGATAACTGGGTGAGTGACCACTTTGATCTCCAATTTCCATATAATAACAGGCTGCCAAATGTATTAATAAAAAGCCAATGGCTGCAGAGTGCAAGATGTGTTGCATATGGTAAACAAGAAAACTTAATTGTACAACATCACATTTGTTACCAAAACCAATACCTATTAAAATCTGTTTACAAAGTCTGATGTTGAACATTTCTTCTTAATCATACACGTAGGTAAAATTCTTTCCTTCTGGTAAAAGTTGCTTCACTTTGTCAGCAACATATATTCCCTAAAAATGAAACAATCAAGTGATCCCACTTGCCTACATAGTTATTTCAGTATGGCTGGGTTACTACTACTTTTGGGTGTTAAAAAGATGGGGAAAACTTTGATATATTCAGCAGTAAATTACAAAATTGCCACTTGTCAGAATGTCATAGTGGGGGAAAGGCTTGGCTCCTCAACGGGGGCTAAGAAATGTGACAGACTTACCAAACTGGGACACTAAAATCAATTATTTATACACTGGACAAGTACGATGCAAATTTACAAAAATACCAAATATTAATATGACTCTGTGTTCATGAAAGACATTCTTTCATATTTCACATAAAAGGAAGTATTTTATTTCCACAGAAAACAGCTGGAATATTATAAGCTGCAAAAGATCATTTCAAAGAAAAAAAGGAAGATTTCCCAAAGCATTAAAGACAATGACTGTCAACTATAGTCCCTTAGAAATTGTACTCCACGTTAATGTCAAGATACTACCAATTATTTAGCGGTAAAAATATTGAAAATTATGTGAGTGGTGCCTTAAACCCACATTTTATTTTATAGAAGGCTTAAATGTTGCTCCTTGCCTTGTCTCAAGGTCTCTAAATCTGTTTCTACATTATTCCCATATCAAACACTGCTTTAGGAAATTTTCAGCTGTCTTAACCAACGACTTCTTTCAAATCTTTCTCTATCATTGACATCGTGATGGGGTGCATGTTGTCACGGTGATCATTGAAAGCTTTTATTGCTTTTTCTCTGGCTGGCTCGAACTGAAATAAGTCTCTGTTGAATTCAATTAAGAAAAAATTTTGACAACCATGAGTCAAGCCTCTCTTCATATTATGATAAGCATTATGCCAAAAAATTATTTTATAAAAATAATTGAGCAAAATTGAAGAGGCATTTTCATAAATTAACTTAAGAGTATTTTACCTTGAAGTAATCAAGGCACAAAACAATCTTAAAGTACAAAAACTTTCTGGTTATACAAGGACATATTCAAGAAACTTTCTTTTTTCATTCCACATGTTAAGTGCAAGGCTGCATTAATACTTGACATTAACACCATTTCTAGTGAGTGTGATACTGATATTACCGATACACAATCTTTCAGTCCTCAATGTTGGACAACAGAGATACCGATACTTCAGGAATGAGCCTGCTGCACGTAAAACTTGAGGGTATTGTGCACTTTTAGGACAGGATGTGTCATCTCACTTACATGGGGCAAAATGTTAGCAATTATAGTCAGACTTACAAAAAGACAGTAACCTTTGTATAACCCACGGTCTCCAAACTTTTTTGTTTGGTGGCCCCAATTTTCGACTCCGGAATCCTGGTGGCCCTCAGATTGACAGGTTGGTGAAAGGAGTTTGATTTTATTTGGTTATGCAGTGTTAATAAAAGAGATCACTGGTTCTTAGATTAGAATCACTTCCATTGCTTATTTTTAATGAGAAATTTGACAATTATTTTCACTCCTGAATCCTTTTCGCGACCCTCCAAAATATTTTTGCGACCCTAAAAAGGGTTCGGGACCCCTAGTTTGCCGAAGCCTGGTATAATGTATAAGTCTACTAATTAATATATCAGTTGGAAAGTATCGAGATTTGAAGTTAATTTTATCAATAGCTATATAGGATGAAAATGAGTAGTATTGGTTTATAACAACATTGAATACAAATAATCGTTCCAACACTTCGGTCCAACACCAACTATTACCAGAAATAAAATATATGTTAAGATTAAGTTTCTTACCTAAATAGAGGCCTCGTGAATTTCATCCTGCCCCATTTGGTAGCAAACTCTATAGCATGTGGAATGGAAGGTTCGTAAGCAGCCTTAAGGCAGAGACGTAGCCACCTGTGTCAGGAAAATGCAAGAGAAGTACCTTCAAAGTTTGATTTGATCCGGCAGCTTGTTTAAAAGCAAAACGCAAAACTGAACTGAGGTTTTCATGACTTAATTCTGACAGGATGCTAGATGTTTTATCTTCTAAATATGAGGAGTAAATACCTACAAAGTGTAGCTGCAAAGTATATATAAATACCTGCAAAGTATAGCTACTGCAGTAGTGTAACTTTGGTGTATTACCCATAATGCCATGGACTGAAGTCTACTATGCAGTCATGTGAACAACATGAACTGCAGTAGTTGTGGTTACTGCCTCCTTAATATTCCCTTATAAAATTATGCCCCACTCTTAACTATTAAATAAACTAATTACACCTTACCTAAATTTTATTTCAGAATTTCCTGATGCATTAAAGTTAAAACATCGGTGCATCTCTCCAATGCAAGTGTGTGAAAGAGGAGGCTGTGTAAAACAAAGAAAAAGCAAAAACATTATTTCACTCAGGTTTTGGTTGTTTAATACTTGTTAAGTCTATCAGTTATGTAACACGAACAAAAGAACCATCTTTCTTTCATAAATAAATGATATTTGCAGCAAAATAAATTCTGTATCTGTTACAAACAAAGAAATGCTATAAAGATTGGCTGATCATAAAACATGTTCTTACCAATAAGAAAATGTATCAGAGAGACTTTACAAAATGAAACTATTATTTACCTCCAACAGAAGCAAGGTGAGAAATTCTATGATTTGTCCAGAATCCATATCCTTAATATCTACAGATGAAAAGTTAATCAGCTCACTGTCTTCTGCCTGAAACATATGAAAGGAATTGAAACAAGCTGATGAAGAATTCAACAGTTTACTACGGCTTGACATGCAAAGTTCACACGTTTTACCATTTACCAGGTGAATGATAGGTATAAGCACTCTAAAATAAATGGGCTGGATTCTTCTTCCTACAGTGTGCTGAAAAAAACACAGGGATCATCAATTATTTGTATCATTTTCAAATGAGTGCAAAACATACACTAAAAGGGGCAAAGACCTATGTACATTTTTTCAAAATTCTATAATGACAAGTTTTTGCCTAGAAATCAAAATTTTTTAACACATCACACTCTGTGAAGGGTGGGGGAGTAGGTCTGAAGAAAAAGTACATCTTGTACTGTTGTGAAAATGATGGGGAAAAAGTGGGAAAAAGTGAGTGACCCCGAATAAAAGTTTGTTGGCAGCAACTTGATAATGACAGGATGGACGAAACATCAATGCACGATACTTGAAAGTGATGGATTCTATTATTCCATGGTCATAGAACAAGGGGAGAAAAGACTGCAAGAAAACTGGTAGAAACATCTGTTATGACAAATGGTTTCCTATATTAAAAGAATTCCAACTAACACTTATAGACTGAAATATGTTGAAACATTACCATTCATTCTGCATCTACATCACAATATTCTGCAACTTTCAATGGGGTGGGGGGATCATACCAGAAGCTGCCCTGCACTGCACCACACTATGCCATACTTCAAAAAGTTCATTTTAAGAATTACTTAACTAAAGGTGGCCACACTGGCATTGCACTGCGATGCAACAAGCATGGCACAGTGCAGCACAGTGTCTGGTGTGATCCTCCCTAAAACTCAGTAGCCTACTTTATGAACTTCTTTTTCACAACTTATCTCTTCAAAATGAACATTTTGTTTTCTTGAAAGATAAGTCCTTGTGATTTAATAAAGAATTTTAAGTTCATATGATAATCCCCTTCCAAGAGGTGCAGCTACACTCAACACCCACAGAGCAGTAACCTTGCATGTATCAGTTCAACACCTGAGTACAGAAAATTACAACTAAAAGTGCTGGCCCAAAGGTGTTTCATATTGAACTAACCAAGTACTGAACAAAAAAACATAGGATCTAAGTCCAAATCTTATTCACTCTTCCCTCAAGCTCTTATAGACTCTCAAAGAGTTAGTTAGTTAGTTAGATGAGGTTTAACGTCCCAGTTTCCAACCAATTGGTTCAAAGAGAGCAAGCCAGATTATGTAGAGATAACCAACCTATAATCTTACATCTATTGTAATCAGGAATTATAGTAAAAACAAACAAGGAAACAAGATACAAGTAAAATTCATACCTTAGTCCATTTCTTGCAGAGTTCTGAGCATGCAACACTTAATGTTGTATCATAGCTACAACAAAAGAGGAAGAAACTTGCATTGTTTTCTCATAGTGTGACTCAAAGAATAACATAGAACCACTTCAATTGTTTAAACTTAATTATGTGCTTAATCTGTTTTTTCATAATTTTACAATTTGACTTGAGACATATTACAGCTGGTAAGATTTCATTGTTTTTTGTAACATACGTGTTTTGTTTGTCTCACAAAATTAAAGCCTTTCATTTCTATCAAATGACATTCAACACTGATAATTGCATCCTATAAGATATACACACCAAGCACCTGACATGCTAGATGGAACATTACATCCAAGACATTCAACTTAAATTACAAACTTGAAATGTTACAGTTACACTCAGGAGCCAGTTCCTTACTACTTAACCTTACATGAGGACAAAAAAAATTGTTTAACGTTTGAAAATTATTTCATGTCACATGGCTTATCAACTCAATAGTTTTGCTCAACTTTGGATTTTCTGGTAAAGATGGTCTGTTCAATTGGATAAAGCACAACTTACTCTGGGATAGAACAAATAAGACATTACGATGACCAGTTTTTAACTCATAACCTCCTTAATGCTTAATAGCACTGTTGCACCTGCAGTACAGATCACTTCCAAAGTGAGGGGAAGGGACACAGATTACTTTTCCAAAGTGAAGGGTAGGGTAGAGGTTAGGGATGGCAGCTGAATCAATAGCACTGACTTGTAGTGCTCAAGTAAATTTGTGTATCACTTTTTAACCAACAACAATTTACTTTGGGACATGTCACATGTGTGTTTACTGAATGGATTCTTCAATGTGGAAAGTATGCAGGGTAGTTTTTTGAGGTGGCAGAATTTTGTGATATGTCCCCCTTGATCAAAAGGTGTGTGATGTGTGAGTGGGAGCTCAACCCCCAGGACATGTGCCATGGTTACCTCAAAGCCACTTCATCATATCTACTTAGCTGTAGCATCACTTTCAGGCAACTGGTTTGTATTTCTCTAACAATTTATTAATGATTAGTTTATTAAAGCAAAAGACTTCAGCTGATTATTAAACTGGTTGGCTTGAAGGTGTTTCAGTTTAGCATGCAGACAACTTTGTCAGCAGGCAACCCTATTTGATGGCAAATACATGCCAAGTGAGAGGGAAGCCAAACTACAAAGAGAAACCCACTTACCTTGAATGAGATTCAAACCCAGGTACTTGTAAAACACACTGATACAGAGCAGTGTAAACCACTTTGGCAAACGAGAAACCTACTAATTAACAAACATAATACTAGAAGAGTAATGAAGTGTTGTCTCTTACTCTGATTTTACTGGAGGCATCCCTGGACCAAACAGCCATTTATCCCAGTCTACCTCATCAAATACTCCAGATGAAGCCTATTTAAATGAGGAAAAAGAAAGCAATTTGGAAAACTCTCATATCCTTACCTTCTTGTGATGTTTCAAAAGAGCAATCATTCAAATCATTTATTAAGATGTACTGTTTAAATCTATGAAATCTTAACTTCAGACTCATACAATCATACTAAATGAGCCAACATTTTCCTTATTTTAGTAAGAATATCAATCAGTGTTTGTGTCTGCACAGGTTTTAAAAAGTGTAACCATGATTGCACATCAGGACTCTGTCCCTGCAATCTAAACCCCCTCTCCTCCCTTTCTCAATATTTTTGTCTTGAAAAATCTTTTTTTTTTTTTTAACTTAAGTTCATGGTCTTAATGCCCACTTACAAACTTTTACACATTTCCAAACAAATGCCATTCACAGTCTGATTTTCCAAATTTGTAACACTTTCTCTTCACGTCATGGAATTTGTAATAAAACATCTATTTCCATTTCTTTCTTCATGATAAAAAAATTTGACCTTTCAATAACTTCTAAAATATTTACCTTTTCATGGAAAAATGACATAAAATATTCTTTCCAATCTGCTGTGTTGATACTTTTGAATTTAAATTTTTCAATGTATGACCTCAAAAATTCTTCAAATTCTCCTGAAAACAATTTAAGAAATATAGAAGTGATTTAACAATTATTCAATACTTGCTTCAAAGGTTCTCACAACTTTTTTAACATGAACCCCAGAGCCACTTATCTTCATTTTTGTTGGGTCACAGATTACAAAGTCACACGCTCAAGATGCAAAGTAAAGTCTGTAAGTTAACTGGTCCAAAAGGCAACCAGCATCAAGGTAAGCTTTGTGAAGAAGGACAAAAGTTGGGAGTACCCAGACAAAACCCAAGTACCTTGAGTGAGATTTGATTAAATGCACTTATGAAACACATGAAGGCAGCATAAAATTCTCTGCCACACAGAGACATAAAATACATTTTGCATTTAATGTGCAATTTGAACCAGGCCAGTACCCAAGCAGTAGATCTTGATCAACCAGTCTGATTCCCAGTGAATCTGAATTATTTTGCTGTTTCTCAATATCTTTATATAGCAATCACTGTATATTACTTGCACATGCATGGGGCAGACAGGAGACTTTGTAAATAATGTAGCTAGCACCCATGATTCCATTTCAACACAATCTTCAATTTAATAAGTAACTATACAGGGAGGATAGTCAGGAAGTAAAACATCGATGGATAGGTTCGTGTCAGAGCCGGGAAGAAAGTTTGTGACTCCTATGGGTGAGTCAGAGCCTCTTATTATTTACTATCCAGCTGATCTTATTTTATCCCACAACACTACAATAAAGTTCTGAGTACATCTTTTCGAGATGTTACACAGTGAAGCAGCAAGTACATATGAAGTATTAAGGAAATGAATCCTTTTGCATAAACTAAATATTCATAATTTAATTATGTATTATTAACTGAGAATTAAGAATTAGTCTAGAATTTACTAATGAATGCAGCCTTTCGCCAATCCACTTTAAAGCATAATGTAAATACACAATCACAGGTAGTTACACTTTCTATTTTCAGTCCAGTTTTTTATTCTAAATCTTCATCCATTCATGCCTTAGAGTTTGCATTCATGCCTTAGAACTTGCTCATACACCAAAGTACCCGTTCACTGACACGTGTTAAACATTAATAAAGGTTTTTCACCTACATCAGCCTGTCATGCTTTCTTTTCTTTGTCATCGTACCGAGCCAATAGACAATATGAAAGTCCCAGCTGGGTGTGAGTACTGCTCACTATCTATTTGCATAAGCTACAATGGCAATCACATACAAAATAAACACAATTCCACACGAGGTAACATCACATATTGAACATCTAGAGCCAGCGGCTTCTCAAGTGTTTAAAGCCTAGGGCCACCTTTCCTTAATTCAGGCCGTGAAGGGCAGTTGTTTTACGACACTAAGCGACCACAGAAGTGGGAGAAGCCTATATATGGCTACTGAATTACAACTTCACATCTGGTGGCTAACCAACTTAACAATTTAGATCAAATTTGGTTTCTTTTGAAAGGCCAGTTCAGATGGGAAAACTGTAGATTACTCTTGGATGAAAACCCCACCTTACTTTGACCCGGCAGGGGATCAAACCCCAAACCTCCCGGTTGCGAAGCTTCATCACTTCAAATGCCAACGCCTTTACCCACAGCACCAAGGTTTGAGGTTTTACCTCATAACAATCATAGCAGCCACAGCTTTATTGAGTACTCTGGTTTGTTATATACATTTTGGGCTCCCCCAATCTTCAGCGGACCATTTTAGTGCACATCCCGGGGCACAAACCGCCCTCTGCTGCCACTTAAGATCCTCGGATCTAAGCCATCATACTAACCATTTTTCTCTCAATAAAATTTTGGTCTACTAAATAATTTCTGATTCCTTTTTGTATTGATGACTGAATATATTACAAACATGTTATGACTTTATACCCTCTGATCCTACAATTTTCTCCAAGTAGTAGAGCAGCGCTGACCCCTTCTCATATGGAATTCTTGAATATGCATCGTCAGGATCAACGTCTTCCAAATTCAAGATAAGTTTGGTGTAGTCATGTTCAGCACCGTACCTTTGAACCTGTGTGAAGCAATTAGACACGACAATAAAACAAAATAAAACAAAATTACCAAAAGTAGTAACCAATTTCATCTTTCTTTTCTTTTCATTTTATATTACAATTAGACTCATCCATTGATTTAAAATATGTAAGAGATGTGTAACAAAGAATGCTAAGTTATTTTATCTCCCAAAGGAACAAAATTTGAAATTTATTTGCAATTTTCCTCATGAGTCTCAAAGAAAGTCACGCACAACTACACACTTATATGCACACACATGTAATTTATAACTTGGTGTAATTACTCACATCTTCATAGAGTGCTTTCCATCCTCCTGGAAAATAAAACAATGAAAATGTTCATTTCAGAGGTGACACCTTTAGTGTAATGCCAGTTGCCAGGGCAACAGCACCAAGCACTGTGAACAACACTCTTTACAAGAAGTTGCAATGTCTACAATAATTCATATCATCATTCATTTTATCTTGATGCGGACAGAGAGAATTTCCTTTGGCTTGCATCCCTAAACTGTCATATCATATTATTCCATATCGTACTGTATCAAACCATACCATACCATACCATACCATATCATATATCATATATCATATCATATCATACCCTACCCTACCCTACCCTACCGTACCGAACTGCACCGTACCATATCGTACCATATCCCATATTATGATATGATATTGGGTTTTAAGTACCAATTGGGAAAAAGTCCAAAAAATATGGACATCTCTCCACAGAAATTAAATGATTTAGGAGACAAATAACATTAACATAATCCATCAGATACAAAAGAAGAATATTAGATTCAAAGGAAGAGGGAAAACAATGAATTTGTAGCTGTAATTGTAGCCAAAGAGATAAAAACTTTAGCAACATCCACTTCATTTTAAATAAAGAATTCAGTTTTCCCATTGTATATTAAATGAGCCAGCTGACTCTCCATACTTAATGAGTGGTCAGTGTTTAAAGCCTACAGAAGCCAGTTTAAAGCCTGCAGAAGATCTTGAGTAAAGAACCCAGATGCTTGTTGTTAAGTCCTCTATAAAACAAACTTCAGGTACTGTATGCTACATGACTCTAGAACTTGTTGAAAAAGAAAACACTAAAGAAATCATTTGACAGGGTCCATCCACTATTGTGAAATATATTTTGGGAGAGTGGCTGCAATATTTAATGTTTACAGTAAATACTATAAAAAAAACAAATAAAAAACACAAGTTTACATCTCTAAAACATATCGTTTTGAACGAAAGAGGCTTCATCAGTTCAGAGGTGGAATGAACCACTTGATCCCAATGTCATACATAGAAGCAAGGAGTAATTTTTGTTTAAACTTCAGATATCAAAATTTTATCCAGTACTGCCAGATTTAATTCACACTTTATGGCCAAATTTTCAAAATATTGACATCATTACATCAATCAGCTTTGAAAAACATACCAATGAAGTGAAAGTCTCTGTGCTGTTTTGAAGAAAGCCTTGAGATAATTTTCCTTTCTACGAAGACAGTGAACCCTTCATTCAGCCAGAAATGTTCCCAACTGCAGTTTGTGACCAAATTTCCAGTCCAGCTGTGTGAGATTTCATGGGCAACAACCTACACAGCAGTTGAATCATAAAATCATAGTTTAATCGTGATTTTTGAGGTTCATACTACCTCTTGTCTATTGCATTCATTTAAAAGGTGACCAACACCCAAAGGAGCTCTTACACTTTACCGTGATATGTCTCCTAATCTTGTCAGGAGATTACCTTACCAACAAACTACGACACTGCACTGATCCCTACACAATTACATCTGGCCTATATTCTTTTCCTCCAGCAAGTTTGAAATGAAATGGAATAAAGTTAGAATAATATGAAATGACTGGATTCAATTGATCTTGGGTCACTATCAACCCTGGAATATTTACATTACAAAACTTTTTTTTTCATTTGTCCTTTTAAAATTAATGTGAAAACTTACGTCTTTTGCTCAGGTTAAGATTTTCATCTCCTCCCCCTTATCACTACAGTTTTGACCTCAGGCTTTGAATATGATCCTTAGAATTTTTTTACTGCTCTAATGTGACTTGACAATATGACACATAAAATTACATCACACAGCCTTTCAACATTTTAAAGTTTTGTCTAATCCAAAATTTTTTAACAAGATGGGTTTTTAGTCAAATTTTGTGAATCAACCGTATACACATGAAAAATGTCTTAACTTTGGTAAAAAATCTAATGTCATTTTATTCTCTACAAAATAGCAAAAACTGTGGTGGTATAATTGACTTACATTTGCCAAAGACTTGTCACCAGCCTGGGAAACGAAAAGAAAATGTATATACCAATCCATCATCTTCCTTCAAATTAACAGACAGGAATGTGGCATGTGAAATAGGACACTCTTTGACAACAAGACAATTATATAATTCTCTTTCATTCTATAAAAACCAGAATGCAAAAATGCATTGTAGTTTCGATGATTATAGCACTTAATGTGTAATCCCAAATAATGCCAAGATGTCCTGTTTCTTTCAGTCGTTGGTTGAATGTGATCTAAAAGTGCTGGAAAATTACAGTTTCATGTTCATATTTGACCTCTGGAATTTTTGCTTTTTGCCCTCTGGTAAGTTAAGCTGGCCTCTGATTTCTGACAAAACTCGTCGGGGTTTTCTGATGGATTAAATGCAACACCATGGGAAGTATCCAACCTTCCTAACTTGAGCTATCTTTTAAACAAGGTTTTCAGAGTTTGACCCTAGATGACCTTTGACCTCCACCATAAATAACAGGGTACTTCCTCTCACCATAAGTCATCCACATACTATGTATGAAATCTATCCAAGCTTCCTACCTTGTGATATCATGTTAACAAGCTTTTCAGAGGTTGATCCCAGTGAACCCATTTGACCAACACCAAAAATGATAGGGTTCCACCTCTAACCATATGGCATCCACATACTACCAATGAAATCTATCCAAACTTCCTACCTCGAGATATCGTGTTAACAAGGTTTCAGACTGTGGCCCCCGGCAAGGGACAAAATAACCGGGGTCGCATCACAATTTGCTGCCAAAGAATGACCAGTTGCAAATCATTTTCAATTTGGTCTCACAGAAGTTGCGAACCGATATTTTGTCAAGCTGTGTCCGAGTTTCAAATATCCCCATTGACAGTGTGTAACTATTGTCGTATCGTACAAAGCCAAAGCCACAACATCAGCTTCTGCTGACTTCCTCCTGACAACAACACATGCAGCTCCCATACAAACGTTATAAACAATTAAATAATATGAAACTGCTAACCAAGATGAAGTCATCGCTAGTCAATTCGGATTTTGATTAGCAATTACTGCTAATCAATTCACTCACTCTATTTTGTCCCATGTACGAAATCTATCCAAGCTTCCTACCTTGAGATATTGTGTAAATAAGGTTTTCAGAGTTTGACCCCTGGTGACCCCAAGTGACTTTTGACCTCCACCAAAAACAATAAGATTCCTTCTCTCACCATAATGCATCCAAACACTAAGTATGAAATCTATCCAAGCTTCCTAACTCGAGATATCCTGTAAACAAGGTTTTCAGAGCTTGACCCCTGGTGACCCCAGATGACCTTTGACCTCCACCAAAAAGGATGGGATTCTTTCTATCACCATAATGCATCCACATGCCAAGTATGAAATCTATCCAAGTTTCCTAGATTGAGATATCCTGTAAATAAGGTTTTCAGAGTTTGACCCCTGGTGACCCCAAATGACCTTTGACCTCCACCAAAAACAATAGGGTTCTTTCTCTCACCATAATGCATCCACATACCTAAGTATGAAATCTATCCAAGCTTCCTAACTTGAGATATTGTGTAAACAAGGTTTTCAGAGTTTGACCCCTGGTGACCCCAAATGACCTTTGACCTCCACCAAAAACAATAGGGTTCTTCCTCTCAATATGGGGCATCTACCTACCAACTTTGAAAACTGTCAGTTTCCCTTCCTAAGATATTGTGTAAACAAGAAAAGTGTCACAAACACACACACACATACCCGTTCAGGGCGCCTACTGGGGATACTGGATTTTGAGACGTGAAGTGATACTAAAAGGTTCTTTTTCTTACCATAATGCATCCACACACCAAATATGAACTCTATCCAAGCTTCCTACCTTGAGCTATTGTGAAAACAAGTCGATTTTACATACAATCCGAGACCCTCATTGTTATTTCCTTTGTGTTTACTTCCTTACCTAAACAATAGGGTTCTTCCTCTCAAACTTTCGAGGACTTGACCAATCTATTGAAATTCCTTCAGAGGACCTCAAATCTATCGTATAAATAAGAAAAGTGTCACAAACACACACATCACGTACGCACACACACACACACATACACACTCGCACACGCACACACATGCCATAAGGGCTGCATAGGTTTCTCTTTTCATTGAAACCAATAAGAAACCCTCAAAATATTCTGCAGCACAAAAAAAGAGAACCGAAATAGTTCTTACCAGGCAAGTTGGAGTTATGAAGGTGATACAAGGGTTCTCCATGCCACCATAGGGGAATGATGGGGGTAACACCAGAAGGTCATACTGCCCCCAAACATAAGGTCCCAGCATATCCTCTGCAACTTCAATCATCTTTTCTGTCTGTAAGAAGAAACAGATGCATGCATGATGGGCAAGAAAAATTAAAGCTGACAAATTTCAGTAAGTCTCAAATTTCAGTACCAAGGAATACAAATATGTAGGTTTACCTACATGCAGTTCACATGCTTAATTTATTAGTCTTAGGAATTTTCTTCTGGGTTTTGTACAGTCTAATAATTTTTACAATTACATTCTATATGTTCATTTTATTTTTCATTTTCCCCTTTTAGGGTCTTCCTTTGCTTTTTTTTTGTACTCTTATGCGCAATACTGTTCATATTTATTTTTAATGCTGGTATGTTTTAAGAACATTTCCCTGTAACTTGTGACTGTTCAATGTTCCTACATTTTATGTTTCGTGAAACATTTTGAGGCCTTGGTTTGTTGCACTTTCAGAGTACCTTACTGCTATTACTTTTACTATTAATGAGAGGTACTGTATAAGACAATACCTAGTGGACACACTCACTGTGAGAATTACCTCGCTTTACTCATTATCATCATACGTAGTTTGTGAGAAACTGTGTTTTACTTTCAGAGCTATTGTAAGGGTGTAACACTATAGCTACACATGCTGAGCACATTAGTAGAGGCTGTGTACAGCAGAGACTTTAATATATCAACTGATTGCAGGTATACATAGGCCATTAGCATGTTCTTTCAAAGGCAGCTGTGAATAATGCAGGGCTGAAGGACTGGCAACATACTATCACAGACACGATTTGTTGCAATCTGCCAGTGTACGGTACAAAAGTCAAGTTTTAGGAATACTACTTACCGTAACAGATCCAGAATTTCTTGAGAAAGGAGGCCCACAGGGGACCAAGAGGCAAATAGGCTACATACCAAAGTATCACTATTGCTAAGTGTCGCACATAATGTAGAATATACCTGGAAGGAGGGCTAGGTCCTCAGATGCCCCCCCCCATCCCCCCAACTCCCTTGGATTAGCCCTTAACTTACACAAGTGCTTAAAAAAGTAGCTAATAATGTGGCATATACATGCTTCTTCTTATGCATCTTATTATTAGTGTAGTCCAAGATCAAAAAAAAAAAAAAACAAAAAAAAAAACACATTTTAATAATGCAACCATTTAACGTACCTTCTCTTTAAGTACAGTAGTGGAGATCAAGGGTGCAAACTATTATTACTGTATTGTTTATTTTTTCTTGAAGTCTGTCACACTACCAAACTACGGTATAAATATTAATACTTTTACTTTCACAAAAAGTCAGCTCGGTAACTTGTGGTAAATGTTTCATTGTTTACATTTGCTGAGATTAGAAGGAACTTTCATATGAGCTCAACAAAACAACTCCAAGTGACACAGCATAGTACATCCTCTTATTTTCTTGAAATTAAAACATACAAAGGACAGTTTTCTAGGTTGTTCAATGAAGTGTAAATCTAGCCAGCTTCTTGATACATCAATAATGTCTTGGAGTAATAAAAGACACTTCCAATGCATTTCAGATAATTTTCAAATAAGATGAAAGGGTCACATATTGCTTCTGTTTTGCATGCAAGTATCAATTTGCAATGTTATACATAGCCTTGACAGTAAGTCCAACTAAAGGAAAGGCACCGTCTTATATCATGAATGTTAATTACAGTAACGCGATACTTACTCAACCCAGTAACAGAAGTTTTTGACGGAAACAATACACTTCAAGTATTAAAATAAAATGAATTCATTCCCTTAGAGGCAACACTATCTGGATCATAAATTGATAGACAGAGACATCTTACGCCTATAATATCCCTAGGGGGTGAGGCACAGACGTTTCATACGAATACATTTACAAATGGATACATACCGACTGATAAAGTTGCTCTTTCTCAAGTAACAAATTCACCTCCAAACCCAGAAGTGGGTTCTTAACTCAAGTCCATAAACTACATGTCTAGGGACAATTCTGGGTTTATCATTAGTCATAGCTTACAGAAACATTCTGTAGCATGAGACAATTTGTACTTCACCACAACTCTCTTTTCCTGCTTCAAGTGGACTCCTTCTGTCTACCTTTGTTGCCCTGAGTTACAAGTTGGGAGTTAAGATTTAAATTTTCCCTTGAGCTACAAATGAGTTAGAGTTAAAAAGTGCTTCTAATCCCTTTCAAGTCTTCAGACTGGTGTCACCCTCTCCGATCCTCACATGAACCTCTTTTTCGAGAAATGCAATTAAAGTAAAAACCTTCAGTGATGTTGTTAATAATTCAGTTCTCACCTCTGAAAACTCGAAGGCACTGTCATCCACAAGCTCTGCTTCTGACCAAACTAGTGTTCTGGGGCCAATCTTCCTAAAAGTTTACAGAGAAGAACAACATGAAAACTCTTCAGTAAAACAGTTACTTTATACTTCAGGATTACTGCCTAACTATTGTAGGCACTCATCTCATTTCAATCACAGCATGTGCATATACTGTAACTGATTTGTATAAATGGGAGTTTTCTGTTTCAGTATCATGATAACTCTAACGTAGATACAAAATTGCTAGTTGTTGGACAAAGTATATGAGTTGTTTTTTTCTCTGTCTTCCCTGAAAACTGTGAACCAACCACTTTAAGAATATTTGAAGCAAATCTGGCAAATTTTACTCTTTTCCACTGTAAGCACAAAGCTGCAGGCCTATATCTTGTAATTTGTGGAGTATACATACAATCCGACCTTTTCAAAAGTTTGAACTTCAGTAAATAAAACAGCAGTCTCCCTCTAAGGATGAATATTCGACATGAGCTACTGCACGTACAATTGTAACATGCTGTAACATGCTGCACCTGGTAGGGCTACACACTGTTGTTAACACATGACCAAAACTTCACATACTTTTCAAAATTTATGACCAAGGGGTGAAATCAACACATTACAATAACAACTGGCTTATTGCTGAACATAAATGTCTACTTCATGGTTGATCAGATCATGTGGATTTTTAATTCCCTATTGTTGGTACAAATATTTGTACCATGCCTAATTGGTGCGTATAATGCACTAAACAGTTGTTTAACATTTATGACCTTTAGACTAGACTATATCTTCAGAGTCAACATCATCAAAATGTTTGACAATCGAGAACAGATGGTTCCCAGAATACAGTTGCGGAGACCAATGGTGACTTTTTGCCACTTTGAAAAGGGCACAAAGAATCACAACTCTAGGATGTTTTGTTATATCCTTGGCTTTGGCAAATATATACTGCAGCTCAGATTTTCATTAAATTCAGCTTCCAGCAATAAAAATGCCTTTAACAAACTCTTGGATAACACGAAACTTCTACAGTTCTAGTCATCAGACCATAGTTGCATTTTTATGGAGCAGAAATGAGTGATCAAGATAAATTGTGCATCGTCAAGCTGCTAGTGCACATCCATTGGCAAGGAATTTTGTTTTTGTGCAAAGTAAACAACATGCATTTGATAATAAAGCCATTATTAAGGTGACTGGACCATTCATATGCAGTTTAAGTTTGATCTGATTAGAAGGTTTGGGTCTTCATGAGTCCAGTCATTTAATAGCAAGACAGACCAAAGGCCTGCTCTCAAGGGACCTCTCCCCCTTCCATTTGTCTCCCCCCCCCCCACCACCACCAAAGGAAAAGGATGAAGAAAACCTTTGTAATGAATGAATAAGTTCCTAGCATAATTTATTCACTAAAACATTCAGTAAGAATGACTTTGAAACAAAACCACATTTTACCCTCCATTTCAGTATATGTGTGGTTTTGACTTGAAATCATAGAACTTTCAGGTTCTTAAAAGATCTTGTCGAGAGTGACACCCTGCTTCAAGCTTTGAAATGGCAAGGCTTATTGGTCATTGTCTTAATACCATAGACCCTCTGAGGAAAGGTTTACACAAACAATGTAGTGGCTTACACAGCATTATCATGAACACTGTTACTGGGGCTAGGCTAGCAGCCTACTACAATCTTGAGTTAAACTTGCTAATTAGTACAATGCAAAATAGACATAGTAAAACATGCAAAAACTTTCTGTTACTCTTCTAAATGCTTTCTGGGAAATGATATTTCAAAGACAAAGTTGCACATCATCTACATGCAATCATTCTTTCAGTATGGTCCTGTACGGGAGTCAGGTGCCCTCATGATGCTAGAAACGAATAGCAAGTTTTAGCCATCTCTAGTTGACCACTCTTAATCCAAAATCTATCAGTAAACTTCCTGTTGAGGTATCTTGAGATCAAT
The DNA here is from genome assembly GCA_029531755.1 of Holothuria leucospilota. Taxonomy (NCBI): domain Eukaryota; kingdom Metazoa; phylum Echinodermata; class Holothuroidea; order Aspidochirotida; family Holothuriidae; genus Holothuria; species Holothuria leucospilota. The sequence goes on from CM055962.1 coordinate 65,968,977, forward strand.
ACAGTTAAAGGGGTTTGAATGACCTTTAAAGACTGTTTGGTCAATAGAACAAGTTTGTAAAAGGGATTAACTGTTGCAATTATAGAGATAAGTTTCACCAAGGTCAAAGCCTTTTTCTCGGGTAATATTGGCTAAAATGTCCTATTCAATTCTAGCAGCATGCTGAAGCAGGAGAATAAGTGGAACTATTGTTACCTATACATTGCACTATCATTACACAGAAAGTGGCTCTTTCATAGACATCCCTTACTTTCAAAAACAGCATAAAACACAATTTTTCAACTACATCTGTACCAGAAGTACAAAAATATCCACCTGCATGAGCCAACTTGAATATTTTTATTTGCAATTCATTATGATATTAACCTCCATAAATTATTTTGGCTACAAAAGGAAAAGTTACCTGCTTTCTAATTTTCCAACCACTACGGCCAAGAGGTAGCTGGGAATAGGAACTTTCTGTTTGAAGAGGTAAGTTTTCAATTCCGGGTCTTTGCTGGGTTCATCCCCACACCTCTCTGCACTCATCAAAGCCACAAGATCACGAGGTACTGTTACCTTTATTGTCAAAAGAAACTTCTTGTTTAAGAGACAGAACAGTGATCAAGCAAATTTGATGGACTATGCAAGTGATACACACTGTAAAAAAAAATCCTGCTTCTTCAAGGATGAGGAGGATACCCTTATAAAAAAGTCCCACATATTTCCTATATGAAATCAGCATGTGGGATTTATGTGGGTTTTTGGGCATGTGGGAAAAAATTCCCACATAAATGTGGGGAAAATTCCCACATAAATCCCACATGCTGGTTATCCCTTCCCATATCGGGTTCTTCCATTATAGAATGGGGGATATATGGCCTTTGCTCTAGCCTTCATCATCATTTTTCATTCATCATCCTCGGAGGCCCTCTAATGTGTAAAACTGCATTGTACAGTCAGAGTAAATGTTCCTGTGACTTTACAGTGATTCCAAAAGAATATTATGGCCTAAAAAGTAATTTCACCTTAAGTCCTTGCTGAACTGTGACACTTGTGTTGTTTTTAAGTAAAAAATTTTACCGGACGGACAGTCTATAGGTGTCATGCAAATCTGTGCGAAAGCCCGATGCAAAAGACAAAAATCCCAGCAACTTGTTTGAGTGTGGCAGCCTTAAAGCTAAATGATTATCCAAATTAGGCCACTTAATTCATATGTCCTTCTCAGATTGGTTACAGTAAGTGTCGTCTTCGCTAAAATTAACTAACTGAGCCACACAGTTTAGAAGTAGTTCCTTTTATAGGCTCCATCCTTAGTCCAGTATAAGACAGCAAGATATAAGGTTATCCAATTATGCCACTGCATGGGCATATGTCCTTCTCACATTGGTTACAGTACCTGTATGTCTTCGTTAAAATTACCTATCTGAGCCACACAGTTTCAGTTAGAAGTGGTTCTTTTTATAGGCTCCATCCTTAGTCCAGTATAGTCTGAATAAGATAGCCAAGATGTTATAAGAATACTCCATACCATTGAGCTCAAAAGAAATAGCACTGCATACAGCATAGTCCTTACAAAACAACATACATGTAGTCCACTGACTAGCTCCACTACAACTGTGAGCAACCACTCTCACTGCTTGCTGCACACCAAATGCTGACCACTGTATTATACAACACAGTGTTCAAGTACACACTGTACTTGCCAACACAGAGAAGCCAAATTTGAAAAGGCCTTGTTGTCCAAAGGGCTTTGAATAAAAAGTTGTCTTCCCATATGGGGAACTGAAATCCCCATATGGGAATTTAACTTCCTATATGGGAATTCAGTGTCGTTTGTGAATATTATAAGGGTATGAGGAGAGGTTCAACATCGGATGCCTTAAATTCTGCCATATCCACCTTACCAGAAAAGTTACAACATTTTACAAACTTGAGAAACATCAAATATTGTTGTGCAGTGAGCATTTCCCAAATATTTGTGATAAGACAGTGGGATTTTCAAATCCAACACTGAAAAATTGTTAAACTGGGGAAGCCAGCCCATGACGCTTATGATACCAAACTTAATTCCTACACTCCATCAGGGCTCATCTTTCCGATATCAATTTCTTTGCAAAAACTGTACCCAACTGAATACTGCACATGAGCCCTGGCTACAAGTACTAATTCCCATACGTAACAATCAAAAAAGAATTAATAGATTACAACAATACCCAGGAATCTGGGAGGATATGACTTTCTTATCTACAAACCAGGAAGTAATTCTATATATCAATAACAAAGAGCAACTCTGGAATGCTATGAAATAGGGAAAGAAGATCTTTGACTGGGATGAATAGAAAGTATTTGGACAATAGTCGTGTGCTGTCTGATAAAGGCAAACTGACTAAAATATATGGAAGGCATTTTAATTGCTTCTATTTCCTCTTCATTTACACAAAAATAAAGAACATATCAAAAGCAAAGATACAATACTGCTGGAATAAAGTGCCTGTTGTTTATGTTTAAGAGTGCCAGAGGCTAACACAGTTACTTAACCCTTCCCTTATATGCCTGTGCTAACCCCTTCCCTTCCTGGAAAAATTTTCATCCCCTTTACCCTGTAAAATTTTTAGAACAACTATACTAATATCTCAAAAGTTTTAGCTGAGCAAGGCCCACCAGACCAAAGTTCTACTAGATTGAGGTCCACTAGACCAAATCTTTACTAGACCTGCCAGCATGTTAACACTAAACCTATTCCCAATCCTAACCTTAACATAAATTCCATTCCTAACTCTAATATGCTATTCAATGTACTTACAGTACAAATAGCCCAAAATCTGAGCAAATTTTCAGTCCAGTGGACCTTCCATCTAGTATTGTAGGGTTTCGGCCTCTATCGGGCTCCCCCTGACAAACACCTCACCCCCTGAAAAAAATATTTTGTCTGGCTACCAGCCTGCTCCTTGATGTTTCTGTTCTATCATTTTATCCTTACTTGTTGTAAAACTAATCGTTGTACCCTAAAAGAAGAAAACCTTGACCAGAATGATGTTTTGCGCTCATATCACAAATAGGTTCTCACACATGTATCAAACTTTGACACAAAGGAAATATTAAACTCAGCATTGCTGGTCAGAAGGTCAAAGGTCACATAATGCTCCAAACTTCCTTTACCTTTGCATCATATGTTGCTTTCACCGAAGGGGAGTCCTGACAAGGCATCAGACTCCTAGCATGGATAGGCTGAAAATCGAAAGTAAATTCATTGCTGAATGATTTATTTTGACAAACTTTACAAAAATACACCCAAAAGATATCAGAGTTACCAACACAATTGGCAATGGAATAAGCCCACTGTTTTATACTTAACATCTGTGTATGTTCCACAAGATTTAGCAGACTTACAATTACACTTACTTAAGGTACGGTAATTACTACGGTAATAGTGACATAAAGATGAATGGCAAAGCAGCACACATGAATGATAATTTTGCACAGCTACAATTAAACTTTGTCAAATTCAACTGATAAACTTGCCCAAAGCAGTGCTTAAAGTCTATTTACAGTACATATACAATAGTGAAGTGACTGAAGTCTACACCTTAATCAGTAATCATATTCACAGATTGTACATCACAGCTACTGCTGTTCTAGCTGAGAGTCTATCAAAATGTATCCCACAATTCTTGACTAAGCAATAGAAAAGAGTTAATTCTACCAAAACAATGGCTGGTATATATATAACTTTTATTGTCTCTATGACTCCCTAGTTTTCTTTGCCTATCATTGTCAGAGGCCAATTGGTACACATTTGCATATAAGTTTGGTACTGTAACTACTGTCCTGTGGCTGAGTGGATAAAGGCAGTGCCATTTGAAGCCATGAAGCTTAGCAACTGGGAAGTTCAGGGTTCATTCCCTGGCTGGGTCAAAGTAAGGCGTGTGTTTTTTTTTTTTATCCCAGGAGCAGTCTATGGTTTTCCCATCTGAACTGGCCTTTTCAAAGAAACCAAATTTGATCTCAATTGCTGAACTGGTTTGCCACCCAAAATAAAGTTGTAATATTTAATCCATAGGCTTCTCCCACATTCATGGTCCCTTAGCACTGTAAAACAACTGCCCCCTACAAGGCCTGAGGTATTACTTATTACTATCCTCAACAGATACTTGCATAAGTGTAGCAGGCTACTTCCAATTTGGGCTGCAGCACCTGTGCCCTACAGTTTAATACATACTTACTGTACCAGAAAATAGCATATTTTGCTTGAAAATGACAAATTTTCTACTCATATGGGGGGGGGGGGGGCTCTTACCTTCCACCTGCCCCCCTGCCTTTCATATGCCCATGGATCGGTATAGATATTACACATTAAGTGTACGCCATCTGACAAATACAGAACTATAATTTAGTTTCCCGCAAACTACTGTGTTCATTCTACTTATAAGGACTGGCTTAATACTATTTAGCAAAAAGATTAGCTGAGCTGGTTTTGGAAAATTTGGCTACAATGTCATGATGTATAAGCCAATTTACAAAACATTGTAACACGTAAGCTTCACTCCTTTGACTTGTTCATTATACCCACAGTACTACTGTAGAAGAACTGTTTCTGACAACTTTCATGTAAATGCATCATCGTAGCACAAACTTAAGTAGGTACCACATACAGTGCCGCCACGCATGTTTATGTCAAATGAATTTCATTCTTTAATGTACGTTGTAGTTTGTACAAATTTGTACTCTTTTATCACGGACATGTAATTTTTTGTACTTGATCTAATAAAGTCTGGTCTGGGCTGGTATGGTCTGGTCTGGTTTTGTATGGTCTGGTCAAAGTCTTTCTCCAATTGACACATTAGGTTATTATTTTCAGCATTAACACTTTCTTACAGACTACAGCATAACTTACAAATGGTGTTTACAACAGAATTTTCTTAACTTTTGGTACAGTATGGTACATCACCATCCATGTAGCACTATAAACACACAATATGTACATGCCAAACAGTACTTCTGTAAACATGTAAGCCTACACATCACATGGCTGCTAACACATTGCATATTCATCAACAGAAACATCAAAGCTTTACCTGACATTGGCTGAAAAGATATGGATGACTCTTGCCAGCAGTTTGAGATGGTTTCAGCCATTGAACAGCAGATGCAGTAGGAGAAGTTTTGTAGACTATCCTGATACTCAAAGAACTACCCCTGGTAAACAAAGCATTATGCAAAAGATACTAATACTTAATAATGAATATTCATACCCTTACAAAAAAACGTGTGTCAATTGGTTCCAAATCCTCAGGTTTTCCCACGTGTCTGCCATCGGTTTTCACAGGTTTTTGCAGGGAAACCTGTGTTTTCCCGTGAAATTGCCACAGGTTTGCCAGTTGCCCAACTTTGCCACAGGTTAGCCACAGGTTTGCCACAGGTTTGACACGCAAAATGCGTGGCAAATAAAAATAGTATTGACAAAGACTTCTGAGTCAAAACCTGTGACTTAAAATTGAAAGCAAGAAAAGGTGTGTAAACCTGTGTCAAACCTGTGTCCAGAGGGTTCCAAAAACAAAGGTTTTCGACCCAGGAACATGCGTGATTTCTTTTGTTTTTCACGTGTGATCACGCGTGGTAACTGACACAGGTTGACACACTATTTTTTGTAAGGGTATCATATCTGTATTAAACACCACATCCGGATGTTTTGTTTTGTAAGGTGACACATTTGTGTCTCAAGACATGCATATATGCATGATATCATGTCTCTAGGTTAGGTTAGGGTTAAAGCATTCAGGAAAGGTATAGGGTTAGAAGGATTGAGACTATTTATTTGCCTGATATCATGTTACGGATTGGGTGTATTACAACAAGAGTTGGAAAAGTTTACCTAAAGAAGTTACATGAATAATTGAACACAATGATCAATTGGGGAAAAAAATGCCTTAAGATTTGAACATATGCTGTTTATAAATCCCAGCAAAAAAATTACCATGGTTTACCATAGTTTACCATGGTAAAATGGCTGATTTACCATGGTAAGCTATGGTAAACCATGGTAAATTTTTGCTGGGTTAAGACAGTAATTTAAGCTAAAGGAAACTTACATGTAAGGGTACTAAGAGTATTAATTAGCAAATTTAACAAAACAGCGGTAGGTCAACTCAAATATTAAGGACACACATTTATATAAAGGGCAATGCAATCACCCAAGGATGAATGAAAATAAATAATCCTATTCTGCCCTATAGTTTCTCTTTAAATAGACAAAAACAGCACTTTTTCCACCTTTACTGTCTAAACTTGTACTTTTCCATTCCATAGAATATACACAGCAATTTTACAGAAATCTATATTTTTTTAATGAATTATTTAATTTATGCAATATTAACTTTTTCTATTCCCTTCCAATTTGTCCGTTCCCTGCCCCCCCCCCCCCAAACTTTCAAAAGTCTGTGGCTGCCACTGAATGCATTAAACCTAGCAATTCTATGGTATTCCAGATCAAAATCTACTATACTGTAGTTTTAAAAGGTAACAAGTTGCTGCCACTGAACACTACAAATTAATGATAGAAATAGCTGGAGACTCATGTTATCTTATTATTTAAATGAAGCTTAAAGCAAATGTGAAAGTGAAGTATTGTAGACTAGGATAAAAGAAGATAAAGAGCTTTTTTCAAGAGGAAGAATTATCATTATACTAACCACATTTCATTCCAAATTTTTAATTTTAGCATTCACTCTTTAATTGCATAGTACTGGCAAAAAAAGCAACTGGGCAGAACTTCACACTAAGGTCAACATACCTACAAAGTATGATTCACAGAAGACCTTTCCTACTATGAGTTTGCTTGCACACAAGTTTGGGCATACACACAGATCCTTACACATATGCACATACTGTAAATGCACACACCAACCAACAAGCCATTAATCAGTAATTTGAGAAGCTTCAGTACAAGAAATAATATATGTACAGGAAGCAAGTTTACTTGCTGTTCAGACAAAGCGTGGTTAACTATCAATTCAGCTACAGTTACTGTACATCTCAGAAACTAACATAAGGACTTTTGGCAAGGAACTAGAGAATTTCATGTCAAATGCTTACAGTCAGTGGCATAGCTAGGGTATTTCTCTCATGGGGCTGGCGAGGGGGCGGGCAGCAGTATGTTGTGTAATCGCTGACCAAATTTGTAATCAAACATTAACATATTTTAGGTACTAAAAACTAAAAAAAAATATCGGCATCAGTGAGGGGGGGCTTTGGCCCAATGGCCTCCCCAAATACATCACTTAGTATGGACCTTTTCAGTAGCTTCCCTTGCAACATATCAACATGTCCACATTTTTTCAAAATCTGTATATCAATAGCCAATCTCAATTTGGACACTTTTTATAAGAGGGTTAAAGCTAGGCAGGTTGTTGTACAAAAGAACCTGACCTTTTTTGGATTTTCTCACTACCCATCCCCCTCCCCTTCTGTCTAAGTATGACAAGTTAAGCAGCAATCTCTAATGCCATCATCCTGTAGCTCTCATTTTTATCTGCAGTATATGTGGTAACAGCTCCTACAAGTCTTTCAACAATGCATCAAAAATGGAAGAAATGTCTGGAATCACAAATTCACATGACAGAAATCTTACTGCAATTTTCATGACCCTGGCCTAGCACATTCCAGTGATAAAATTATTAAATTCCTAACAACTTAATGAGGCTACAATTTGTCATAAATCTATAAAGAGCTTTGACTGTCAGACCCCAGACTGAAACAGCTGTCACCACGGAAACTACTTTTGAATAACCCACACAGAAGGAACCACAATGAAAAGACATTTTCATGTGAGGCTGCATGCAAGCAGATAGGCACTTTCATTAAAATTTACTGGAAGTCAAGAAAATCCCAGGTAAGAGCCACAGAGACAATGAAACTGAATAATTATGATTATAATGCATTAGGGAGAATGCATCCATTTTTCAGTGTTGGAGGTCTGAGCCTCATGGGGTGATACTGTACCTTGGCTTGATACCCTCTAGCTTTGCAAATGTGAAGGAGAAAGGGTCACAGTCTGTTCAAGGCCAAACTTGAAGCAAGCTAGGAGTAATTGCAGAATATCCTGCTCATGGAAGCTCTGCTTGGGAAAAAGTCTAGGTAACAAAAAATGTAATTTGAGAACCACTCATCTATCTAAGGCTAGTATCACTGTTCTTTGGCTATGAATGAGGCATCTTGGTACAGTAACTAGGAGTTTCTAGAGAACTCCCTGCAGTTACCTAGCTTTTCAAAGGCTACAGGATATGCAGTTTATACCGGGCTATGTTTTTAAGAAGCTACTGTACTGTACGTAGATTCGCAGTCAAAATTCTGAGACATATTTCTTAACAACCCTGTGATGGTTATTATTAAACTTGTCTTTGAGAGGCTACAAGGATATGTAGTCAGAATTTAGGTTATCTTTTACAAGGCTATAGGCAGGCTTTGACAAATCCCCTGCCCAACAGTCCGGGACAAGTAAAAAGTTACTCGGGCAAGTGCATTGTTCAGTATCATAGCCCGCCAGGCAAGTACCTTGCGAAGTCTCCTCCACAAAGGAGTTCAAAGGCATCTATTAAAAGTGGACAAGTAGATATTCATGCGGACAAGTAGACTAAGAGAACAGCTAGCCCGATGGACAAGTAATGAAAAAATAATTTGTCGAAGCCTGGAGCCTATAGGTATATGCAGTCAGGGTTCAAATTGTGTCTTAAAAGAGGCTACGGGGATATGCAAGAGTAGCCTCGTAGCCTGTGAAAAACAACAGAGCTTCAATCTCATGGGGTATTCTCGAATTGTGCCCCAAGCCATGCACAAAATAACCTCCTGAAGATCCCATGCAAAAATGCAGTAATTTTTCTCTAGAAATCGCTTTAAATAATCTTTGCAAATGATTCAGAATGAACCTTGTCAAGTGTATGAATAAATTGTATTAAGTTAAACAAACTGGGGGTTAACCTAAAAAATTACTACGGGCAACCAGGCACAGCAGGTACTAATTTAGGTACTGTACACAGTACATACTGTTATTAATTTAGGTACTGTACAGTAGTGTTTGCACAGGTCCAAAATTCAGAACTGGGTACCCGAAGTCGATGGTCAGTCGGGTACCCGAAAATATAACTTCCGTTAGGCTATGAGTTCATTGTAAAGTCATAATAAGAAATTTTGCTTTGCACATTGATATAATGTAACACCAATGTATTTTACTGTACGTACGGGCATGACAAGTGTTCTTAGGCCTGTGCGTGATAAATTTTGCAAGAAAAAAGTAACATGTTAGGTGTTCTGTCATACGTGCAATCTATGTTACTGTAGTGAAACTTTGGATCCGGGTAGCAATTTCAGATCCGGGTCTTGACATCGAGGTCGGGTATCCGGGCATGCAGGTACCCGGTGCAAACACTAGTACATACTGTAATTTGACACCCGTTTTGCATTTCTGTAGGCCATATTAGATTATGGGCAATTTCAGGGTGGCCAAAAAGTTTACTTTTCCGCATGTACGTGGTTTAACTAACTTTAATACACTTAAGGAAAATATAACCATTTTTCTCTTAGCTTGGACTGTTAGTACCACAGGGGGCAAAACAGTCAGAGCCAATACTAATTCCCTACTGTACCTAGCGATACATATTTCTACTTTGACAAGCACCATTAGTTTAACATACGAATGCATCATTATTGCCTGCCTTTATAACAGGAGTATGGGACAAAAAATTTAATTTGCAAATAGTAATTCACCAATGCAACAAGTTCAGTGACTGCTACATTCATACTGTTACCTTTTCAGAAACAGGTGAAACAACTTTTCTATTTACTTTTAAAACAAAAGTTTACTGCTAGGTCTGGCCTTCTGTGTTACCTTGAGATATGATACCAATATAATATAAAACAAAACAAAATATAACAGGCAATAGCTTTCAAGTGCAAACACTTCAACCAAATCCATGGAATAGTAAATATTTATTTTGCTCTTTAGTACTGTTTCTGTTTTATTATGCGCCAACCACTACTGAAGGCATGACATCAACGATACAGCAACTATAACTGTCGTGATCTCTTTAGGAACTTAACTCACTCCTAAACAGCTACATAACTTATGGTAGTGAAACTGCGAGTGAACAGGGATTGAAGTACATAAAGAATATGAAAGGTCGGGTGCTGACTGAGAGCAATATCCAGAAGGCCTTGCTGTTTATTATGGGAAGAATTTTGAAAAGTAAACTGGTTTATACCAAACTTGTAGATCCAAGGATGTGCAGATCTTCTTTGGTAGAATTTGAAAACATTAAACCCTACCTGAACTCATTTTTCTATACTCATACATTCTTATCTATATAGCTTTTTATCTGCAACTGTTTGTACTCATGACATAGTACTGGAGCTCAGATTCAGGCAATCTGAAACTCAGGTACTCATGACATAGTACTGGTGCTCAGATTCAGGCAATCTGAAACTCAGGTATTCATGACATAGTACTGGTGCTCAGATTCAGGCAATCTGAAACTCAGGTATTCATACTCAATAATACTAACAGGGACTTAATTCTCATGCTCATACTCATACATGTACAGTGCTGATACTCCTACACACACTACATGCAAACACTCATTCACGTCCAGTATTTAAGTACTATTACTTTTACCCATATTCATACAACTGTAAACTACTCATTCTAGCACAGTACTCTTTCTCCTACTCATACACATGTACACTGTTCTAAAAGACTAGTGCTCATACCTGAGCTCATACTCTTACTTGTATTACATGTGAACAGTATTCATACTCATACATATACTCACACACATACATGTATGGTACTCATACACATACTGTACATGTGAGGTCATACACATACATAGTACTCATACACATACTGTACATGTACAGTACTCATACACATACTATACTCATACACATACATGTATAGCACTCATACACATACTGTACATGTGAGGTCATACACATACATAGTACTCATACACATACTGCACATGTACAGTACTCATACACATACTACACTCATACACATACATGTATAGCACTCATACACATACTGTACATATGTGGTCATATACATACTCATACACATACATATAGTACTCATACACACACTGTACGTGCACAGTACTCATACACATACTATGCATACACATACATGTATAGACTCCTACACATACTGTACATGTGAGGTACTCGTACACATACTGTACTAATACACTTACAGTACTCATGTTCATACTCAGGGGACATGCTCACACTTAACAATCATACTTGTACTACTGTGATGCTACTCACACTCTACCCCTAGTAACACACATACTGTAACTGTTACATAACATATTAACATATTACTCACACTCACTAGCCTTGTACTGTACTTGCAGTAATATCTGTACACTGTATTTTTCAATTTACTGTACTTCTGTAGTTTGGTACACAAAATGTCTGCTGGCAGTGTGTTAAATGGCCAAGTACAGGTTAAGTAACCAGCAAGTACAGTACCATACTGCCCAGGAGTGTTTCAAATCGTTAACTGCGGAAGAAGTCCAGTGTGAATTGCTGGTGACACAAATAGGTGCTCTGATAAAGCTCAATCCCAGATATAGTGAACAATACAAAGCATGATTTACATTGTACCATGAGGGTGAGGGAAATACAGTTAGGGGCCAGGGTGCATTCCATGTAAAGCCCACGCCAAAGTTATGCCAAGGTGTCAGCATTCGTATGCCAACAACACCAATGGTGTGCCGAAATTATGCCGAAGTGTCATCATTCGTATGCCAGCAAAACCATGCACCAAAGGTGTGATTTATACCACACAACCTACATAACATACATGGCCTGCTGTGCAATGAGCATTCATCATACTTTAAGCAAAAAGTTTCACACATTCTTTCTTATTTAGCAGGAAATAATCATATTTTGTGTGGGACTCATCGTAAATTAAGTGGAAACACAATGCAGCAGAAAATTTTATAGCTGCCGTTTTGACTTAGACTAGTTGCAGTACAAAATACATAGTTGAAAGGTAAGTTAATTGTACGCCAACTCGAGTGAATCCTCTTGCAGCTACGGTAAGTTGTACGCCAACTCAAGTGAATTTTAATGCTGCTACGCCAAGTGTTTTCCTTCGTCTTCACCGAACATCTTTGGCGTATAGTGCACAAAATGCACCCTGGGTTAGGGGAACTATGCAGTACTTACTTTTTCTGAGCCTCAGAGGGTAAAGCAATTTCCAGTGGTGTCCCAAGACACTTGTGTGGTTCTTTCAAAGTAAATGCCAACTTCTGAGAGTTACTAGTGTCCTCCACATCTTCTATTGTTAAATCGCTGGTATCCAGAAGCTTAAAAAGTACAAAAGATTCTGAATTTAAATCTTAATCTTAGGGTAGGATGAATCTGTCTGCAGTTTGTCACAGGTTTCTTTTTGGCCTAAGGAACAATTTCCTTATACATGAAATATCTTGCAGACCACCCCACAAATTATGTCTACAGTACACTAAGGGTTCCAAGCATATTAGGCTGTTGGCCATTTTTATTTAACTTGTTGCATTAAATTTATTGTAGAAGCCAGAACTTCATTCAAAAGCTTGTTTTCTTATTAACATTTTGGGTTTCTGAAAGATTCATAGTCATTTCAGTGCACGCTGCCAGCCACAGATGGCATGCAAGCCACCACTTAAGTACCTAGGGTCTATAGTGTACAAAGCCAAGGTATTTTTATAATGGTCCACAATCATCAGATATATAATTCTGGAAGTTACATCAAGCATCTGCACAAGTTAATGGGCATAGTTAATGGGCATAGTTAAAGGGCAAAGGAGGCCTAAAGTTTCATAAGATGCCTTGCAGCAGTCCAGGCCCAAAACAAAACTCAAACCAAACCAAAAACCCAACAAAGACCAGCACAATCAGATTCTACCAGTCACACTAGAATTGATGAATGTTTACCCTGAAGCACTGGACTGAAGTGGAATTAACAACCCACTCAGGCAGACTTTTCCACTCATGGACAATTCTATGAGAGAAGACGAACTTACTAATGTCAAGCCTAGAGAAACTTGTCCAGAGAGGGCTGCTTAGTGACGGAAATGGATTCCAGTTGCAGCTTCATAAATCTGACTCAATCTAATCTATGTCTCTTATTTTGGCCTAATCACTTGACTAGCCCAGTACTAGTAGGCTAGTACCATGCTGATGATGGGCAACTTGCTTCGGCTTGCATCAATCAGGGAGTTGTTATGTCATATGTGGATGGAGAAGCATCGCTTTGAAGTGAGGTTCGTACCACCAAGGTCACTCAGTAATCCATCACTTGTATCTTTCTTGACATTTCTATAAGACTTACATGGGATTAGGAAGTTAACATAAGAGGGATTTGTCATCTGCTACATCTGTAGTAAGACTGGGGGTTTTCCTACACTGCCACAACATTGCCAGTCATCAGGGAAATTAAAAGTTGTTGCATCTTTCGACACTCTGTGACGCATATGACAGTATGTCAGTTAGCTTTTAGGCCAATTAAGGGAATGAAAGTCATAGAATACTGTCCGGGTGATTTTTAAAAACACATGAGGCTTTTTTTTCATTAAATTCATTATTCATTATTTTGCAACACTGGTCAATATAGGCAAAAATGACTGACTAGGTTGTGGTGATTCAAAACGTAAGTTACATTCACAGTACTGAAATGCTGTACACAGCTAAGAATGGTTTTGAGCTGTGTATGAGGCATATACAATGACAACAGGAGAAGTTTTTATTTTCAGAATGCATTTTAATTGCGAATTCTGATGAAATTCAAAGTACAACATTTTGGCAGATTTTTTTTTGAAATGATGATTTTTTTCAAATAATGAAAAATTTCGGCGGCATGTTTCAGCACATGCGGGTGGTGGGCGGTATTCTATGACTTTCATTCCCCCAGCCTTATGTAAAAATATGAACAAAAATCTATATCTGGTTATTTCAGGAAATTTTGCATACCATTAAAACAAAAAGTTAGACTTTTACCTTGTCAACTCATTTGCATGTGGTATCTTGTAAGGGAAGGGGCTAACTATTCTTTTATTTCAATTGAACAGTTGTTTTGAGTTAAATATCACCTGCTCTAAACCTGTTGGCAGTGCAAACCTACACATCACAGTATTTTTCTGTGCAGGCCACTTGTAAAAGGCTTACTGTACATCGCTTAAATGAAGTGAATGATATTAAATTGGGGTCACCAAATAAAGGAGACAAATCCCTTTGTGCCAGATAAATGGCTTATCGTTGTAATCTCCCCTCGATTTTTGATACATCTCCATCCAAATGACAACTCCCTGCATCAATTTAAGGGCCATATTATGGTGTCTTTACTGTGTACACCTGAAACATGCCACCTGCCAATGGCTATATTACTAACAATTGAATTTTGACACATATAGTAGAACCACTTCATTGAGTAAGGGGTATTCTTGGTTGTTCTCTATAATAGCCTACACAAATATGGAAGCTTTTATCAACATTATTAGTCACTGAGTTGGCTCAACAGTATACTGCAGCCGGCTAACAGTACTAACACAAGAACAAGGCTTTAGGCCTAGCCTACGCAACCTGCAACGATAGGCCTAACGTTACCACTCACCAAGCGGGAAATGCCATCAGATAGTATTTTCAAGTTCAAAACAATCTCTCCTTCGATAGTCTTAGTCTCAAATTTCACGTTCCAATCCAACGCAAAGCTTTCAGTAATTACTGAATCTGAAGGTGTTGAAAGCGTGGAGTTGTCCTGTCTTCGGTCCATGTTGTGTGAATTATGGCTTGTGGCTGAGTAAGAAGTGAATCAGTGAAGAGTATACGTACGTACCTATGGGTAGTCTTATGTTTACATTGCATATGCACATGTAATTTTGTGTACGTGCTTCGCTAGTTGTACGCGTACTTACTGGGAACAATGAAATGGACCCTGGGAAATCCCCGCCGAGGTAGCGTAGCACCAATAACTCATCCGTTAAGTTAGACATTCATTCAGTTGCCAGGACTAGTTTTCAAAAGAACCAGGAAGAAGCTGACAAAAAGGTACCCCGCGGAGCGCACTCTGTTTGCATAGCTCCTCTGTAAGTGATATGACTGAACAAGACGTATGTCGTACAGCCTGCTACGTACACAAACAGAAAGGTTTTCCACTGTGTTTTCAGTTTTGTTCACTCTTCCTCTTTCATACAGTCGAAAAGCTTGTACAGTACTTAAAGCGTTAAAAAGGTGGACACGGATATTTTCAGTCAGTAATGGCTGAAAATTATGCAGGACCGACTACAGGCTCCTAAGCTGGGAGGGGGGCTGAGAACCTTTAGCCAGGCCCGTAGTCAGACCAGGTAATGTATGACGGGGGGAGAAAAGCTTCCAGGCAGGCATAATTTTCGGGAACGAAACATACTAAAATAAAAGGCAATAGGCGGTCACCCCAATCAGAGTTAGTAGGCCTATGCCCCGTCACTCTAGTTCATGAATGGCCTATTTTGATCATGTGACAATGTTTTTGTTAGTGAATGTGAAATTCAAGGGGAATTTCTCCTTGCTTTACCTATTGTTTGTAATAGTTATGTTCAAAACATCTTCAGATGTGCTTAATTCATTGTAATGCAATAAGAGGCGATTTGCAAGAATTTGCTGATTTTTCAAAGCAAACTTTTGGGCGACTGCCTACTGCCTTTAAGGCAATGGAAATGTTTTATCTTCTTGGGGAGTGCGAAAGTTTTCAAGTAGGAGCAGCGCCACGTCCAGGGAGGCAGGAGGGAGACCGCCCCCTATCATTTGCAGAAAAAGGAAAGAGAAGGAAAAGAAGAGGGGAAACAGAAGAAAAGGAGAAAATGGAAGAGAAGAAAGGAGGAAGGGTAAGAGAAAGAAGAAGAGAAGGGGTGGCCGTGGGGTAGACCTATATTCGATGCATATAATTAATCCACGTACAGCTTTCAGGGGGATCCTATTCCGGTGTCTGCCAGCCTTTAGATACCCTTTCAGGTTCACGTAAGGGAACAGCGTCTAAGGAGCCATGGGTGAGCCAAGTGCTCCTCCCCCAGGGCGCGAAGATCAAAGGTCCGTGTAAATGCCCCTATTGGGGGTACAAGGGCAACGGGTTGGTGAAAGACGTGAGGATGAGGCGCCTTGAAGCTCTGGTGTGTTTCAAAAACTGTGGCTCTAGAATGAAACATTTAACTTCTTTCCAAATGGTACTATGTACACTAATATATACTCCACAAAAATTACAAATTGACCATTTTTGATTTTATAATAGCCTAAGTAATACTAATAGTTAATCGTTTTGGCGAAGCAAGAGGATTGTGGGTGGAAAACATGGATAATGGTTGGGGTTACATGCGGCTTTGGAGTAATAATTCTACTCATTGGCTAGCTGTCATCCGTGAAGTGATAATTGGCAAATTTGCTATGTATGATGGGTGTGCAAAGCGAACCGAAAAATAGTATATTTTTAAGACATGTTAGCAATGTTTTAACTCATTATTAAAATTCATACCGGTTAGGGGGGACGGGCGAGCCCCTATCCCCGTAACTTTGCAATATGAGCCATTGGGGAGGAAGCGGGCGGGGCTGGGGATAACCCCCCGCCCAAAATGTGGTGGGCGGAAGTATGATTCTACCCCCTCCCCCTCAATGGAAGGATGAAAACCCATTATTTGTTCCCTCTTTAAAAAAGTAAAAAATTTGCAGTGATTTTCTTAAAAACTTTCCCAATACCTTGTACCAAATTGAATCTAAGTCCCTGAAATATTAAAAAAAATCCAAAGGTGGAGGGAGACACCTCCTCCCCTTAGAACCCTCCCTCAGGAGGGCGGTACGAAACAAAGTTCATGTCCAGTTGAGAACAGCTCTGTAAGCCTGTGATTTGAACAATAGACAATAGTGATTCACATCCTACCAAAGTTTTTCGGAATGTATAGAGAATTGCACATAATGTGACCTAATGAGAAGAAGCTGAAAATTTCTCTTACGTATCACCAATCTTGTTTATCTAGGTCAGCTATCAGTCGTGTCAATTTCTTTCTTGAATGACAGATATACACAACTAGGCTATACGAGTCTACGATCGATGAAATTCTTGGAAATGAATCATGTGACCCACTTCTCCAAAATGTGGCTTTTAACTTCTATGCTTTAGTTATGGCCGAGATTTGAAGATTTCGTCGGCACTTTGACATCATAACCTGAATCTTTTTTGTGAGCCCTACAATCTGATTTTAACAAAAAGTTTTAAAAATTCATGGTAAGGCTTTTTTTCTCATCTGTCCTGCCCAAAAGGCTACCGGTCCCCTTCTACTGCCAGTGGGCCCTAAACGGCTTCCTAATGAAAAAATCCAAGGCAGTGGGGTCGCCAAGGGGAGCTGGGGGTACGTGCCCCCTAAAACGTTGGCTGTGCCCCTAATGAGATTTTAGGTATGAAAAAAGATGCACAAACACACCTTTCACGTGTAGGTGTAGCTCGATTTGACCCACTCTCACTTTATCAGTCCAACATGTGTCTAAAATTGCACAAAATGTTCTCAAACCTATAATTTTGGCGGCGCCCTTCGAGCGCATCTATTAGTTGCATTATTTGAAGGACTGCCTTATTGGGAGATGTTGTCCACAGCTATTTTTTCAACATTTATTTTGAATAGCTATGGGACTATTGCAACCGTGAGTCCTCTCCCGTTAATACAGTTTGGCACATCGATTATTATATGGTCAGATTTTATGTTCGAAAACTGTAAAAATATGCGATTTTCGTGTCCTTTTTCAACGCGTATCCTATAAATATTAGGATAATTAAAATTCTTCACTCTCATAGGCTAATGTCTGTTTATGCTAAATACCGGTGTCTTCAAATTTGCAAGGAGGAACTTTACTGTCCTGAATCCTCGCCGAGGCACAGCCAAGCGCCACACCAACGATCATAAAGTGGTGATACCTCCGAAAGGAGTGGAAGAACTTGCACGAAATTTTCATAGATACTCAATAATACCAGAATATTCTGGTCACTTCGTGCGTGCACCAGCGATGGTCTCAAAGGGCACTAGCCACCCTTTTCAATTTATTGCTGAAGAAAATGCAAGAAATACATCCGTCATAATTATAGTTTTAAGGCACCCCAGACCCATTGAACCACATTCAAGGGCTTCTTTTTCCAAATTTTTCCGGCGAGCCCCGGACCCGCAGCCTTAGATGCATCCTCGATGCTCTAATGTAAAGGCTTCCCCTCAGTGGCATACCTGGAAGGTTGTTGTATCAAACACTAATTCCTATTGGGCATCATGAGTGGATTTATTTTTAAAGGTCAATGCAAACCTTAACTTAATCCGTCGTCCCCCACCCCCACCCCCACCCTCACCCCATCATTAAATCTTTAGTGAAAGTAAGGCTAACAAAATTGTCAAACTGGGATTTCTATTTTTGTGGCCTGTATAGTGCCAATATCATTGCCATTTTGGAGATATTCAAATGCTTCATTCTAATGTTCACAAGTTATAAATAGCCCAGAGCCTCCGGGGGCCTCTCTCCCTGGACGCCTAATAGAGTTTTGTCACTGGACGTCACCAGGGACCGACAGTGGGCCCCTGGGGTCCACAGAATGCAGGGGAGCGCTGCGCGTCACTACGATGCCTTCTGTGACGTTAAGCCCTTCGTATTGGTATGCCCTTCCGGTGAAAACTTTCCCCTTGCCCCCCTCACTTCGAAGTCAAGCGACGCAACTGATCCAGGGCCTGGTAAAATCCTTTCCCTACTCCACGCTCGGAGTGGATTTAAAATAAGACTTGACAATCATCTTTTAAATGTTTACAGACTTGCAGGGCCTGATCCATTCGAAGAACAAGAAAAAGCGGTTTGTCATTGAGCCTGTAAGCTACAGGACCAATACAGTTTTATACAAGTATCAGCTAAAGTACCGTACTCAAAAAGTGTAATCATTGTTAAAGTGGTAAGAATTCATATAGACAATATCACCAAATTTCGTTTAACCCAAGACCGAAGGGTGAAAACCAGACAAATTCTCCGAAGGATTTTTGCTCCCCTGGTGAAGGTAGTATGTCCTAAGAGAGAGGCAGACCAGGGAGCTGGATGACAGGCGTGCCAAATTTTACAATTCGACAGCCATTCTTGCGACAGTTGGGGAATGATTTTAAGGGCATGATTTCACGACGATCATTACAGTCTCTTTAAATAAATCCAAGTCATTTTGACGGCTTTCACTCCAAAATTCCCAATAATCATGGCGCCCAATATAATACACCAGATCCTGCTCTGTGTATACCGACATCATACCGTCACACTTCACACAGTTCTACTTTATTACCTCAAGATATCTTCAAAAGACATTTCTGAACTGCCAACCTCTGCAATTTGTTTCTAACACCAAGGTGCATTAAAAAAGTGATTATTTTCACAGTCAAAAATCCCATTGGTCACTACAGATGTTTGTAATGGTCGTTAAGTTGTCTGACATACATGATTAAAGGTGGCATGTGTAACTGAAGTTCACATAGGCCGGTTGGAAAAAATGAGACGAAAAAACAGAGAGTTCTGCACTTTAGAAAACGTGAGAAGTATGAGAAAACATGGTGTGATTTTGTGAAGTATTAAAGGGGTAATTATTACTTCTAAGTGACATATGAAAGGCGTATAAACAGGACCGGCAATTGGTTTATATTGGAAAACTGGAATTCCTTGCGTTTACAACAATATTTCAATATGAACATGGCAGTGCTCTGAGGTAGTAGCTAAATAATATTTCCCCCAGAGAGCCGTCTCTAGCTAAACGAAAATGTAAAAAAAAGTGAAAATGTATTTATAAGTATTCATCAGCTTTAGAATTGACACGGTATGTTTGCCTTATGCTATCCCATAAACCACCAGGGTGAAAAGCCCATTAAATAAAAATATTCTGCAAAACTATTTTGCAGAAGGGATGAAGAGATAGTTGCTAGTTATATTTTGATAAATGAAAACATTGTAGGGAACTTACTTATCACATTTACAAGATACAACTATGTAAGCTGTCTATATTCCAAACAAAGTAAGTTGTAGAGGCTACAAAATTTTTACCATTTCTTCTTCTCCCCCAAATGGTTCAAATTGTCCCCGAGAATACTTCTCCAAGATAATGTGAGTGCTACTATGTCAACAGTACTGATGTAAACCCGATCAAAGGTTAATCCTGATGATGACATGTCGATATAGTCAAAACTTCGAAGGTGTGTGGTTCCGCCAGCCATGAGAAAGTAAAGCACACCTGCAGGACTCAGGCTAATCTCTGCAAGGTGTGGCAGCTTTGCCGATGATGAAGAGTCCAGTTAAACCACCATCTCACATTCTTTTTTCTGTATCAGGCCTGTATATACTAACCTCTTTCAGTGTCAGCTGCAGTGAATTTTTTTTGCAATGATCGATTTTCCTTAGTTTATTTTCAAATTTTCTACAGACGATGACACGTAGTCTATTGTAATGTACCGTACCCTGGTACCCTTCTGCATTTGCAGGGAGTTTATTCCATACGCTATGGCTTCACAAGGGACCTCGTTGCGTAAGGTATGGATCTTCTAGCCAGCTTCGCAGGCTACTTTTCATCTTTTCTAAAGTTGCAGGTCTTGTAAAGGTATAGTAAATTGAATTTTTTGTCAATTGTGGCAGCGGCGTGGTGACGTGGCATATTATTGCCACCATTATTAAGTCAAGGAAGTGTTATTCATCCCTGTTCTTGTTTTAGACAATAATGAAACAAAATCTAGGGCACGCTGGCATGCTAAGATTATTTTACAATAATGTGTGAAGCGCTACCTGTGAATCATTATGAAGCTATATTTTAACTTTCAAATAAATTGTATTCCGATTGAATATTAGCTGGAGTGTTCCACTTTTGACGTCACTAAGAAGAATTTCTTGGTCTGCTCTTTTGCGTTTTATTCCTTGTTCTTCTAGCGTGAGGTACGGTACGTAGAAATAGCTTGTTCGCACATTTCTGCCTTCACGTGCAAGCCTTGCGTTCTACTAATTTACAATCACGTTCACATAAAGTTCTCGCCATGATGTGATGAGCTCGTTGTAAGATCTTGCCTACGTAGGAGGCTGTACAACATATTTCTTGTTCAGTTATATGTTTGGGAGCCCTTAAAGAGGGGCTGAGTTCCGTGGGGTATGTTAGACCGTGATCGAAAATTCCGAGTGAATGTAGTCTTTATTAAGATACACTCGTTAGATTAGTATCACTTTTTAGCTAATCATCAAGATCACAAACTAGTTTATCAGATCACCCTTGAAACTACCATGTGAATGGTCACTCCATTTTTTTTTTCTTACTATTTTTGTATGTGTTCTTTTTTCTTTTTAAAGCGGCGCTGTTTACTGGGCGCAAAACACGTAATTATTTCTAACATGTCTCACTTCTGCAATCAAATATTAGCGGAAGTCGACTGACAGCTTGACGACGGGCTCTTTGTCCCTTGTGAACACGTGGATAGAAAGAGACTATACCCTTTATGGGCAACCATGCAGGTGTGCTGCCGCCATTTCCCCTAGTGTCGGTGGACTCCTCGGTCTTCTGTCGTTTATCCTGGATTCTTTCAGCTGGCTTTTCAACTCACCCACAGTTCAAGGCAGGAAGACTACTTTTGCTTCTCCAAAATTGTTCGAAGTTTGACCTAGGAGGAATGTGAACATGTTGTCGGCTGATCTTAAGACCTTTACACTGTCCAGAGAATTGTAAAGATTACTTTAAATGAATTACAGAACACGTCAGGGGGTCAACCATCCCTGTTTTATTTAGGACAGAAAATTGCAACTTGAAAAGACAAACAATTCACAGTTCTCATCCATTACTTATCGTAAGATATTTTCCCGGTTATTCGGACTTGTGAAAAATATAATTCAAATTGCAAATGATAACACGTTTTGAAATGATGATTGACAATGAAACCAATGCAAACCAATTTTCCGGACTTTCTAATGCATTTTTAAGAAAAAGTTGGAAAATTTAATTCTTCACGTCCAGAAAGTTGTGAATAGATGAAACAGGGTCATAGGAATTTGGCATTTGCAAGCGCCGTGATATTGTTCTCCGAATAATGTTATGATAGGAGGTGCATTCGGTGACTCTGTTTGGCAATAGAGCTAAGGTTTCAGAGCACAGACATCAATTCATATAGACAGAGGATAGCGTGACCAATGGTGTCGCCACCGTACAAACAAAATAATTTAGGCCGCAAGTTACCAAGATGGCAGCCGCTCTGCATTTGATGATGAGCTTCTTCAACATTTTAGACAAAATAAAAAGATATGTGGAAGAACAATATCACAGTACTTCAATCTATTCATTAACTTTGATCAAAACTTGTCTTTTATCGAAAAATTTCCAGGTTTCTCACGTAATCTGTTGATACTGAACCACTTGAGCGAGAGCAAACTTTACACGGGAGACATGGGAGACAGCCATACAGGTAACTTAGCCTAAACGTGTTCGTACAATGATAACACTCTTGGCAGAGGACGTTCGTGCAGTGCAGTATGCTTTGTCTATATTATAAGACGTCCCGGTAGTACAGTAAACGTTTTTCCTTTTTTTTTTGCCTTGTTCTTCTTCTTTTTTATTTCGTTTTAACTTGAAAATCTCCTTTTCTAAATTTCCCTTGTTTTCAGTTTTCTTTCTTGTTTTCTTTATTATTTTCTGCTTTTTCGTATCACGAAACACTTGCCACTCTAGGATAGCGGAAAGAGGGACGGTTTGGGAAATGGATGGGGTGAAAACTTGGGTTGGGGTGCAGTGTAGGTCTACGTGTATCAGGGGTGGGAGAAAGGTAAAATGGGGTGCAGGAGTCGAGGCGTGCAGGAGGAGTTTGACGGAGTTCTTCCTTGTTCCATATTTACACAAAGACATTCATGCATGGAAGCAGTATGTGACTTCTGCAACAGTGCAGTGCCTGTTGCAATATGAATAACAAGCCCAGAGAAGTTCTTCCACTTAAGTCAATAATATTGTACTAATTTACACATTAATAAGATCAACACTCATATAACTCTCTGATACATTTATACGTATTAACATATAATAAAATTTGAATTCACACTTGTGTACTTTTATGAATATTAGGGAATGAACACGTTTTTAAAAGGTGGGACATAAATACGTTCTATAGAGGGCGTCCTAACGTAATCAAATTCAGGAGACAACTTTCTTCACTGCACTCCGTCACTACACAGATCCGGTACCAGGTTCAACTTCATACGTCAGTACCAGGTTCTGAAGTCACAACATTCATAGGAATGGTACGATTAGCTTCTCTTAGTTGCTGCCTTCTTGAATGAGCTATACGAGCAAAATTTCTAGTAAACCAAGCCAAGAAAGTTACAAGACCAAGTAATGACGCTATTACTAAAAACAGGAGCAACCAGCAATCTCCCGAAAATTCAAAATCGACGGCGTAAAGGTGAGCTATGAGTAAGTATACAGAGACAGAAAATACCCCTATAAGAAGACAGAGGAGCATGCTGGATGAAACCAGGGAATCTTCATCTCTTTTCTATATAAAGAAGAAGAAAAAAAAAGAAATAATAACAAGAATCAGTTTCAATGAAAATAATTGGAACAGAAATAAAAAATATCCTTTTGTAAAAGGGCTTGTAGTGAGGTGTTCATGGACAAGCCGTGGATAACCTGTTGTTTTTATTCAGTTACTGCTTCACTGCGTGCTGTGTTCAAGGTAGACTTGACCAAGTCTCCCGTGTTGTCGTCAGGTTTCTCTGCATAGTCGTCTGAACTGTGTTGGTCTCAACACGCCCTCCATCAGCTACCTACTGTGCAATGTCGGACCTAGAGACACCACGAGAGAGGTAGCAAAGTCTAAGTCCAAGGATATTCTCTATAATAACTTAGTCTGATCCAATAATTAAAATGAAAGGACAGTGACTTAAAGGACACGGGAAAAATAAGAAACGAACCAACGAGCGAACGAGAAGATAGACAGGCGGACTGACGGACTGACGGACTGACAGAGATGTACCTACCAACTGACAGAGTGACAGACAGTGAAACAGACAGAAACATAGATACCCACTAGGGAAACGGACATACTAAAAATGATTTTACGCCTTTATACAAACAATCGAATGAGCCATTTATAGCCACACTCCTCTCTACTGTAATCTTTGCTACAGATTTTTTTCTAAAAGTCTCTTCGGGTGGAATCCGAAGGCGAAAACCAAACATTATTCCATAAAGATTTTGTCGTTTCCCCTTTTACTTGAAATAATTCATATGCATCACCAGAGAGCTTGGTAAAACTTGTAAGTCTGGCCAGCCTTTGATGATGTTTTTATGCCAGTCAATTCGTTTCTTTGAGAGTCTTACAGGAATCATAGATTATCCGTCAAATTTGTCAGTAAGAAAATATGGAAATTACTTCAGTGCCGTGTCAGATACACATTTGGATTGACATGAGTCTTAAGTATGTAACTAAAGCCTCAGACAGATTTCTACTTTACAGAATTCATAAGCTAATTTGTACGACTCTTTGGAAGGAGGTATACTGAAACGGACGGAATCTTCTAATGGACTAGATCATTACTCTCATGTCAACGACCGAGTTTGATGTCTAAAAGTCTGGGGGAAAAACCTGGGCGAAATAGGCAACGGTATAGCAGGCAATCCCCTGCACTCCCCTGCTAAAACGAGGGGGCATTCCCCCCCCCCCACCTTTTCTTTTGATTTTGATTTTTGAGATCTGTTTGTGCACATGCTATGAGTTTCAAGATAGCCAAATGCTTCGTTCTAATGGTTTTATTACTTAAAAATACCTCAGGGCTTTCGGGGCGTTACCCCTGGACCCCACCAGGGGCCCTACGGCGGGCCCCTGGGTCCCACGCCTTTAATAAGGGAGCTCGGTTTGGTATTTCGTCAGGGCTTGCCCCCACTTCCAGATATGAAATCCCGCCCCTGCCTGCAGGCGTATGGGATCGATGGGCCAGAAAAGGTCCCGGCGTGGGTCCCTGTTTGGTCCAGGAGCAACACGCGGTGGTGGATTAGTGGATGAAGCTATTGGAAGCTCTAGTTGCCCATGGTATCCTCTATACACCACCTCTTCTTAGTAACAGTATCTTGCATTGAAGAAATTACGAGTTTCAAGTTGAGAAATATGTAAGCGTTTTTATGTCCGACCACAGTGTGTTTTGTTTCTAACATTTTGTTAATGAGAGCGGTAAATTAAATGTGAAACCTGAAATCGCATGCAGGAATATTAAATCTTCTTTAGGTATTTCCAGATATGAACACGGTGAATGATTACCTGTGAAATTTCATCCGGTTTTCAAAATAAATTACTTGTTTAAATCCTTGCAGTTGGAAAGGAAATCTAGAATCCTTTGTAAACCTCAATAAAACGAAACAAACAAATCGGAGTTGGCTCATAATACTGTGCTTGTTGATCTGTGGTAAGGTACGTGGAAGGGTTATTAAAACACAACAGTGATTTATTGCGGTGCGTATAGTCCGTGGAATTAGTTCGAGAAGGAAGACTGGGGCTTCTTATTGAGACTCTCTGAGGCAAGAAGTAACATGGAAACCTTCATTAGTGCTTTCTTGAATCTTCTAGTGCACTCAGACATAAAACGCCAAGCGTTCAAAATATCTACTCTTTGATTTAAAGATGAGTATAGGCTTTGCATAGAGATGTCAAGAAGACATTGCCTATATACGGAATATGCAAATGTGTAACCCGAGAAGAAATGTTGACAACTTGGTCGAGGCGTAAGTTTCTTCTATATTAAATATTATATGCCATTCGTAACTTGAGATCATATTAAAGTTTGAATCGATACTTAATCAGGGGATTCTACAGTTTCAATGTTCTATGCAGGTGTTCAACAATCCTCCATTCCTCCGGGGAAACTGTCAACAACTGGCAAGAACTATAATACAACATCAACGAAAAGGGCAAGGCTATCCTAAGATCAAACTTTGTATAATCTTTCGTGCCGTGAAAGAAGAGTGTTCGTAAATATCATGCTGAAATTAATTATTTCTAAAACGGCTAGATATGGTTTCTTTGTGAAACAAAAAGCAGTTTTAAATTTGCAGCATTTAAAGGGAATAAACCGTGACCCCAAATTTGATTGGGAAAAATCATCAAAGTCTTTCAAATTTCCTCTTATATGTCTCATAAGTACCTCTAAAGATGTGTTTCGACATAAATATTACAAACAAAAGGTAAAGCAAGGAGTTATTCTCCATGAATTTAACAATTCAGTAACAAAAATATTGTCACATGATTAAATAGAGCCACTCATGAATTAGGATACCGGGATACTCTAATTCTAATTGGGGTGATTGTATTTTCACTTTAAACTCCTCTGTCTTATTCCCCCTTCTGCCCTTCTGCTTTTCTTTTGCAGCCTGAGTACTAAGTTTTTCTAAAAGGTTGCTAGCTTTGTTAAACACTTCTGTGTTTGTTCTAGTATTCTGTTCATACTTTTACTGTACAATTTTTGTATTTTTTATTTGTGTGACGAAATAAATGAAATAAAATGAAAAAGATTTCGAAAAACTTTCCTTAACTAACTTCCTGTAAATCCCTGTCAATAGCTGTATGCATAAATCGAGCTAGCTATTGTAAGAAGAGGGGGGGGGGGGTGCGGGCGGCGGGGTCATAAGAAGTGCTTGCTGTAGAGAGGGTGAGCCCTTTAAACCAAGTGTTTGCTTCAAAAAGTCAATATTTGTTTGCATAATTTGGCTATACGGTGGTAGTTACCTGGTCATTACTCATTAGTATGTACATTATGCCCGTGGGGTTTAAGGAACATCACCAGAAATGCAAGACGACATTACGTTTTTGTCATGAAGAAAACAAGAGTATGTTATAGACCCGTACAAACGTAGTTTTACATAAATCCAGTGGGCATCGCTCCCAGATTCTTGGTCAGCAATTGTGCTTTCAAAATGGGGTGAGAGAGGGGCATCTCTACACCTAAGAGGGTGGGGAAGAAAACCTTTCATGTTCCCTTTCTTTATGCCCACGTGCAATTCATGAAATTATGTGTGACGGTATAATGTATTCCGACCAGTGGGAGGGGGTATTATAGGGGGCTTTACCCCAGTCAAGGCGTTCGCCATCCTCACTTGTCCCTCAGTCTGCTCTTGTACAAAGGTATGCGGTTTACAGAAGCAATGCGCACTCACAAAAAATTTTCTTTTCCCCCACTGTGCCCTCCCACACTTTGAAATCTGTGGGCACCTTTGATTCCGACCTACATACCTGGTATGTCTCACGACCGTGTAGGTCCTTTGCTGGCTGGAACTTTAAAGCATGAAGTGAAAAGATGAGAAAAGTTTTGTAATGAAACAAAAATAGCTTCAAACCTACCGGTAAACTGGGAGGTTGGAGAAACCTTGGTTGATAAGGATTTTGACATATTTCACATTCTGAGGCTTTTTTTGTTGCACACCACTTGCGTAAGCATTTCTTGTGGACGTATTCTGTAGACCCTTTACACCCGCAAGGCGCCACCAACCTATTTCGTCCTGTGGATGAACAAGTAATCGTCACAGTCCGTGACGTAGCTAGGATTTTGTGTTTGGGGGACTCTGGGGGGGGGTGAAGATTTTTGTAGGGGGCTCGCGTTTACTATCTAAGCGGAGAGCCACCATAGGTTGGCGCGGAGCGTACCAAGAAAATTTGAGACTTTAATACATCCCAGATCGCCGGAAATGGCACTTGCCAGGCTTGATAGCAGCCATCAAGAAGTGCAATTTTTGTGAACAAAATGTAAAGTTTGATTTTATTTTATTACACATTTCTGTGAGGAGGGATTAGCTCAGCTGGTCGGACTTTTGGTCCAAGGATTGCAAGTTAGAATCCCGTTTTACTCTGTGGCGTACCCAGGATTACTCCCACGGGGGGCATGCAGAATGTTGTGTGATCGCCGTCCTGGGGGAGGGATCTAAGGGGAGGGGGTGTACCCTCCCCTTTGAAAATTTTTGAAAAATTAGGTGTCCTTACATGCAATCTGGTGCCACATATGCTACCTTTTGAAGTAAAATTTGTGTTAAAAAATTTACGTATTTGTAGGAACTAAAAAAAATCGGCATCAGTGAGAGGGGCATGACCCAATGGCCTCCCCTTATGTACGCCACGGAGTTTACCATCTAAGCGGAGCGCCACCATAGGTTAGCGCGGAGCGTTCCAAGAAAATTTGAGGTTTTAATACATCCCAGATGGCCGGAAATGGCACTTGCCAGGCTTGATGGCAGCCCATCTCAGCTGATGTGCACTGTCTCGTAAGGTATTTTTCGATTGGCTGATGGTATCGTATCGTATCGATTGTATCCTTTGTTAAGGTTAGGGATTAGTTAGGGATTAGGGTTAGCATTAGCCCGTCATAAAAATTCTTCTTAGACAGTAAGCATCGGCCCGCCCATCAAGATGTGCAATTTTTGTGAAAAAAAAAATGTAAACTTTGATTTTATTTTATTCTCAAACACATTTCTGTGAGAACAGATTAGCTCAGCTGGCCGGACTTGGATTGCAAGTTTGAATCCCATTTACGATCTGCGCAGCGCCATTATGGGGTTGGCGTGGAGCGTTCCATAAAAATTGAGATTTTAAAGGAGCTGAGTAGCCGCCAAAGTAGAATAAATTCTCGGACCCGCCGACTTCATTACGTCACATCCGGTTATGCTTCTTGATTTATCGATTCGATCCGATACCGATACTTATCAAAGCCATGCATGCAGTGTGTCTGGTGTAACAGTACACTTGTTACTGTCGTTAACAGTACTAACGTTAGCCTAACTTAGGCTAGCGTTAGGCCCTAGGTCTACCACGAAAAACAAACTCATTGATGAAAAAAAGTTTCAATACCTGCAAAATCCACAATGTTGTTCATGAACCTCCTGCAGATGATGCGCGAAATAGGCGTGTGCCTTGACACTAGTATCGCTAATATACTACATACGTACGTACATTGAAAGTTGTGTGTGCTACATGCCTGGGTAGATGCATCGATAAGAACCGATACAAGTGGAAACGATTCAAAATTGCCGGTGCCAGAAGAAAAAGTAACGAACTAGAAATTCAAAAAACAAATTGTAAAACATCTTGCAAGTGTAAAATCAAATAAACCAAGAAATAGTATAGGAACGTTATTGCAAAATTACTTTGCAGGATTATTTTAAATGAGAATATAAAACCCATTAGGATTAATATTTTTAAAATTAGCCCCGCACAGAGGGTAATCATCTCGTTTCGTATGATGTATTTATTTTGGAAGTACGCCACTACTCAGCTCCTTTAATACATTCCAGATCGCCGGAAATGGCACTTGCAAGGCTTGATAGCAGCCATCAAGATGTGCAATTCTGGTGGCAAAATGTAAACTTTGATTTTATTTTATTCTCAAACACATTGAGTTTGCAAAACCAATACGAATCTATTCAAAATAATTCAGAGTGGGTGAATTGTTTTGGCCAGATCGAGGGTGGGGGAGGGGGGCGCTTGGGGGTAACGATTTTGTGGGGGAATCGCGCCCCCAATTCCCCCCCCCCCCGTAGCTACGCCACTGATCACACTAGCTACAACACGCTTTAACTTAGCGTGCAAAGAATAGCACCGTTTATATCATGTTCACCTCCTCCCGACCTGTCGTGCCTAACAGATTCAGGAAGTGCAATGGCCAGAGGAAAATACTTCACATTTCAAAACTGCATTCCCTGTGTGACATAGAACATCTTGTATTCTGCAAAACGCCTGAAATTCAACCAGTGCCTGAATTTTCAATCGTCGTTTTACATACTTACCCTCGTTTCTCTCAGTCTCAGCATGGTCATACTCAGAAACTTTCTGCAGGGAGAAACTTGCTAAAGTAAACCGTCATCATCGGTTAGCGAAATGCCAAAAATGCCTCCCATATTGACGGAAATGGCACTGTTTCTGGTGCCTTAAAAGTTACATCGTAACCATCATCTTTCGGCTTTTTTAACAACCAAAAATTTCAAAGATCAATGTGATAAAACTGTAACAAGACTTTTTTTTTGAGAGGGGAGGGAATTCCCCTCTGCCTCCCATTATGTGCGGCCATTAACTCAGCAATGCATTAGGGTAATGAAATGCTCAGTCTTTATCAGATCATTGATTGATTCCTAAGTGGTCAGGGTAGGATAATGAGCATTTCATGCTGATGCATGAGTATAGCAACTTACTCCAAGTCATTTTCATGTTTAAGGCCGATTCACACTTCAGTATAGGGCTGGAAAGCTATGAAAGTTGAACACTTTTGAACTCTGAGCTCTGTCCGTGATTGGTATAGAAGAGCGAGCGACGACCACTGTATATGGTTCTAATAGCTTTGTAGCGCGTGAAGCTTTGGAAGTATACCGGTCTTATAATTAAGAGAAAACACCTACACGTTAAAGTGTGTATGCTTCGTTTAGTCGTTCTTATTTCAAAATCATGTTAAAGACTATCCAACATTTTATCAATTGTGAGTGTACCTATACATCTTACTAGCTCTCTTCATTTCCTGTCAGCTAACAGTAGGGTACTGCAATGGAACTGTCTGTTGCCATGGAAACTGACGAAGCATGCAGGTGATCAACTACCGGCAACGTTGGCCTTTCCATGTCTATATGACGTTCTCTACTGCTCAGTTTTTCATATTAAAAAACAGTCTGTGTATTTAATTTGGTCATTTTCGAAAAACGCAAGAAACATAGACTGCTTACTATACCTCAAGTTTAAAAGGTCTTTAAGATTAATCCACCCTCTTTAGCAACCACAAGGATCAGGGTCAACGTAAAGCTGGGATAAGACAGGTGCTTGACTTAAGATCGAGTCATTTCATGTCGTGAATGGTGAATGGTTGTGATGGTTATCATACTGCGTTTCTAGGAACATTCAACTCTTGTAACACCTGTCTGAAGAAAGGCATTTTTCTCTTCCTACTTCAGATTAAATCTCCAATGAGCGTTTGGGTGCTCTACGCGGAGTAATTATTTGTTATTTCAGTTGGTGATAGAAATCATTGTCAAAGTCATTGTCATAGCCTCTGTAAACGCCAGTGGCGTCAAAGGCAATAAGCCATCGTGCCCTCTACCGCCCCTAATCTGTAACCTAACATACTCTTTGACATTAAATGGTTTATGGAAACATGCATACCTCTTCCATTTTTTGTTCCTTGGCATATTCTGCACGTCGGTTTATCGAATTTGACGTCTGTTTCCGTCAGCAAGACATGATTGAATGTTGGTTCTGCAGTGGTTTTATTCTCTCCGAGCAATTCATTTTTGGTAGTTTCGCAGGTGCCGTCCGTAACATCATGCTTAACTGCGTTTCCTGATGAAGCTAGTAACGCACACAACTGTAAAAAATTGAAAAAATTACATACGGTTTAAGGCATTCTCTTTTTTAAGGCATGTATGATACATGGCTTCGTATAAGTTGTGGGGCATGGGGTACGCAGGATATTGTTGACAACCCCCTCCCTCCCTGACAACGGTCAAGGAGGGAGGGGGTGTCAAACAAAGATATATGAATATCCTCTACTAAATTCGTTTAAGAAGTTTCCACAACTCCTTATAAACCGTCAACACTGTGAACTGCGACTGTCCACGGTGCGCGTGTGTGGTATGTTGTCCACACGATCAATATTTTGATGACCTAACTTTCCAACTCTCCATAAATAAACATTTATCGGTATTGTAAATCTAATTGGGGATTACATGACAGATTGGTTGATTGATAAATATATAAATATTTTGAATATTCCGACTTGCCATTCCATATCGATTTATTCTGAATTAGAAGCACTATTTTCTTGAGTTAACGTCTGGGCGTTTTGCCTTTTTGCCACTATATATTGTTCTTCTTCCTATAGGCAGAATACATTGTCAAAGGGTCAGAGAGTGATATATAGGCCAGGCACCTTTGTGTTGAATCACACCAAAGGTGCGACTTTGAGACAAACAGTACAAAAATTATTATGTCTACCTTGTTAGACTTATGTTCTTACATAAGCAAAATAGAACGCCTTGGAATTATAATAATTAGGTGATTTAGGTCTGTAAGTCTAACTTTAAAAAAAGCGTAATGAACGCTGAAACAAAAAAATATTTGCATTTTCTGCATAAAAAATGCAAATATTATTGTTGACGAAGTCTAAAAGGGCTTATCTAAGTCATCAACTTGGTGGAGCACAACAACGAATATACCGTTTAATAATGGTAGATAATGGTATGCTAATTTAACCATAGTTTTGTATTTTTTTCCACACATATCTGTAAAAACTTTTTATAAATGTTCCCAAATGACAGAGACCGTTAGAAGTTCAACTGCCGCAAAAAATCTCCATCTACGAAAACTCTGGGAGTCAAAAAGATGCATGAGTCCTTTAGAAAACCCAAGGAGTTAGAGTTAGATGAGGTTTTACGGCTCAGATTCTAACCAATAGACGTGTTGGAAAATTCGGTACTTCCGGTCGGGTCACACCGCAGGGTCAAGTGTACCATGACAACGAGCTACGTGTTTAGCTCTGCATGCTCAGCATGCAACATCCACCGCTGGGACACTGTAAGCGTGGTACACTTCACCTTTGACCCATTCCCATATTGCATTGCGTGGAAACATTTCCCAACTCGTCTATTGGTTGAAGTCGGGCGGAATGCTTTGAGTTCTAAATAAAACAACTGCGAAACATTTCTTTGAAATTTTCCCAGGATAATGTTTCGTATCGAAACCTAAGGCTTTTACGGTCTTAAATTGATGAATCATGACCCTCAGTTTCATGTCAATGAAAGTCCAGAAGCTAATTTTAATGACCGTTGTAAACGTAAGAGGGGGCTGGGGGAGCTTTAGCCAAAATATGGTGGGGCGGAAGCATGCTTCCTCCCCCCTCCTCGATTCAAGGACCAAATCCCTTATTTGCTTCCTCTGTAAATGTCCAAAATTTGCAGTAATTTTCCTTAACCTAATATGTTGCACCAAATTGCATGTAAGAACCCTCAAATATTGAAAATGCCCAAAGGGGAGGTGGACACTCCCTCCCGTAGACCTCTCACCCAGAACCGGCGGTCCGAAACAACGTTAAGCCCCCAGTCTCCAACAGTTTCCTGCGCCTATGATGAACAAAACATATTATCTAGACCAAGTCACGATATCAACTTTTCCAAACGTTTCTAAATTGTATGCATGGAAAAAGTTAAGTTAAAATGAAGTTGATGCATAGACGGAGGAAGCTGGGGGGTGGCCCCCGTCAAAAATGTGGTGGGTGGAAGTATGCTTCCGCCCTCCTCAATTCAAGGACCAAAACCCTTTATTTGTTTCCTCTGTAAAAGTTTCAAAAATTTGCTGTAATATTCCTTAAAATTTGTACGATGTATTGCACCGAATTGCATCTAAGAACCCTCAAATATTCAAAATTTTTCTAAAGGTGGAGGGAGACACCTCCTCCCCTTAGACCCTCGCCCAGGAGGGCGGTCCGAAACAGCCTTCAGCCCCCCATCAAGAAAGCTTCCTACGCCTATGAGTTGGTGGCGAGTTTATCATATAATATAGCAACATTTATTAATCCTAACCTCTTCATCGTCCACCTCGTCGTCGTCTTTTGTTGCAGCCATTTTTCTGAATTTTCACTTCTAAAAGTCTTCAACATGCGTTTCTTTCGATCGGTTCAATCCCTACGACAATTTCAACGTCTTCTTTAACTCATGAGTCATGTCAAAATAAGTCTACTTGAATATTCCTGAGTACTCCATAGATTTCAAGGATTTTCTAGAAAGCACTCCAATTAAAACACATTCAGCTGTCATGATACAGTCGTGGTTTTCATCAAAAGATAGGTGTATATATGTAATGTAAGTATTGCGTCAATTCTTCCAAGGAAAGCCGACGCAATGTTATTGTGCTCCTACCATAGTAGCTTTCTTGATTACTATATTCTGGTTAAACGAATGAAATATAGTGTCCTGATTATCCTGATCGACTTATGCGAAAAGATCATAATTTCCAAACAATATTATTGAATGAAAGAAATGTGCCTTACAAAACACCTGCGTTTGCTTATCAAATAATGACTTGATGTTTCAGTCACACACGGTGACTAAAGGGAGTTCACAGTGAGGAGCTTTGAAAATACGGAAGCTTCCACAGCGCGTTCGTCAGAAAATCGACACCCAGATTTTGGACATGTAATGTGCATAATTCAGTGTCGTTGCTATGCTTCATTACTTTAATACAAGACCGGAGACACTTAAACATTACTTTGACAAACGACGTACAATTCGTGCACGGTGCTTCAGTATTATTGAAATATCAAAAATAAAAAAAATATTAAACACTTGTACATACATCATGCTTTATAACATAATGCGTTAAGATAAAAAAAAGGAAAAGGTGTGAGGAAACTCTCTTATAAGCACGGACCTGTTTGCAATAAAGATGTGAAAATGTCTCGTCTATATGCATTCCCAGAAATGAAATTCACCTCGTACGACAGGAAAACCATGCTGCGATACTGTATGTGGTATTCATATATGTCAGACATATTAGGGTTATTCTTATATGATTAACGTAGTTCGTAAAGCCCTGGGTGAGTTTTCAGTCTTTCTTTCAGTCGTAAAACTATTCGTCTTCGATTGCAACTCGCTGACTGGAGTGTGATTTTTTGTCTTAAAGTAAAGTTGACGATGGTGAAAATTTACATGCTCTTCCTTGGAGCTAATCAAATGAAAGAGTAGCTACATGGGCGGATACAGAGGGGGGGGGGGGGTGACTAGGGTGACTAGTCACCCCCACCAACTGTGGCACCCATTTATAAAAGGAGAATTTTGTAAATATAATGAGGTTAAAATAAGAAGAAAAAGGAAACTTGAGAGTAACATGAGGCACTTATAAGGCTATATCTAGAAACTACCAAATTTCTGGAGATGTATGACAGAAATGCCCAGATGAGAAAAAAAAAGTTTTGTCTGATTTCTGGGAAAAAATCCTTACAACTGTCCAATCTGTGGTACTATTTCAGGCCCTGAATATGAAAAACATTTATCAATTATTGTACCATTTCGCATCTGAGCACACATAATTAAACAAAATTTTCTAAACTAAGTGGAGTGGACACCCCCTCCCCTTACACCCTCGCCCCCAGAACACAGCTCAATAGTCACCCCCTTTAGAAATTTCTGGATCCGTCACTGAGTTATGGGTTCCTTAAAATCTTAATGGAGCGGTGCTGGTTTGGGTCGATTGGAGCTACTTTGGCATAAAAAATTGTGTGCTATCTACCATAGGCATAGGAAATGGGGGTGGGGGGGGGGCTAAAGCCCCCACTCCAAAATATGGTGGGTCGGAAGCATGCTTCCGCCCCCTCAATTCCAATTCAAGGACAAAAACCAACTTTTTGTTTTCTCTGTTAAAAATGTCAAAAATTTGCTTTCTCTTTTTGCTTTTTTTTTTATTTTGTTTTTCTCTCTTTTTTTTTGTTTTCTCTGTTAAAATATCAGAAACTTGCAGCAATTTTCCTTAAAATTTGCCCAACGCATTGCGTCAAATTGCATCTAAGGAGGCTCAAAAAATTTTCCAAAGGGGAGTGGAACCCTCCTCTTTGACCCCTCCCCCAGAACGGATAACGTTCAGCCCCCCAATCGAGAACAGCTTCCTACGCCCATGCTATTCACTGCCTTTACCTCACAACTTACCTGCCCATAAGTGCTTGCTTTTGTTGAAAAATTCAGAAGAATTTTCTTGCAATTCTAGATTTATTTTTTATAGTTCTAACATTTCCCTAATTTGACATTTTTTTAACAGGAGGATGCTAACATTCGATGCAACTCTCAGCTCCCAGTTACAGTAGTTTTGGACGGAATTGTAGAAAATGAAAGAAACGAAAATATTCCACCTTGATGGATGACCTAAATACCCCTGATGGTCAACGTTTGGCAGCTGTCCACCGTAAAACCATGGAGCTACCACCTGGTCCAAATATTAGTAGACCGGGAGCCCAGAGGGGTTAGCTGAAGCGGGAAGGTTACCAATTTTTATGTTCGTTACTGTGTCTGGCGTGGCTTCAAAGTCAAGAAAGTGGACGTCTGCCGGGGTCCCTGGTGTTGGGCGTTGTAATGGGGTTCACAGACCTCAGTACCCCCAGGTAGGCAACATGACCTAAAAAGGTTACACCATGTAATGGAAGGCCATATTCTCGACATCTTTGAGTGAGGCTTGCCAGACATTTTTAAGTGTTGGAAGGGGTCTGTCAAACGCCAGTGATGACCCGACGGAAGTAAGCTAGATGACCTCGGAAGGTTACCCAATGAAATTTACGGCAAAATATCATCAGTGTGCCTTGGTGAATAGGAAATGGCCTTCGCCAGACATTTTAAATGTTGGGAGGGGTCTGCCAGACGCCAATGAATGTGCCCCTGGTGGAACTCAGCTAGATGACTTCGGAAAGTTACCAAGCGGAAATTACCGGAAACTATTCAACTTGCCGTCGTAAATGAGAAATGGCCATCGCCAGACTTTTTAAAGGCAGTAGGCAGTCGCTCCAAAATT
Source organism: Holothuria leucospilota (assembly GCA_029531755.1). NCBI lineage: Eukaryota > Metazoa > Echinodermata > Holothuroidea > Aspidochirotida > Holothuriidae > Holothuria > Holothuria leucospilota. The sequence continues at coordinate 66,005,534 of CM055962.1, forward strand.
GGCGTTGAAAAATCAGCAAATTCTTGCAAATCTCCTCATATTGCATTACAAGCACCTCTGAAGACGTTTTGAACATAACTATTACAAACAATAGGTAAAGCAAGAAGAAATTCTCCTTGAATTTCACAATTCACGAACAAAAACATTATCACATGATCAAAATAGGCCATTCATGAACAAGAGTGACGGGGCACACTAACTCTGATTGGGGTGACTGCCTATTGCCTTTAAGTGTTAAGAGGGGTCTGCCATACTACGCCAGTGGTGACCCTCGGGGAAGTACGGTAGATGACCTCGGAAGGTTACCCAACGAAACTTACGGCAAAATGTCCAGCATGCCATTGTGAATGGGAAATGAAACTTGCCAGGCAATTTAAGTATTGGGAGGGGTCTGCCAGACGCCCCTGCATTTGCCTCCCTCTGGAGTAAGTACGCTAAATCATGACCTCGGATGGTCACCAAATGAACTCAATGCAAAGTTTGCACCGTGCTTTGGTGAAAAAGAATTGGGCATTGCCAGACATTTTAATGTTAGAACTTCCCAGAGTGTGCCCGGAGAAGAATTAAGGCAAGATGACCTCGGAAGTTTACTTCAAAAAATCTCATGCGCAATATATTCAGTACTGTAACACTGTGTGAATAATGAATGACATTAAATATTGGAAATCTAGGCCTGACGCCCCTGAAACTCCCCTTGTTATGAACAGGTCAAGATATCATCTTCCCAACAAAATCTTATTAACTATTTATAATTCTCTAGAAGTCCATCATCTTACAGTATCTTGCTATGGGGTTTTTCCTCCCCACCTTACACCGACAAACTTTTTGTACTCCAAAAGCGGGCTGTCCGTATCATCTCAAATGTTCCACCATACACCGATGCACTTCCGTATTTTATAACCTTAATATTCTTACTTTAAAAAATCACTATAAATACCAGTTAGGCATCTTCCTATAAAGACACCACAATGACCCACTCCCCCATGATCTGAATTCGTTTTTCCACCCAAACAGCACTCATCATAACTATACTACCAGAGGAAGAGATAATCTAATGTGCTCACTCTCACGTGAGAAGTTATGGTGTACACCTCTGGAATTCTCTTGATACTAAATTACGAAGTTCCCCTAATATTAATTTGTTTAATGAGTACTTCAACCAATTTCTCTTTTCCCTATATCTTGTTTAATTTGTTCCTTGTGTATTATGAGCCTTAATTCCGTACGATTCATTGCTGCACTTTTCTTTACAATAGCAGTGTGTTGATTGTTCAAGTGATTAAGAAATTTGTCTAGTTCTTCACGACCGTGTCGCCATACCACAAAGGTATCATCAACGTATCTGAATCGCACCGTGGGCTTCAAGTTATGAGTGGCTATGGCTATAGTCTCAAAATGGTCCATAAAGATATTAGCCGTGATAGGAGATAAGGGGAACCCATTGCCTGACCTTCACATTGCTCATAAAACTGGCCATGCCATTTAAAATACGTGGAATTGAGGCACAGTTCTGTGAGATGAACAATTTCTTCCCATGTCATTTGTGTTCTTTGATGGAGAGTTGGGTCAGCCTGTAATCTAGCACCTATTACCTTGCAAGCGTCATTAATAGGAACATTGGTGAAGAGTGAAACAACATCAAAACTGACAAGGATATCACTTGTTTCTATTGATATCTTCTTAGCCCTTTCAACAAAGTGTTGGGAGTTTTTAATGTATGACATCCCCTTGCCTAATAAGGGAGTCAGTATGTCTGCAAGATGCCTGGCCAAATTGTAAGTTTTGAGAAGTATTAACCCGATTAAGGAACGTATGAAATCAAAGTGAAGTTAAATGACAAGTATTACTGATGCCATCTTTGTTTCGGTCTTCAGTGTCTCTCACTGATCACTTGTTTATTCATACTTAGTAAAAATCCTCAACTCATATTGGTTCATTACGGTCAGGTGACCGTGCATTATCCTAGGATAACCGCACAGTAAATTACGAACAAAATCACCGGCGGATGAATACAATAATACCGTACTATATACTGTACTCACCTTCAGATAGCCTATGGCTGGCTTGGCACATAGAACAGCATAAGCATAGCCTGCTCTATGGTTTGACCCTCACGTCAGGGCCTGGCAAGACGCTTCCATTTCTAAGAAACGCTTTTGTTTCCAAATATTACATGAAACCCTCAGAGGCAACGGATCCGTACACGGTTGTAATTCAAAGTCAAATAACCTAGGCCTAAACCTCCATAACGTTACAACTTACATGAAAGGTCCACGTCGACCACTGAATCCTCGAACGAAATCAACATTACTACTGCTGTTAGGACTGAGATCTCTAATATGACAAAACTTTCCTCCAAATGTACGTTCCAATATCAGTAGTTAATCCTAGGCAAATTTCAACATTTGAAGTAGCTTTAAAGTCCAAGAATACCTGAAAAGGTCCGTTTAAGTTTGAACAAATGACGAACAATTTTAAAAAGACCGCGCCTCTTACACGTTCTAAATAACCAACCTAGGGAACAATGTATAGAGAAAATAGCGGAAACCTTGCAGCAATTTAAAATTAGAAATTCACCACCATAAATGTGGACCCAGGAAGAAGAGGAAAACTGGACCAGACGGGTACTTATTTATTTAACTCTGTATGCAAAATGTCAGTCAAAACAGGACTATAATTCTTCAAGGATGAGGGGTTCATATCATGTTCAATTGTTCCTTTGTCATCCATTCCCCCAAAGCCAGACGTGAATCACAGCCGGACGTCATTCCACCTTCCCCTCCCCGCTCATTTATCCCGAAACTCTATTTCTAATTTCCTTGATCTGCCCCTGATAATTGATTTTGCTGAAATTCCACCACAGGTTTGATAAGAAAAAAGAAGAAATGACGTAGGCTAATTTTTAAGCATGATTTTCACAGACTGTGCTTGAATAATGAGTCTGTATTGTAACTTAAAGTCAATGGGCAGTCGAAACAAAATTTGCTTTGAAAAATCAGCAAACTCTTGTAAATCTCCTATATTTGTATTACAAGCACCTCTGAAGACGTTTTGAACATAACTATTACAAACAATAGGTAAAGCAAGGAGAAATTCTGCTTGAATTTCACAATTCACTAACAAAAACATTGCCACACGGTGAATATAAGGCCAGTCATGAACAAGAGTGACAGGGCATACTACTGTAACTCTAATTGGGATGACTTCCTACTGCCTTTAACGTCAGTCACGCCAAAATCAAACAAACATTGAAAAATCCATCACATGCATGCAGCCTAGCACGTATATATGTCAACAGTATGAAGTGCCAGTTATATGTTCATACATAAGTCATATTTATGTTGTTACTCTTGGGTGTTCGAAAATTTAGAGATATTTCAATTTTCGGTCCTTTTCGCTCCCAAAGCAGCTGTAAATTATGTTTGCTTTTTACATTATACCCTTTAAATGATCTCATAAAATCAAACCAAATTCCATTTGTAGCACTGGCCATCTGGGAGCAATTCGTGAATATCGTGTGAAAAGTAGGTCGTCTGGTCAATTAACAGGTGGACAAGTCTGCAAATTTATTGTCAGGTAAAGCCAGATGCCCACTGCATGACTTTTGAACTACGACATGGTTTCTCACGATGTCTAAAGACTCCGTTCGCGACATTAAAAGGTTGCAAAACGTGCAAGGGAAGGTCGTAAGAAGTCGTGGCAATTCTGGAAGTCGTGGCAATTCGCGCGACGTCCCATCGATGTCCGCATCCATGTCGTGAGATGTCGTGAGAATCACATACAAAGTCATATAGTGTACGGTACCACTGAAAATCGTGGATATTCGTAGGTCGCATCCATGTCTTCAGACGTCACAGGAACGTAACAAGACTCTTTGGGGCCATGGACAAGGATAAGTGAGGGACCCAAAACAATGGTATCACAAACCTAATAGCATAAGCCCTCTCCGACCATCCACCCAAATGTTAACAATTATGCAAGTGTCAAGTCTAGGCCGAAGTACAAAAATTGAACATCACAAATACAAATATTTTTTGTTGATATCTGGGACCCGGGATTCCCGGGTACCCTGACCATTGTCCACCCAGTCCACCTACTTGCTACTTTAGATGTCGTAGCTCTCATAACTAGTCACAATCAGTGTAAAAGAAGCGCCGGTGTAAAAGGAAATAATGTCTTCAAAAGTGGAAGTACTTTAGCGAAAACAGTATTTCTAGAAAGAGACAATTCTTCCCACCACACCGGAAGTGCTATAGCCAAATGAAAGCTAGCCTACATATTTTACTTTCTTTTCTCCCTTTTTCATCAAATTCTTGCGGTAATTATGTTAAAGAAGTCTGCACTGGTAAATGACTTTGACAAGGGAAAGTCCGGTCACATATTTATACCTTCATCCAATCATTGATACCAGTGGTGCTCCCAGGAGTTGGTGATTGGGGGACACAACAGAAGATTATGTCGTAATCCCACCCCAGACACCCCACAAAGTCAGTGTAATCGGCAGATCCTTCCTATGTAGCCTCGTTCAGGCACAGTCCTATGGAAAGGGTCTAAGGGGAGGGGGTGTTTACCTCCCCTCTGAGGAATTTTTGTTCGTTTAAGGCGGCTTGGATGCAGAGTGGCGCTATTTTTGGTAAATCTTCGAAGTGATCATATGTTGAAAGATTCTCATAATTCAGTGAATTTTTATTTTGGGAATTTTTATTTTTGATCTGGTGTATGGGACGGGTGTATTGTCTAAGGGGAGGGGTGAAAACTCCCCTTGAGAAACTTTTGTTTACGTTAGGTGACTTACATGCAAAATGGTGCTACCTTTGGCAAATATTTGAAATACAGTTATTGCATCCTTAGAAATTTCATTAGTTAGTGATATTTTGACCGTGGTATGGCACCCGTTTTAAAAAAGTGTATAACGACAAATACATACTTTCAATCTTTCACATCACGCTAAAAACGTTACTGTAAAGGCTACTCGTGATGTAAGATTTCTCTAGGGTTATCCCTTGTTGCGGGCCTAAATAGATTGGACATATACCACTGGTTCTCGGATTGGTACGACATTATTGCCCTGTAACTAGCAGATGCGGAGGGTGAGCCGTGACGAATACTCCCGAAATGCGCCGAAATTTTGCATTGGAACCCTTTCCATGACAGGTCTGGGGTTCGATTCCTGGCGGGGTCATACCAAAGACTTTAAAAATGGAACCTACTGCCATTGTGCTTGGTGCTCAACATAAGCAACGGAGTAGGGAAAACAAGCAAGTGAGCCACAACTGGAAAAAAAGCCGTGGCCGGCCCGACTTAAACCAATTGGTTAGAAACTGAGCCGTAAAACCTCATCTAACTAATCCATGACAAAATCTCATGCAGACTGTGCACCGAGAAACTCAATTCTCTAACAAACTTTATATGCTTATTGGACGGTTAGTCTTTTGCCTGGTAGTTCGTGATAGCTTTCAATTTCATGAAATATGTCTTCTCTTGAATTCGACCGTTTTGTCTTCTTGCAATGTTGTGCTCCTTTGTAATCACTCCTACGGAAACGCACAATCGGCCTAGTAAAATCCCTTACCAGTAAATAGAGCAAATACGTCTGAGACGGTATTGATAATAAGCACAGTGATGAGGTGTTGGTGGGAGCTCACGCTTTAATTTTGATTTTGCCAAAAATGTAGGAGAATTTTGAAAGTTTTAGAACAACTTGTGATAGAAATTGATTTAAATAGATCCATCACTCAGACGAAAACACACCTCGCCCTACCCCCACATAAATATATTGCTTAAACGCCTTTTGCGCTCATTTAAAAGAAATGTTCGAAAATTTTTAGAAATCGATTGGGGGCACGTGCCTCCCCCATGCCCCCGTGCCGGGGACACTGACTAATATATACAACCTTACATGTCTCTCGCACAAAATGATTGATATGGTTTGATAGCTGACTCGAAAGGTGAACATTGCACTTAATATGTTAGGCCTGAAAAAGAAGGTTTCATGTAACTGTAATATTTTTACTGATTATCAAAGTTGTTACAGTTAGATCTGTGTCTTCAGTTGAAGTTTTAAAAACCTGATGATTTATATCTTAGCTAAAAAGTTGATATTTTGAAACGGTTACCCGTCTTTCCTGTATTAATTAGATGATTACAGTTGAGAAAATCAAAGTGAATATTATCTGCTGAGCCAGGGGCGTACATATGATTTTTCTCTGGAAGGGAGAAGGGCGAATCGGAGGAAACGAGTCGAGCAAACCTCCTTGCACTACGCGCGGTGCGTCTAAGGGAGATGTACCTCCATTAGTAGGTGACGATTTTTAAAAGAATCATCCAGATGTTGCAATTTGGTGTTAAATGTTTTTTCATATGTTTGTATGTGGAGGGGAGGGTGGGGATCCTGCAGCCATTTGTCTTTACCATTAGTGCGAAACTAAGATATTCCAACTAAGTTTTTTCTTGAACAGGGGGTTCGATGGATTCGTTCTGAACCCCTGGAACTCCAACCCCCACAGGAGTAGGACCAATCCTGTGAATGGGGAGGATCTCTCCTTCCGTTTGTGGAAAATATCGCGTCAACTGGCTTAGTGTTCGTAGGCACCCCCACCTTCCAAAATCTTTCATATGTACGGGCCTGCCTGAGTAGGACCCTGTGTTGAACAAAATACTGTAGCAATTACCCAATAAAAATGGATGTGATGTCACATTTTAATAGTTTAACAAATCACACAGATGTTATCGAGTTCGCCAGAGAGTCGAGGGGACTTTGGAAAAAGCTGTTAGAAGCAAACAAATGGTAACAGATTAAATAAATTGTTACAATTTGTATCGATCAAACGAGGAACGGTAATGCAGTGAGCAAAAGGTCAGAGCACTCTGTCAGTTTTAGTTAAAGTTAAACATCGCCCTCTTTCCATGAATTGTCCCCTTTTCCTCGCCGAATATGAAAAGCTGAATTAAACCAAACGAACACACTGACGTGCACTGACAAGATTGAAATCAAGCTGCTATCAATCAAGGGGAGGGGGAAGGGGCAGTGGCATAACCGGGATTTTTCAGTCGGTGCTCTGGAGGAGCTCAAACCTTTACATTTTCTGATGTAAAGCATTCAAAATCAATTTGCATAGTTGTCCTGGACGTCACATTCGCATTGGTTCCTTTATGCCCCTAAAAGAGATTTGCCAAATCCGATTTTCCAACTTATCCTCCTTCTTTTCTGAAGACTAAATTGCTAAAACATGAAAAAGTAGGGACACAATTCTCGAGGCATGGAAAGTGAAATTTCCGGAAAGGGGGGGGGGGTCATTTTTGGCCAAAAAGATCTTGATACGGCACCTCAACTTCATGGTGCTCCGCTTATACTGGCCTAATGTGGGGAGCTTACTCGTCGATCGTGCACCCCAAAACACTTCTGGATACGCCTCTCTGATTATCGCTCTAGTTGCATACTAAAACAACGAGAATCTGCCATCTATCATATATATACGTAATAGTTGGAACATATTTTCAACGTTTGACACTGTATGCATAAGCCTATATACATACGCAATATCTTTTATTTAGAAAGAAAAGAAAACTTTTTGGAAAAGATTTACAGCATTGTTAGCCCAGGGTAGGTATCATCCCAGGCTGGCAGATCGAGAATTTCCTGTCTTGTCATTGCGCAAGAAGCCCAGAATCTCTTTCAAAATAATTTCTGTGATTCATGTAGTCGTGTATTATATATGCTTCAATTTTCAATTAAATCAAGTCTTGAGCTGTTATGTAATACGTAGTCCCTTAGCCGTATTTTACAGCAGGCTACATGTGCCCCTTATTAAAGGTACGAGACTCCTGATAAAGTTTATTGTTACTTCTATCCTTTTTTGTGGCTCGTATAGGGAGGTTTCACGCATGCAAAAGTTAACTGAAGCTAGCCGTACACAACACGACTGAGCACACCGCAACCCAACTCGATCGTCGGGTCGCCAACAGTCGTGAGGTGTGCAAGAGTTTAAGATTGCGATTGACAGTTTTAAGATCAGTTTTAAGTCACGCCGACTTAAGTCGGGAAGAACCAACATGTTCGGTCTTCCCGACTGAAGTCGGCGCGACTTAACACTGGTCCTAAAACTTCCAGTCGCAGTCATAAACTCATGCACACTATACGACAGTTGGAGATCCGACGATCGAGTTGAGTTACGGTGTGCAAAGTCGTGTAGTGTACGGCTGGCTTAACGTTACCGTGTTCTGGAGGACAAGCAAACACACGCGGATGATAGGTCATGTAGGCTACTAAAGCAGTGTGGTGCGTGGCGTGCGCGTTCACTGAATTTGACCCTTTGACTTTTGGTGCAAGCTCCCTATACAGTGTCCCAAAAAGGGGTCCTTGGACGAGTTAAGTTGAAGCGACACTTGGTTCAACCTTAGAATGTTTTACGTTGTTCACCAGTGAGCTTTTTATCTGGACTAGTACTGACTTTTGGGGATTTAAAGCATTTCTGTTTCAGATGCCATCACATCGAACCTAACATAGTCATAAGATTTATAAATGCTTACAAAAACTGTTAGTTGCTTGTTTTCTCTGCCATGGAGATCAGATATATTCCAAATGACATAGGTCAACAGTAAATTTCATTATAGTAGAAATGATCATGTAGCAGAATAAGTAAAGTATCTAATATGTTTTTGGCGTTAAAACTGGCCTCGAGAAAGGGCCCATAATTTCCTCAAAACTTTTAACCCGAACTACTTCACAAAGTTGACTGAGAAATTTCGAAATTGTGGGTCCTCTCCTCGTGACCCGATCGTAAATGATGACCATAACTTTTGTTAAGTTATTGCAGATCTATTTATTACTCAACTATATCTGAATAAAGACCGCACGAAGAAAGTTCAGATGTTGCATCAGTCCTCCTCACACCCAAGGGAAAACGGCGTCCCAGGGTGGAAAGAAATGCCGCTATGCGGGTTTTTAAAAACAAATTTCTGTCCGAAGAGGTGTTTTATTGAGGGGTGAATGACACGTAAACATATCACCCACGTCGAAGAAAGGATACACATGTTGGTTACTTCATGTTTTCTTGTCTAGTCAATTTAAAAAGGACTTAATATATAAACATAAATCAGGCTCAAAATCATCTCTAACTGTTGAGTTATTTCTTCTCAAATCGAGAGGAAAAGAAAGTGTTTATGACTAAGTTATAACCTTTGACACTAATATTATTTTATTCATGTTATGACTGGTGTAAGACTTAGCTTCACCCAGTTATACAATCAGCAGTAAAATGTTAGCAAAGTTCAATAATTCGTCGAGCTAAGAACAATTCCAAAGAGAAGTTTATGAAAGCAGTTTACTGATGGCTTACTTTAGGTAGCCTTAAGTTTTTTATTGTTAATTGAATTTTAGTTGATTGTTCATCACATAATGGAGACGGGGGGTGGGTGGGTCATCATCCACACCTGCAAAAAGCCACAAAGTTTTAGAGTTTAAATGTAGACGCTTTTCGAACATACCCCTTTGAAAAGACACGTAGACTGGTTGTCAATAGCGATCAGAATTGACACTTTTCACATTGATATAAAATAATTTTCCTCAATTCATATTATTCACAAGTTTGAGACTTAAATTAAGCAGTCTGTATCTGTAGGTGATAATTTGTCAACAAACTGTTTTCTTAAATATTATTTACGTCAGTTCCTGCTTACAGTTTTCTTCCTAGATACTTAATATTTGCTGTTTTCGACCGAAAACTTTCATACCAGTCTCCTTAGATTTTATTTTTCTTTGCCACTTTGGAAATATAGTAAACTTACTTTACATTTTAGAACCCTTTGTGGTGAAGCCTTTTTACTTCTTTAAAAATGGCACTGCAGAATTCGTTTTGCGGTTTTATTTCCCCATTAAAGAATATAAAGCAATCTACTTTGAAATTTAACCTAAATCTTGCAAACATACTTTTGTTCCCCTTTCAATTATCCGTCAAGATGCTTCAGGACGTAAGTTTTACAAATTAAAGGGTAAACAATAATTTAGCAATGCAGTGCCAAAATATAGTCTCTTAATTACAAAGCACTATTCCAGAGAGTGCGCCAGGTAGGAGGCTAAGGGATTATTTCCCCTCCCCGTTGGGGAAATTTTCCAGCTTCGTGGGTAAGCTTTGATGAAATCCTGGCGGCACCCCTTAACCCTATTTTGAACTTACATGGGTAGTATGCTTATTCGAATTGGGGTTACTGAACTTGTCGTCAAGTTTAATAGTTCTGGAGTTATTACATATTTGGGTATACCGTAGTCTGTGTTTGAACTATGCTACAGATAACGAGAGCATTCGTCCATGTTGCATTACGATCAAAAGGTCAAAGTTGAGGTTTCAACAAATATTCTCCGTTTACAGGTAAAAAAGTCCTTATATTTTCAAGTTACCCTCAAACTCAGTTTTATCTGTTTGAAATATGTTTGAACCCTAGTCTCTAGTACATCCCCAGCTGACGGGTAGTTTTCAAAGCCCGCTAGCTACCTGTTTTTAACAGACTGGTCGTAAAAATTCTACGACAATTTATTTTGCCATGCTCTCTCCAGTTTATCATTCTAAAGTGAAAGCAAAACGTAAAATTTTCCATGCAAACATTTTGTAAAGGTTTGGTCCGAGGTGAAGAAAGAAGAAACTATTTCCAAAGAATGAAGTCATCCCTGTGTTCCCTCACGTCGCTCATGGTTGTGACAAGGAAAATATACGAACTATTTATTTCTGGTGTATTTTTAATCTCTTTCCCAATCAATCAGATCTTTAAAACTGAAAAATATATTAAGCATTCTTGGGGAGAGAGAGAAGTAGGCCTACGTTTAAATGAGAAAAGAATGATTGATATGGAAGGAACTTGAAGCAGACAGTAATTGTCAACAAATATTGTATATTAAGTTAAACATGATAATTTTCAGGTAAACTTTATGTGAAATGTGTTTAAAGTTATCCGTCTGGAGACTCGCGATAAGGGTGCACTGACAAAATTAGCGAATGACTAAAGGGGGATTTGGGATGAACTTTACCTTACACGGCGTTTGGGGTTGTCATAAAATGACATCGTTTCTTATAGTTTCAAATTGTGCATGTTTAGTGAACTAGACTTTGGAAGTTCAACATGAAGGGATCTATGCATGTGGTCGCCAGGTTTTTGAAAAAGAGGTCGGAAACATGAGTGGTCTGCTATAAGCCCCTTGGAGTGGGTTTCAGTTGAACAGTGGAGAATGGCAAAACTCCCGAAGCCAGAGCGAGTAGAATGTGTTACGTATTTTAAAGCCTGTAAGTGGTATAGCCTTCGTTAAAACTTGAATTCTAAAATACACTGTTAAAATGTTGGGTTTGGGGTTTACTGTTGTTATAATTTTAGTTTGGTAGATGAAATCCCTCCTGAGTCAGGAGTCCATATAGTTGTAGCTTCGATTATCATCTCTTTTCTTTGGTCCCAACTAGAAACAGCAAGAATCAAGTCACTCGGGACTATGCACGTAAGAAGAAAAGTAACTTAGGCTAACAAACTTCACTCATTCAAGCAACCGAACTGCATGAGAAAATGATATGAAACAATTGCCTTTCTTCATTCATCTGACATTTATCACTTCGAAGGTTTCTTGCAGCGTTACACTTTGGAGCCATCCCCGAGAAAGATTGCCTATCGGACGTGTTCTTTTTACCGGGGGAGGGTGCTTACACCGTTTTAATTTAATCCTTCATCCTTCATTAAATCCTTCATCTCCAGCGAATTGTTGAATTTAGATTTTCCTGCAACCTGTCCAAGAGATCGGCTCCTACTTATTCCAGGGAAAAGGACTGCATGCCCGCTCCCTGGTTCGTAAGCTTGTGGTGTGCAACATTCAAAACGAGCTTGATTCATTCAACTATGATCACGTGATTGCAAATCTCTACAAAAGTTAACAAAAAATTTCCGAACAGATAACAAGCGAACACATTAAAAAAGGAAGCAAATGGAATAAAATATGTAAAAGTCTTAATATGTCTCGATCAAGATTCGAGACAAAATAACGCAAATTTCAAAAAAAAAGAAAAAAAAATAGCATGATCGTCATAAGGATATATACATATATATATATGGAAGAATAATCTCCTCACAGATCAAACTTTTAAACTAAAACGACTATTTTTTTCTCCTTCGAAATATACATTATACGCTTGTAATGTAACAAAAGAGGTTTTCAATACTTAAAAGGTGGTCCAAATATTAAAAAAATCCTTCATCAAGTGCAACGAAAGTGCCACCCCAAGTAAAGATTAAATGTGTTTTAAAAGTTCACAGCCATGGGAAGAAAAGTATTGTACCGCTTTTTCGACAAAATTTGATGTCAAATTATTTTATCTCGTTTGCTTTCCATTAGCAAACTTCTAGTGGAACTACATTAAAAACATAATCATGTAACATTAAATAAAGCATGCCTGCCTTTCGTGTTTCACGTTGTTTGTTTTGAGTAACTTAAATGCTTTCAACCATAGGGGCACCAGGAGGTAAACTTGGGGCTGCATTCTCCCCCCCCCCACCCTTGGGGCGGAAAATTTTTCATTTTCGAAGAAAATATGTGCTATGTTTTAGAGCATATATGCTTAAAATTTCGGATAAAAGTGCAGCCTCCAAACAAAAGTGGCCAGTACACTTATGCTTTCAATTCTGCTTACGATTTTCGGCCTCAAAATGCGTGACGTCACCACTAACGGAGGGGTAAGGAGAGAAAACGGACTTCCATTCCTTTTGTTCTATCGGGTTTGGGATTTTAAAACCGTTCAATCGGAGGGTAAAAATTCCACAGATGAAGCTTTTGAATTATGATTTCATTTCTTATTGTTTCTTCTGTCTGCACTTGAGAGAGCTACCACAATGTATTTACACATATTGCAATTTAGTATTATGCGACTTTTATCAAATCATTTTTTAAAATGAAGTATGTATGCCTAAGTCGTCATCTCACGTGTCAGAGCCTTTGGCTTACCTCGTACCTCCGTTACAAGATGTTTATAGTCATGAATCACCCATTTATGTTAGCTTACACTTAACACGTTTACGTCAAAGGGACAACTATTCTGATCTGGAAAACATGCATCACTTCCATATACAGTTGACAAATTTGTCATTATCCTGAAGGCGTAAATTAAACAAGAAATGTAACAAATCACCCTCACATTTCTAACAATCGTTTACACAAACATGATAACATTTTTTATGGCTTTTCTTCCTGATTTTGGTGTAAACACAAAGGCATTAACATGATGATTGAAACCCGCTCCGATTGTCGCTTTGATTCATTGTTTTCACCTCCACTTAAAGTTTGAGAACTCGGTTCTAAAACGAAAAATTGATTCTGACTCGAGACTTAGTCTTCGTGGGCTGGAACATCACACGAGCCACCGTAACTGACAACTAAGGTTGGGTTTGCATTCTCAAGAATGGCCAAAACCCAGGTGATAGACATACGAACAGGCATACATACATACATACATGCAAACATACATACATACATACGCACGCACGCACATACATACATACATACATACATACATACATACATACATACAGACAGACATACATACATACAGACATACAGACATACAGACATACAGACATACATACAGACAGACAGACAGACTAACAATAAGTATAAACTAATTAAAAACAAAAACATTTTAGCCAGTGGTAGAGGAACAGACCCCATGTCACTGTAAATTTCTTTTGGCTCTGTTCTTTGCACAGCAAGTGTTGTGACTCCGTTTAATTACTAAATTATAGACAGAGGAAGGATTTAAACAGTGGTGTAGCAGGATACTGGAATTTTGGGACGGGGGGGGGGGGAGTCATTTTTTGCGCTGGCGAGATTAAAATGCAGTCTTTAACTTTGAACGATTACAATATACTCTGCTTCATGATTTGGGGTCAGTAGATGGCAAGACCTATGAGATGGAAAAATGTCCCCTGTTCCTCTCTGCCATCCCCCGCCCTGAATTTACAACTCAAGGCTATAGTTTATTTTCGCTACGCTTGCTGATATCACATACTATGATTAAAAGTTGTGCTAGTGCGTATGAAACTTCATTCTAATGTCGAACCTTCTAGTCCCTCAGCCACTGGTGAGGTGATGGGCTACCGGCCGCCTGCATGGACACCCCACCCCCGAAATCCATCCAAGGCAAAAATGAGAGTAGATACATTCAAATTGACGACGTTACTAAGTCAACGTCGTTAAAAATTTATTCCATTTCAGTCTAGTAGCAATAAATAACATTATTGAAGCTAAGCGTACTGCAAGTGATTACAAAACAAAGAATGGGTAAGTACCCAAATATTTGCACATTTCTTTAAGATACATAGTAAATGATAATAACTTAACCAAGTAGAAAGCAACAACAAAACAAAACAAAACAAAAAAAAAAACAAAAAAAAAACAAAAACAAAAACAAAAAAAAAAACAAAACAACAAAACCAAAAAAAAATTGCACAGACAGTTTTCTCTGACATGTGTCGCCTGCTTCAATGAAGTCAATTTCTTTGCCTTTAAGTAAGGTCTCATTTCTTTCATAAGCTTTATTTACATACAACAAACCATAAATTTCTATTATGGCACTGAACCCTCGGTTTGTAGGGTCATACAAGTTAATTCTAATTAGAAGCTGTAGCGTAATTTATATATAAGAAATGGAACAGTGAACCCTCTTTCACCGAGATTATTTTTGCAAAATCAAACGGCGGATTCTCTTTACCCCTCCCCCTATGCTCTTCATATCCACCTTGCTTAATCTCAAGTACTTATGAACTGGGACTACCACCCAGGGGGAGGGGGTGCCGATTTTTCCATAAGAAATATGAATTTTGCCCAGGAAATTAAGTGGCAGTACCCCTAAAGGACCTTTTTTCCTCCCAAATGCCTATGGGCTATGGGTAGGATGACAAACCGAAACTTAACGTCGACTTGGAGAAAGAAAAGACAAGACCCTCTGGACAAAAGGTAAATGAGGACTTGTTGGCCGGCGTCAATACAAGTAGGCCCACATTAGAGGTAGTTCCGACAGTGAGTATAAGAATTCAAAAATATACGTAGCTAAGTAAAATATTTGTGTTTAATTATGAATGCGAGTAGAAATCTAGTAGAGGAGGCGGTACTGACAGAAATTTTCCTTCCATTATATAAGACACAATTACATATCTTACCTTTTCTCTAATATGTAAAGAACGTCATACAATTCTCTTTTTTTCAGACTGGAAAAGAGAGAAAGCCCTTTCTTGTCTGATTGATAATCATTACTTCTTGGCCAGAAGTTATCCCTCCACATGGTTCAGAACATCGCTGGAAAAACAGCCGAATATAAGCCTTTGACGTGTAAAGGGTAAATTCGCTCTAAGTATCCGATCCGTAGCCAGACATGGTACTGCAGGAGGCGAGATGGCTAGGGGCAAAACATTTCTTCAGGGTGGAGGCGAGCTGTTGAAAATTTTGCTAAGTCATTTAATTGCAAATTGCAACTTGGAATTTTCTACGTGGGGGGGGGGGCAAAATTTTTCTCGGAGGCTTCGTCCCCCTCCTCTTAACTGCGGACTTGATAACTATAAGTGATGTTCTATTTAATACGAAATAAAGGGGCATCGAGTATTTCTCATCATGAAGTGTATGGGGTCAGAAACTAACAATGTGATCACAGTAGGAAGTTGCTATTTGTCTAAATAAAAACTCCCTCGTCACAGAGCTTCCGGTTGTGTACATTCCGCCCTGGGTATCGTCACAGCCTATAAGGACAGTCGGTTGGTTTACAATTAGCTCAAATAGCAAGGACCGTCTTTGATCTCAGTCCTTAGGATGGTTAAAGTTTTACCTGTTTACAGCATGACCAGTGTGTGGAATAAAGAGGAGGACGCGTCTCGCAGTTTAGAAATGCGCTACCTCATCGTGCGTCTTTCTCTTGGACTTTTTGAGTGATACGCATTCATTGAATCTTAGATTTACTATAACAAGCTTTCTGCGCATGAGCTGTAACCGGCTTCTCGGAAATGGGCTGACGTCACGTAAAAATTAAGACCTCATCAACAAAAACGAACGTGTCCAGTCATGAGATATAAAATTATAACTTGATTAAAAAGGGATTTTTCCTCTTCCCACCGCAAGAAACGCATCGTTAGGCCAACAACTCTGTGCTACTCATACCTAGCATAACAAACGTTCAAAGCTGGGACATTGTAAAGTACTGATTGATATCAAGCAGGACAGATTCATCTCAGAGGATATAGGCAGTTGTTTAGTTAGATTTCATTGTCTCAACTTAAAGGCACTTCAAGTCCGATGTTACCTAGCCCCAAACGTACAGTCCAAAGTGATACCACGTATGCACCCTTAGTTTAACCATACTTGAGTCAAAGATATGGCGTTGAAGTAAGGGTATCCTAGATCAGGTTGTTCTTATTCCTCGAAAAAACTTTTCTTGCTATAGCAGCTGGCCAGTTTACTTACAGCAACCGCACACTTCTCCTTAGATTCAAAGGACGATGTTCAACTACACCTCTCCGTACTGTTAGTACGGGACCGATCCCAAGGATTTTGCAACAAGTAACACAACGCCGAGGATACTGGGCATGGCGTGTGATCATTGTGAGTCTTGGGATGTTGTTGTGGGTATGACACTTATTTGGACAGGGCTTTCAAAAGTCAGCCCCCGAATGTCTCTCAACTGATCCCTTCGATTTTTCATGATTCTTCTCGTATTTTTAGTGAACCAAAAGAGAAAGGCAGCTAGACCACATCCAGACCCCAACGATAGGAACAGAAGCAGCCAACAATCTCCTGAAAATGTAAAGTGAACCACGGAGAGATGGGAGATTAGCAGGTAGACTGAGACAGTGAAGATAGCAGTCAGGAGGCAGAAGACCATCGAAGAGAATACGAGAGCATTCTGGTCGGATTTCTGTTGGAAGATAGATGAGAGAATGGTGAATAGACTTAATTTGAATGAAGGCCTGTATTGAACTTAATATGCATTAGAAAAAGACTGGTTACTGGGCAGGAATGAGGCAGACTACGTTACTATATCGGGGGGGGGGGGGGCTTAACCAGTACCGTAGTAGCGTAACTGTGGTGCATGAAGTGGGGGAGGGCAGGGATGAAAATAAGGTAAATGTACCGACAGCATATAGTCAATGTACCGACACTTAGTGTCAAAGGGTTATCACTTAAGAAGTAAACCCCGCACCCGTGACCCCCATCCACCCAGGGGTGGCGCCAGGATTTGCCCAACAGGGGACAGACTCCCCGACGTGAGGGCCAGAGACCCGAAATTTCCGACAGCTCCGATCCCGTCGAGAGGTTGGTGAGGGAGAATTTGAAGAAAACCTGTATACTATACTATGTCATTGCGGGGCATATTTTGCATAAAATTTGTATTTACTAGAGGAAAATAGTTCCGCGCCGATTTGATGTTTTTGCTGGACCCTAAGCTGTGAAAAAGCGCGCAACGCACGCGAAATTATTTCTGGTGAGCCTATACACTAAAAAGAATCTGTGATTATTTAAAATTTACATAGGTCAATGGTCCTACCAGTTGGGCTCTATCGGGCACAACTTACATTTTACTTCCCTCACCGAGCCACTAGCCGTATGCCAAGACAGATACAAGCAGACAAGAGAACATTAACTAGCCAAAGTCTAGCGAAATGAGATGAAATTCCCGACATTTTCATAATTCCATGTATTCTACTTATGAAGTTACTTGAAAAATTGGAAAGGGTTTGTAGCCTACTCTATGTAGCAATAAGTAACGGTACAGAGGACCAGTGGATAAGGCGTGCCGAAAATTTTGGGTTTTATCTCAGAAATGACCCTTTTTGGAAAGCCAAAATAAATAAATTGACCATACGTGGCGACAGAATTTTCCCAACAGGGGGCTGGACCATGCCAGCGACCCCAAGTTTCGTCAGCTCCTTTACCGAGGGGGTGGTGAGAAGTAGATATGAAGGTGCCTGACTATCCATTCCATTGCAGGGCATATTTTGCACAATATTACTTATTACTTCAAGAGCCGACTTGTGCACTGATAATGTTCTTTTGAGTCTGAATCGTGAAATTGCAAAGCGCGCGAAGTGCGGGAAAATTTTCAGAAGGCTTACACTAAAAACATATGTAATTATTAAGAACAATATAGAAAAAATAAAAACTGTAGGGGTTGTAGACCGTATCGGGGTAACATACATTGTGTCGAAAGCATCTGGACTACGCGATGGAATAGCCAAACTTTGCTCCGTTAGTCGCTCACCAACTAACCCTACCGCATGACACACACGAGAGAACAGCAAATAGCTTTGCGATATGGGATGAAATTTACGACCTCTACATAACCTGTGTGCTCTGCTTACATGTTACTTGGTAATGGTGACAGGACTTATGCTATCTAGCTATGTGGAAAGGAACTATTGAAGAAACTGGAGTGATACTACTGCGCGCGTAGCGCGCCGAAAAAGTTGGGTTCCTATTAGAGAAATTGTCCTCTTGAGAGCTGGTAAACAGTCGGAGAGACAAGTCCGTTCACACCGGGCGGATGTACCGACAAGATCAGCAAATGTACCGACAGACTATCCCAGGAAGCTAAGTGGGAGGCAACCGCCCAGTGCCCCCCTTCAGTTACGCTAGTGCCCTTAACAACTTCCTGTTTATGCTGGACCGTGCTTACTACTTGGTGTAACAAGCCGTCAAATATGCTTGTTCTCGTAAGCCGTGAACCATTGTGCTCTGAACCCATGCGTGGAGTATATTGTACTGCACTACGAATGAAATACTGTACACCTATACGTTTTCACACCATTGTTCCGTATGCGGAAGTGACGTGATTCAACCATGTGGCCACAGATCACAAACTGCTACATCACAAATCCTGAGAGAGCGAATCTCTACACGGATATCATCTTCCATTTCCTTTCATCGCCCCACAGCCCTAAGCGCATGGGACCATTTTGATTCAGAGGGCACAAAATTTTTTGCCCGAATCTTTGCGCCTATTTAGACAAGTTTTGTCCAAATTTCTACAAATGTTGCCCGAATTTTGAAGTTGTCCAAAATTTTTTCTGTTGGGGGTACCGTGCTTTCCTTCCCCCTTCTCACACGCCTATGCCCACAGCAAGAAAGGATTGCTACAGCTGGTCCTTTTGGCCCAGGTCTTTGACTGAGTGGGTTTACTAACCTACTCTCAGAGAGACCCCATCTGTGGAAGCTTTCAGATCTAGATTGCCGTTTGATCATGAAGCTGTAGCCTATAGCATACGTATTTTTGCAGTAACAGTAACAATCATACAGCGCTTGAACTTACCGATAACTCAGGAGCTTCAAGATATCTTGATTGGTATGGAAAATTGCAAATTTCGCAATCTGTAGTTTTCTTAGTGGCACACCATTTCTGTAGACATTTTTTATGGACGTACTTCGTTGAACCTTTACACCCACACGGAGCGACGAGTTTTCTTTTACCTGTGAAGTAAAGTTATTTCCATACAGTACAAACTTATACAAAAAATCAAGTAATGCTTAAATATACAGAAACCTGCCTCATATGACACTATTCCTCCAAGAATTGTACTATATTTAGAATGCCTTACGGCTGATCGAAACCAATAATGAAAAAATAATAGTCAACCACGTGGGCGGGATTTGATGTCTGAAAGGGGGGCAAACCCGGGTGGACTGTCATGTCAAGCTGTCCAACAGGAAGTAACAACGAGGTAATTCCACCAAAGTTTTCCTACGCACAGCAGTATGGCAGTACTAATAAGTTAGTTAGATACGGTTTTACGCCTCAACTTATAACCTCTTGGCTTAATCTAGCGGCGCCCACGTCTTTTTTCCAGTCGTGGGGCACTGGGTTGTTTTCCCTTTCTTATGAGACATCAATTTATATGAAGCACGCCGAAAAATTTATCGAGAATTGCGTTTCCCTATTATCATGGGCGGGATTACGGGGAGGGGGCAAGGGGGCACTTACTTACCCCCACTTTTTCCCGAACTTTATATAGGCCTACGTCTTAAGCTAGTTGGTTTTGCTACAGCAGTACTAATTTTGCCCCCCCCCCCACTTTCAAACATCAAATCCCGCTACTGTCCTTATAGATGAATAGGGTTTGGAAGTTTGTTTGCAAGGACCACGGTGCATTCAGTGACGTACATTTGTACCCGGGTGCTTTCAATGGCATTTATTTCAGAATTTCAAGTCACGATAGTGTAGCGCATAGGAGACGTCTATGCTTTGAAAGAAATTTGATGGTGCCAGATAAAATTATCAATTGTATTAGTTATTCCCCTCTGGGGTAAAGGCGAAGCGCACCGAGAAAAAAACCTTCCAAGCATTTTTATGGTATTTGATATTAATGTTTTCCTTCATTTAACATTGAAAAATTTAATCGTAACAGCTAGGCTATTTAAAATTCTGTATAATTTCTCTGGTCTTGCTTCCTTTCACTCATATTTTATTGTTTTTATTATTTTTTAAACTCTGGAAAAAATGAGGGCAAGTGCCCTCTTACCCCCGTAATCCCGCCTATGCTCAGTGACATCTTGCATACCTAGTTTTGGTTCAAGATAACATGCCACCACCTCATCAAACATTACATTTACTTGGGACGCTGTTTAGGCAAAATAAGGTCAAAGTAGACATGGCTGATACATACAAAGAGCTACGTTTTCACATAGCTTGCATATTTCATGTCACAGCCTTGGGCGTCAAGTTAAATTCTGAATGCATGATCACATCGAGGTGGACATTTTATGATCTATCTACCAATTTTTGTAAAACTATTTGTCAATTTCCCTGAATTTAAAATTCAAATAATCCTCTGTATTTATTTTTATTTTAATTTTTTTTTGACGAAAAGAAAGCTGGAAAAGCTAAAAATTTAAGAGAAGCTGAATGTGGAGTACATTGACGATTGGTTTCTAAAATGTCATTCATTTTGAGGAATACCTTTTCCATTTTTCGTTTCCTGACAAATCCTACACGCGGGTGCGTCTATCTTTACAATGGTCTCCAACGGCGGCTCTTGATGAGGTAACGGAAATTCCCGAAAATCGGCCGAAGGCGTTGCTACCTCGGAACTTTGTTTGTCACCATTAGGACGTTCATTATTTGAAGACAGTAGAGGAGATAGCTGTAAAAAATGTAAATAGGCAAACTACTAAGTTCAATTATGGAAAAACTTCTCTAGATCTAGCCCCAAATAGTAAAAAGTTTCATGCAGGAAACCATAAAAGGGAAATCATGATGATCAGTTTTATACTTTCATGTGGACAAAGAGAACAGAGAAAATATATCAATTACACACACTTGGGACGCTGTTAAGGCAAAATAAGGTTCAATGTCGACATGGCTGATATATACAAAGAGCTAAGTTTTCACATAGCTTGCATATTTCATGTCACAGCCTTGGGCGTCAAGTTAAATTCTGAATGCATGATCACATTGAAGTGGACATTTTATTTGTGTGATGGCACGTGGCCCGTTGGGCAAATCCTGGCGCCACCCTTGCTTGGAAATACCATATGTTTTCTTCTTTTTGTATATTTGCATAGTAACAGAAGCGTAGGACTACACTTCGTAATGACGACATGGTGCAAAATGACCGCCATGTTCCTGTTCATTTTCATCTTTCAACAGCGTAGGGGAACCACTGAAGGGGCCACTAATATCTTTGGGACCCTAACCCTACGTCAACGGTCCTATAGAAACCCGTCTGCTTACCTTTGATCGTACGGGGGTCCTCAAATAAACCCGGGGACCAATATGTTCTACCAATATTACGCTTAGGCCTGTTAGGTACTTTAGCATTGTCTCTCAAAATGCCAGTAGTATACAATATACCAAGGGCTTAATTTGTAAAATTCCTTCCTCGAAAGGAATGCTGCTTTTTCCAAGTTACTAAAGTTTATTCTTCGAACTGCTGAAGCAAATTTACCAAGTAAATGTGTACAAATCAAATAAAATTTGCTCCAACGCCAACTTGAGAGGTAGAGTTGGCAGGGTGAGGCATGGTAAAAGTTGGACGGTAACTTATGAGTTGTGTACTTCACTCAACTTAATTACGTTTGAATTCCATGTATGAGAAGTAGAGGGCATGATTCATTAAATGAAAAACCTGTGACCTCAGAAGAATCTATTTTATATATTTACTTTTAAAATTGTTAGAATTCGAACTCTATAAAAACTACGAACTTACGAGAAGAAAGTGTTGTATGAGCAGTAGCGTAGCCAGGATTGTGTCATGGGGAGGGTTTTGGAGTACGACATGAGGGAAAGGTCTAAGGGGAGGGAGAAAAAAAAAAGGCTATTTTAGGTCTCCAGATGCAAAATGGTGCAATGTTTGTGCCTCAAATGTAATAAAGTTTACAGTGATCATGTTTTTTTTTTTTTGCAATTATTTTTTTTTTCAAGGTTGGGACATGGGGGGTTTCAACCCCCAAACCCTCCCCGTGGCTACGTCACTGTGCATGAGTGTTGTAGGAGGACGGATATTTGGTGACTAGGGGGTAATGTTTGTTAACTCTTGGCCCACCAAGAAACTTTTCGTAAAAAAACGTCCATCAAATTGCTGGCACTGGTACTGTTCAGACCTTGTAAGTTGTACTTAAACAGAGTTTCATTCAACACAACGAAATTAAAGTTTTGTCAACTACAAAACAAAAGCTTAAACAATTTATTTTTTATTTAAAGGAAAGAAACAAATGTAATTATTAGGGCCTATATCTGGCAGGGATCCGAAGCAGTTTTTCCTTATTCCTTTATATACGATCCTAAGGAGAGGAAGGGGCCGTGCTCCTATAGCTATACACGGGCTTGATAGCTGTCGTTATTAGTTATGATCTTCCGATCTTCCTTGTCTCCAAGACACAAAAAATGATATATTTTACAGAAGTAAAAATAAATTTTATTTATATCTTGACAGATTGGTTTGTCAATTTGGAATAGAATTTCGTAATTATAACCTGCATCTCCTAAGAACCAAATTATCTAAGCCACCTTCTTAGTCTTTGCACAAATTTGGTTAAGTTTTACTTTATCTTGTTTCTAAAATGATGAAGACTAATTAAAAAAAAAGTTGTGTAAATTTGAAATATATTAAAATTGTTTTAAATTAATACGTGCTTTTATCAACAAAAACTGAATACAGCCTGGAGAGCTTCTACAAACAAATGACATTTAAACAAACATAATTACAAAAGGTATAGCGAGAACATAACGCTTCCATTATCATCTCAGTTACAAACTCTAATCAAAATATGATATTTCCTTTTAGTATAGTACAAGTTCAAAACCTGACCAACAAAATAAAGGAAAAGTGCAGCGTATATCAATATCAATATTATAGATGCCTAAGTTGCTCCATGCTAAACGCTACTTTGACAAATTGACATACTGCATTGTTACACTCGTTACCAGGGCAACCTCCAAATTTCACCTTTTACTCCTTTCAGAACTAACTTTCTTACCTGTTCCAAAACTTTCTCCTTCTTTCCATCCATCCTTTCAGAAGTCATGACCAAATTGTGAGAGGTTTAAGACCTTCCCGCCTTTATAGGTGATAGGTAACTAGGCCTACCATCGGTTAGATTTGTACCTTACGCCATCAAAGTGTGAAATGTATGAAATTTCACCATTTCAAATAATTGTATTTCATTGTTATACTGTGTTCTCTGAGTTGTAAATCACCGAATTGGGTACCTTTTATCCTTTGCACACTCCATGTAGCACTCACACTTACACACAAGGTCATTTGGAGTGTTTGCTGTTCCTCGACAAGGGTGAATGGCCTGTCTGGCGATAACTAGTACATCTCGTGAACTGAACTGTATTCTAGAATTTGTTGACACTTAATGTCACCTCAGAGAAGATTTAAACCCCCTTTTGTATTAAGCTAATTGTTTTCTGATGATGATGACATCATGTTGATGCCAAATAAGTTGCCATTTGTTTAAACTAAAAATAGTTTTCTCTTAGGAGACTTATGGCTTTTGTTTCGAACTTGTGTTATCCTGCCTTCTGGTAGGGTGAGGATTTCTCAACATTTGTTTAGTTCGTTTTGGTTTTTTCTTGGTAAATTCCACTTCGATCACATTGCAAATTTCGATGGAGGAAAGTCAAATAATACACCGTACCAAGTGTATTACCATAGGCCTAGTTTTATTCGTTTTTAGTAAGGGATTTCTGCAAGGGAACATATTTCATTAAATATACCTCTCTCGGCGTTGAAACTCCAACTAAACCCGATTTTGTCTTGTGTATCTATTAATCGTCCTGTTGTGCCGTGAGACATAACATTCTCACAACGTAACTCTTTCACGGGGAAGTGCGGGCCCCCACTCAACGGTGTTGCATCGGTGCCTTAGATGCGCCTCATGAATAAAAAATGAGTTGTGGAAAAACTATAATTTATGTGACCGACTTGTGAGTCCATTGGTTTACGTAAAATGCCGATGGGAACTCCTCGTGACGGATTTTTGCCAGGAAATCGGACCGGAGAAGGGACGCCTGGACAGGTAAGGCTTGCTGGACCTGACCCAGACGGTGGACCCGCCGTCGCAGACCGTCGTAACGTTATTACGCAATATACTATTTGTTATTAGTAAAAACACGGACACCTAAACAAGTGCAGTTTATTCTCCGTCGAATTTACGTCAGGGACCTCTTTATTTCAGGTAAAAGCTGAAGGCCAACTAGCACACTAGAGGACAAACCCCTCGCAGTAATTTTACAGTATATTTCCACGTATACCTATATGCGCGAAACTAAGCGTATGTTACAAAGCAGATGCTCACTTTTACGTGTATCCCTTCACAACTTACAAGCACTGGAGACCCAGTTTTCATCCGTTGAATTCTTGCAAACTTGCTATTTTAGAAGCCCTTGACCCAGTGGTGAGTGGTCCAACTTAATCACAAGATTTTATATCATTTTACAGCTCTTGGTGACTTTTTCTTTCACATTTTCATTATTTGCAGCTTGTAAGGAAACTACAGTTGTTCTTTTATAATCATAGGCGTACGAGGCGGGGGTCTGGGATGGGGGCTGCAGTCCTCCCAGAGCAGGGAAAATGCTTATTTCAGGGCACTGACACTTGTATTTTTCAGGGCAAGAGGGCAGTGCGGCGGGCAGCGGCGTTTGCCAACAGGGCAAAATGCATATTAGTTCCACACCGAAATAATATCTCCCGAAATAATATTTTTCTTTATAGTTTGTGGGGGGGGGGGGGACTCATCCATACCCATCCTGAGTGCTATCATGGTAAAAGGGGAAAATCGGGGCGATTTGCAAAATTTTCAGGGCAAACACCCTCCGCCCCCTGTGAAATGTCTTCCCGTACGCCTATGTTTATAATAATTACCAGGTTACGAAGTTTTCGAGTGGCACAAAGGGCTGTCTTGAGTTACGAATACAATGGTAATTGATAGTAATCCTGTATACCGGTATAGATATAAATAGTTGAAACTTTTTCCTTCAGTTTACACCAAAGGAATTCAAGTCCAGCAGCGAGAACAGGGCAAACTTAGAAACAAATGTTGACGCTTCTATAAGAAAGCAACGGTTTACAAAACTTTTCTAAATCTTCCGAGAAAAGAGATCTTCAAAAACACATAGAGACATTTACCCAGGCGCTTAGCCAAGGAGGGGGGGGGGCGAAGGGGGCAGTACCCCTTGAGCATATTTTTGGTATTTTTGTAATGATTTTTTATGATATTGCTAGTAACACAAAATAAAAAAAATGTTTAGATGCAACTAACAAGGCCTGGGAAGCAGTGGCGTAGCTAGGGGGGGTGTGGGGTCAGGGGGCGGTCGCCCCCCCCCCACAAAGCCTTCGAAGGCCTCTGTCGGCAATTTCTAGTCTCTGTCCGAAATTTTTACCACCTTAATTCTTACAACGGAAATTAGTAGCTAAAATTATATTCTTAAGGGTTTTACTTACAACACTTCTTATTGTTTTTAAGCAGAATTACCCATCGATATGGTTACTGAAAAGGCCTGGAAGTGTCCTTTAAGGCAATCTTGGAGATATTTTAATCTAATTTTTTCCGCGCGCTACACGCCAGATGATGGTTGCGCTACGCTTAGACAGTACATCATTACTTCAAGATAATAATCTGTCGGAATTTTTTTGCTTTTGCCCCCCCCACAAAAAATATCTAGATACGCCATTGCTGGGAAGTGCCATTTCCAGCGATCTGGAAGGTTTTTTCGGCCAAATTTTCTTGTACGCTTCGCGCCAACCTATGGTGGCGCTACGCTTAGATAGATTGCCTACAGACTCCCCCCCCTTGGAAAATTTCTGGCTACGCGCCTGCATTTATCCCCTTCCCCTCCTTTTCTACTTCCTTTGTTTCACGAATCTTTAATATGTTATTTAAAGTTATCAAATATTATTCGTCAGAGATCACTTTATGGAAAGCCTTTTATGACGTATGCTCAGTTTTTTATTTTTAAATATATAGTCACTTTTAAATGTAAATTGAAAGCATAAACGAACTATATATTGCTGCACCCATCTCCTCCCATTCTCTCTGGTAGCATTTGTCAGTGGTCAGAAAAGATGTTTTGAAGCATCAATCTGCCGACCTTTATAGAAACTTCAAGTTACTACAGTAAGGTAACTGGAACAATGCTTGGAACAAACATGGTTACTAGCCACAAGGCATATGGACAAGACAATCGTCTCTTAGAACAGTGATCAGAGCCGCCTGTTCATGTAGGCCTATATCTACCAACGGTCAAAATTTCGTGTTTTTTATTTATGTTTTTTTTTTGTTCCTATAAAAATCGTACCAAACTCACATGCAGTTGGGTTAACGTGTGTTAGGTGTTTATATCTGGGTGACGCGTGCTTTACTTGTAAACATGATATCTCAAGATTGAAATAATGAATACTTGGCATGAAAATTTGCAGTATAAAGTACATCAAGTTTTAGTGGTCAAGAGTCATCTGAGGTCATCAAAACTGAATCATTGTAAACATGATATTTCAAGACAAGAATCATCGATGAATACCATATTTGGTAGGCGGGTGGGTTATATTTAGTAAAAGAATCAGTAATTTTTGGTGAAGATCAAAAGTCACCAGCGGTTTGAAAAGGTCAAACACTGAAAATCTTTTAACAACACTGTAGCAAACATTACTACTTTTCATATTTGGAATAATACAAGACAAGTATACACATGGGCGTCAATCCTGGGGGGGGGGACGGGGGGACACGTCCCCCCCACATTTCGATGGGTGGGGGACACAATATCAAATGTCCCCCCCCCCACACATTTGAGTGAAAGAGTAGTGTCGTGGCTCTATGTGACTGGCTTTTTGAATGACATGTAGGTTTGTTGGGCAATTGTTAAGTGCCTCGATGCGGATTCTGAATGTAGATTTCGTCAGGGAAATCTTATTTAATGGCAAAATTTCGGCGCGCTTCGCGCGCATGCGTCACGGTTTGCACTCCTTCTCATGACCATTAAGAAGGTAATTATACATGGAACTTTTCTGATCACAACACTTTCCGAAAACAGACATACATCTCCAAACATCTGTAGGGGCCTCGCATCAATATGGGATCATTCAATTAGTGGGGAGGGCCATTCGACCATGCCCACCCTCACTGATTCCGATTTTTTAAGTTTCTAAAAATACGTAAATTTTTTTAAAACAAATTTACTTCAAAAGGTGGCGTATTTGGCACCAGATTGCATGTAAGGACACCGAATTTTTCAAAATTTTCAAAAGAGATGGGGACACCCCATTGGGCCACGCCCCCCTCACTGATGCCTATTTTTTAGTTCCTAAAAATACGTAAATTTTTTAACACAAATTTTACTTCAAAAGGTAACATATGTGGCACTAGATTGCAAGTAAGGACACCTAATTTTTCAAAAAATTTCAAGGGGGAGGGGCACCCCTCCCCTTAAACCCCTACCCAGGCCAGCGGTCACACAATATACTGCATGCCTCCCTTGTGAAAGGTTGAAAGTACGTTGTTGCCATTAAACATTTTTCAAAAAATTTTACCTAGCGCTTCGCCGAAGCCATTATCGGTATAGATGGTGAGGCGCGAATCCAGGGGGGACCTGGGGGCCCGTCCCCTCGCCACTAAAACAAAAACGAAAGGAGAAAAAAGGAAGAAAAAGAAAAAAAGAAAAGGAGAAAGAAAAATTACCAGCAAAAAATTAATAAAAGTGTCTATAAGAACGTAGGGGTTGGGTGGAGCTATAGCTGGATTATCTCTTTAGATATCTTTTACAGTGGTTGTCAACGAAAGGAGAGCTACCAGGCTACAATGTTCGAAAACAGGTGAATAGCTGAGTAATGATCCTTGACTTAAGATCTAGATAAGTAAACATCGTGACATATGCAGTATGGGCCCTGCTAGCTGCACTGGAATTAGTGACAATTTTGTGTTAAAGAGTGAAAGTTTTTGTAATCTAGAGGGATTGAGAGGCAAAGATTTCGCCAAAGAACTTGCAGAGTGAATACAAAAGACAAGCTGTCAGGTGACGTGCTGTTGTGCACAGTGGCACCAGCTGTTGCAGGCAAAGTAGCGGCGTGAAAACCCTATTTGATTTCGAAACTCTCTGAAAAGTTTTAAAATGAACTCAAAAGGCTTTTAAGCTACAGACAGTGGCGTCGGCGCAGTGGGCAATGGGTGACGTGTGTCCCCCTCCCCCATCGAATCTTGAAAATTTTAAAATGGTCCCAAAGTCGTTTTATAAGCTACAGATCTCTGTGGAGGGTGGAGGGTGAGATGTAGTTTTGATGATTGGTTTATTTGTTCTTACCATTTTCTTTCACAAACTGTTCTCAAACTATCATAAGTTTTGGAAATTCTTGACAAATTCCAAAGTTTTGCACGCTCCGCTAGCGTCAAGCCTTGTGTCAGTGTCCTTATTATCAATAGCTTTCGGTAACTACTCACGGGGGAACAAAGGAGCAAAAGTGCTTTTTAAGAATTCTCAGTCAGAAGATTCGTTTCTGAATAGCATAGGTTGGTGGGAAAGTGACAGTGTCCGATGCAGGTTCTGAATGCAGGTTTTGTCATGGACTAATATTTTATTCAAAATTTCGGCGCGCTTCGCGCGCATACGACGGGGTTTACACCCGATTTCATATACCACTGACAAAGCTATGACGCAAGAAATTATTCCAATGTAAACACTTTTCTAAAAAGTACATTCTCCTTCTCTGTAGGGCTCTCATCATTATGGGATCTTTGACTAATCTAGTCTAGCACATGGTCTGAAAGATTGAAATTACGTAATTGCCGTTGCTTATTTTCCAAACTTTTACCGCGACGTTCAATAACGACGAAAATCTTTTCTGAAACGAATTTTGCCTGTCCACCATCCTTCTTGCTATACCTAAAAAGACAAGATGATATTTCATCTCTCCTCCGACATGGATGTCAGGTTGTGAGAGTCCTGTTGGTCCCCCTTTTCAGGGTACAATTAATGCAGAGCTCCCGGGAGGCTCTATAACGAAAATTTTCGGCGCGCTTCGCGCGCAATTGTTTACGCTTACTGAGAGAGGTATGTTTTTATTGAGTGATGGATTTATTTTTATCACTTTTTACCAAAAATCATTTGAAATCTTTCACGATTTTTGCAAAGTCTTCTCAATATTTCTTGATTTTCGCTTGATCTGCGCAGTTTTAGCCTTGAATTGCTCCTTTTACTATCAATAAGAACCAAAAAGTATTCGCATTACTCATCGGTGGAGTTCTACCTTAAGCCAATTATTTGTGTGCATAAACGTGATTCCAGAGTTTCAGAGAATAATAAGGATGTAAAGCAACTGACATTCATTTCTTCACCCTCCTCTTCTTATGAGAACTGAAAACTTAGTATCGAAGCCACCTTCTAATTGATAGACACCCATGAAAGGAATTGACACCGTTTGTAATAGCAATGGTTTTAAATGTAAATTCAAATTTTCACGGGCAATTGTTTCATCTATCGTCCTATACCTGAATACCGTATAACGAAAATAAAACAGTCATTATGGCAAAAATCATTTCAAGTTACCTGCATGGGTTCATAATGTTGGCGTGTAAGTTTTAAGATAACTTAGATTCTTCGGAACTACTGCAGGTACATATAGTAACTTATACTGAGCCATACACATCAATTTCCATGCAATATGAAAAGGTATAAAATCTCACTGACATAAGAACTGGAGCCGATTTCTGTGCTCTTAAAATAAAATACTGCGAGAGCTTCCGGGGGCTTCGCCCCCTGGACCCCGCAGGGGCCCTATCGCGGGCCCCTATCGCGGGCCCCTGGACACCACGCATAGGAACTCGTGCTTTGCGCTCGTGGTGCACTTTCGGTGCACATGAGATTTTCCATCTTGGCCCCCCTCAAAATTTCTGGATCCGCGCCTGCAGATAGTGATTGTTAATACACTTACGACTACAAAGTATTCTGAAAACGCCCTTGCTAATCCTTCACACCTTTGCTATACTACGATCAGCTCCAAAAATATCCCAAAGATATCCATTTTGCATCTAAGCAACCTTAAATTAACAAAAATTTCTCAAAGGGGAGGGCTACGCCCCTTCCCTTAGACCCCTCCCCCGGATGACACCTTTATATAGTGACAAAGGAAGGATCCCCACTGCTGTATACAAACGCAGGGTGAATAAAAAGGTGCAATTTACACGCCGCCACTGCAGTTAGTAAAAACATCCAGCCAGTCGGAAAATTAGAATTCACTACATTATGGACATTTTCCAGCCATGTACGATAAGCTCCTAAAATATATCAAAGATAGCACCGTTTTGCACCTAAACAACCTTAAATTAACAAAAAAATTTCAAAGGGGATGGGGATTCCCCCTCCCCTTAGACCCCTCCCCCAGGACGACTCATTTATGTAGTGACAAAGGAAGGATCCCCACTGCTGTATACAAAACGCAGAGCGCATAACAAAGTGCAATTTAAACGCCTCCACTCAGTTGGAAAATACATCCAGCCGGTCGGAATTTGGGACCTTCACACCCCCAAATATATCACCCTAGCAACGGGCCTGGTCGGGTCCATGATCTCCGACAATGATCCACGCTGCGAAGCGTTGTTTCAGATATTTTGGGACAAGGTGAAAATAACATCTTGATGTAATCCCGTGGACTCCGTGTATTTCACCTGGCAGATCATCTATGATGGTTATGTTAACTTTGAAATGATAATTCTTATTAGAATAGGACAACGTCAGCCATCATAAGGCGGGGGGGGGGGGGGAGGAAAGGGCCTATAGGAAGACGCCCCCTCTTCAAAACCAAAGGGATTGGTTTGTGCTAAGGCATGTATGTCCCCCGTCCCCCCACATCTGAATACGGATTGACGCCCCTGAGTATACAGATATTTTTGCTTAGGCCTATAGACTAATAAGTTTGTGAATGTTTGTTACATAAAGTAAGAAAATACGATTTCTTGAGACCTAAGCGGCAAAGACTTAGAGTGGGAGGAAAGCTTCGGGGGCGAACAGTGAATTCATTTTAGGTACTTTTGCATGATATGACCCCTCGAAAGGTCTTGTAAACATGGTACCACTAGAATTGTAAAGACCGATTGCAAAGCGACAAATTTGCGAAGCTTCGATGGGGAAGGGGCTGTAGAAAAGTCTGAAATTAGACATTCTTAAGTCGTATTTCCTTACTTCTGACAGTAAAGATAATTTGTACATAAACTTGTAGCACAGCTTTGGGACTTTTCAAAAAAAAATAGTGGCGAAGGGGAGGGGGGCTGGAGCCGAGAAAGCGCCCCTCTGGATCGGCGCCTGCTGTGTAACACGACTACGATAAAGATGTTTGTCTAAACACAAGTAGATAAATAATGTAAAGACCCTTTTCTGACGAAGAGTTAAAATATCGTACATAAGACGGAATTTGTTGATTATCGGATAATGCAGACCAGCAGTTAAGACAAGCAACCCTTTCCTATATCCTGACAAGTTAGTAAATTTTCTTGGCGAAATAGTTTATGATAGGCTACTTCAATCAGACACTGCCCCTCAAAAAGAAAGATTGTTCTGGTCAAAATCCTGCTGAATAAGTTACGTCTTTTTGGATTTTGAGTCCTCTCGGCGAAACATAACAATCGGTCGATAGCCCATTACCTGGCATGCTATACAATGTCTTCTGACTGTTTACGAATCAACGCATGCGTATTTACACTTCATCGAGTACCTGTCGTTTCACACGTGGGTGGCGCGCCACAATAAGCTCCCCCATTTAACCGAAGAAGTGGCTCCTGGTCGTTGTTGGTTCTTCTAAAGATACTTTTCAAATTATGAAAAATTGCGACGTTGTCATATACACACCCTGTCAACGTCAATCGCAACAATGACTTGGACAATACTTTGTGTTTGCGTCTTCCCGTTTAGTTTCAAAACAATTCTCTGCCAGGTCATTACTTTTCGTCATGAAGTTTTAGAGTTTTGTAAACTTAAAAAGAAAATACTGGAAATACGTCAACGGACTACCGTAACAGTCAAATTGATTTGCATAGTTATAAATTCCGAATTTTACGTCAAATAACAACTTGCAGGATAACTCCTGTACGTGACTGATTGACTGAATATTGGATTGCACATTGTAGAATCACACTTAGCATTAGATTAAAATTATTGTTAAATATAAGTGACCGGCATCGGATGAAAGTATTGTATTTTAAAATCAGGGAGTTGTTAAAGGCCTCCCCGACTGATTTACACTATAATGGCGCTATTCACATCAAGGCGCTGAACTTTTCTTTCTACAACACTCATAGACTGACTCGGTCACACGTAAACCGAAACCTATATCTGAAATCGAGTATTTGTGTACAAACATCACATGGTATTATGTCAAGGCTACCTCAGAAAAAAATGCAAGTTTCTGATGAACAAATTAGTACAATTTAATCAGAATCTCCAAATTCAGAGATTGCTGTTCTGATTATATCAAGAACCTATTTCCCACTTTTTCGTGCCATCAATCGAGGTACTACTGATCATTTCTTTTCTAAGACGTTTTCTTTGTATGCAAAGAACATAAGAATGGCCTATTGCTACCCTTCCCAAAACCTGAGGGCCAACAGGATCACTATAGTCAGTCACTTGTTCCTTGTCCCCTAACTGCTCAGTTTGAAGGTTTCTCTTTATAAGGGTGAGAAGAAAAATTTTCGAGGAGGTTTGGGTTTTCGAGAACTGAAGTCTGGGTCTGTGTTCGAGGTCTGCATTTTCTAGACGCCCGCATTAATGAGTGTGAGAGGCCAAAGAGAGGTCGCCCTGATTCTACGATGATTAGAGACTCTATAGGGTCTCTAACGATGATACACCTTGGCCTGTTGTTATTAATCCAATAGCAGGTGGGCCTGTATGAGCGACTTATAATTTGACTGTATGTAAATTAGCTTCACGTCCATATTTAGTCATGCTTACCTCAAATATGGTTGTACAATGATAAAACAGCAACAGGGGACGTACTTTCAGTCATGCCCCTTGAAATCGTGAGTCGTCACTATTGCGAGGGTTTCAAAGGTGCATTTTAACGGGATACGGTTTATGTATGGCTCTGAGGGTTCTGTTTCTTAACGGGGGCGTGCTTTCTAATTCTATTTTCTGAACCTTGTGTCGTTGCAGTGGAAGATTCTATTCCAAAGCGGGTTAGATTTGCCGCACACAAATTACGGTAAATTATCCCAAAGCTTCTGTTTGGATGGCAATTATGACTGAATTGCAAGGATAAATATTGACTCCCAAGGTACACTGAAAGATGTATATATAGCCTTCTTCTCGACAAAAGTTTTGCAGAAACACTTTATGGAAACTGTAAGCGTTTTTGTGATAGATCTAGTACTGGGTAATAGCTAAAGTCAAATCGTTAGTCACCTTTCACATTTATGAAATAAAACGCAGAAGACTGGTTTACTTCAAATGCTCGATAGTCGGGTCTAAAATATCGCAATGTTAGCCGTGAGTGATAATTATTTTGAGGAATGTTAATGGGCATAGATCAATCATTGGACATGTAACATCCCTTACATGACTGTTATTTGCGCAAGGATTACAAGGAAATCCATGAATTTCAAGTTGAAAATTCTGTGCCCATAGTGAGACGTTTGAAACTTCTGTCTGTTAAAAGATCTAAAACGCTCTCACAGATGTTTTGTTTCTTTCAGCGTTACTCTCTTGTTTAGAGGCACCGTACTGACATCACCCTAGAACTAGAATTATCACGTACCCAACACATTGGTAACACTATTGCTATAATTGCCTCTCTCTTAGTGACCGAAATTAACATACATTCTTTATTTATTATTCTACCGTTATTAATGAACATAAAAACGGAGAAATACGGGCAGAAATTCGTGATATTGGTAACTAATGAGTGGACGCCGAATCACAAAGGCCTGTGAAGATATTCAGTTAACGAAAACAAAAGAAATATCGGGAACATACTGGTTAGCTTTATTGCTCATGTGCTCGTTTTCGAGAGTCATGCTGACAATAACAGTCTAGTCCTTGCAATATAATTAGGGACAGGTTAGGTCTAGCTAGGCTATTGTGCTGACTGTAGCCTGGGCAATATAGCCTAGGCCTACGTAGGCCTGGGCTCACTATATGTAGGCCCACTTTAATGGTAAACTACAATAATACAAATAACCTGCAAAGAAGCCGACTTGATCTCCATATTGAATTATTCTGGCGAAATCACCCACAGGGCAGCTACGCTTTGCTAAATCCTTTCGCCATCATTTAAGTAATCATTTCGTTGCACTGATCGACGGACATAGTGAAGGGGACGGAGGCTAGTGCCCTTCTCATTCCAGGCGACTCCTCCTTAGTAGGGCAGGTAGTACTCTGCGTATTAGTCCTCCACTGCTTACACACTAAATTTTAGCCGTTAACGCGTTACCTCTAAAACTGTACAGCCTTTTAGTATCTTTCAAGTTTCATCCCTGAGGTACAGTACATGTTAAAGGGAATATGCAGTCACCCCAATCAGAGTGAGTATGTCCAGTCACTGTAGTTCATGAGTGGCCTATTTTGATCATATGACAATACTTTTGTTAGTGCATTGTGAAATTCAAGGAGAATTTCTCCTTGCTTTACCTATTGTTTGTACTAGTTATGTTCAAAACATATTCAGAGTTGCTTGTAACGCAATAAAGAGAAGATTTGCAAGAGTTTGCTGATTTTTCAAAGAAAAGTTTGGGGCGACTTCCTATTGCCTTATAACCCTCATGAGGTCTGTCCCATTGTTTTCGCCGAATTTCCTGCTATAGTTATTGAGCCAAATTTTGAGCTTCGAAAGCTTCTGCAGTTGGTTGATGGTTTTCCTTGACGCTTCGCACAATCTACCGTCTCACACAGCTGAAAGGATGTATTAAAGGAAAAAACAAACACCATTTTCCAATGTCTTCAATTGTTGCGTTTATACTGGTTTCTACATACACTAAAACATGTACATATCACTTGGTCTATAGTTAGCTTCCTCCTTGCTATTTTTGAGGGACTTAAGTCGTCCAGTAATGTTTTCGGCTTAGGAGTTCTCTTGAATTGGTGGTGCGCTACATATACAGTATGAAACCGAAGAGTCTTTGTATAAGTGCCGATGTGGGAATATCTTTCACTGGCACCCGATTTGAGTCATTCATGTTATGGGCATTGATTTACCTCAAGTAATTCATGATACCTATACCAGTTCCCTTGGAATCTTAGTCTAAATTAGAACAAGTTTTCAGGCAGATAAAGAGACACCCAGAAGGTAAGAGTGCCATTCCCTGTTTATTTCACGTTTGTCATAATGGATCGGACTTCTCAGAGTGACATTTTGTTTGACGTCTGCGGTAATCCTGTTCATAACCTAGGGCACATTCAGCGTACAACTACAGTCTCCGAGGTAGTATTTGTAGCGAAATTCTTAAATTGAGATTCAAATACAGACGTCCAAAATTATCTTCTTTATCAGGTGAGACGGCACGGCTTACTTTGAAGTTTTAGTGATGTGGCTCGAGCGAAGAGGCTTTTGCATAATTACTAGCGAGGTGGAGTGACCAAATTTTAAGCCTATCTCCTTGTCAAGAATGGTTTGTGACAAACCACGTAAAGCAAGCCAGTAGCTAGGGCGGTCTAGGGGGAGGCCCCCTTATAAATAATATTTACCATTACCTTAATGCATTTTAGAATTCTCACCCTGTAAAAATGCCTTGCCCCGTAGAAGCTAGTACCCCCTTCACCCATACAAGCCTGGAGTAAGTCAGGAACACATACCACTCTTTAATGCTTCTACAGTAGAACCCATCCATAAACTGTTTTATGTATGTGAGCCTGAATGAGTGTGCAAAAGTTTTCAAGGCGCGGGAACTCACGAAATTTCTGGCAAAGTTCTTCCAAAAAGGAGTTGTTCTTTAGAGACAGACAATTCATCACCCCAAAGTATATTTTTAGTGTGGGGGTATCAAAATTCTCAGTTGGTGACTGCTCTTTGATTGACATCAAAGTTTGAAAATTTGAAAGATGCAGAGTAGCTCACATTCCACACAAGGCAGAGAGAGTGCTTTTATTACATTTTATAGCCATGTATGCTCACCAGGACATGGCCAGGTTAATTCCTGCACATTGAGGAGCTTCAAACTCTTATGGGAAGAGCTAGAAGTTGCATAGTTGGGAAAATTGGAACTGTCTGGGATGATGAAAATTCCCCTTTAATCAACTTTGTCGTTTTAGTGTAGAACATAAGGATAGTCATTTCTTGACTATTTCATCTTCGACATTAATTCTCCCTTTTTTGCTGTTACTTGATGACAGAAAATGATGGCCACCCCCTCCGCGCTGGGCTTTCCCCCGGAACAAAGTTTTACACGGAGCTTACACAGGATAGATGAAGCAGACAGCGAGTTTATGTGAAGAAATCAGTTTCATGGTAACTATATATTAGCTTAACACTACCGGGGAGCTGTGAGAGATGGAGAAACATCGACCAAATCTGCTAGATAATATGTACTTGAGAATAATTTAATCCTTTTCAGGAAGCCAAATTTGATTGACAGGTCTCTTTGTTCTTATTGTTTGACGTTTGTTGACTTTTCTTCTTAGTAATGATCTCCCTCTTTCAAATCGCAGTAATTCTGTAACAAAGACCATTGTCAAGGTGTTGCTTTGAAGATAACTGCGCAGCCGATAAATGTGAAACGTTTTCACCGTCTTTGATCAAAACGACTGTTCACCCACTCTTAAGTTGCACAATTCCATTATTATTCTAATTTCTTCATTAAGAAAGGAATATACCAGGTTGAAAACCAAAGGGAGTCTAAATTTTGATGATGACATTTCAAACGTTTCCGGAGTGTTCCTGAAATAGTGAA
The DNA here is from genome assembly GCA_029531755.1 of Holothuria leucospilota. Taxonomy (NCBI): domain Eukaryota; kingdom Metazoa; phylum Echinodermata; class Holothuroidea; order Aspidochirotida; family Holothuriidae; genus Holothuria; species Holothuria leucospilota. The sequence continues at coordinate 66,042,897 of CM055962.1, forward strand.
CAATGCATCTATGTTCAAAAAGTAACAAAAAGATAACCTGTACCCTTTTAAAGCGTGGCACCTGGCGGCACAATTTGAAAATTTTTTTGCTTTTCTTGACGGTTGGCAATGTGATACCAATGGGGGAAATCATCCTATGAGCTCCCCAGATGTACCGTAGCAGACGACAAGAACAATTGTCTTCACTGCCTAATCCCTCTAACTTTGAGAGGAATTTCAGGAATCAGGAACCAGCTAATGCAAAGCTTAAGCGTCGGCAAAACACCTAGTTTCAAAGGAGGAACAAGTGTTGTTTCTCCATCCCTTACAGCTCCTTGACACTACCTTCCTGATGTAATATAAATTCTCTTTCATGGCAGTTCACAGCGTCGTTCTTCTATCCCATAGCTTTGTTCTGGGAAACAAAGTTTAAAGCTGCGTCCTGGTTTTAGTATTACCGGTCATGCAATCACTTTAAGTACTGTCCATAGAAATAAAAGTAAGGGAGAACGACGTCTGCCGATCTGGACTGAAGCCATTGATTTGGCTAGTTTGTCAGTTTGTACGGCAACAGAGCACCTGCGTGTTATACAAATATCACGTCATTGCTTTTGCCCCAAGTATTAGCAAAGAAACTACAAGTTTTCAAGTTAGGAGTAAAAAACAAAATACTTAAGGCACCAAGACTTATTTCTGTTGTGGAAATTACTCCTAATCTTTCGAAAAAAGGATAAAATATCTAAGCTATAACTTCTGCAGCAGAATGCACACTGTACGTACGGAGAGACATCAATCAACCGGTCTTTTGCCGTACAACGAAAGCGCCCTCACAATTTTCGTGGCTTCACCGGTTAAATATGCATGGATGCATTGTGTTAGCGTTCTCCCTTACTTTTACTTCTATGGTACTGTCTCAGTTATTTTTTTAATCGTTTTTAATCGTTTGTTTGCTCACTCCAATTAGAACAGACTTTGCAGACTTCTAAACGCAGTGATGTGTTACTTCTGAAATGAAAGTATTTCACTCAGTCCTGTTGTAAACGGATTCTCTACAAATCTCCCCCAGGAACTAGGTTATTATCTTTGGTTTACACGTGAAACTCGACCACGTTTCATTAGTTTTCATTACACAACTCTGAATTTAAATTCAACGTGTGTTATATTTACAACATTACAGGGAAAATGTGTAGCCGGTTCAGGTTGTTGTCTAGTTAGTCTACGAATTCATCAACAATTTCTGGTCATTTTTTATGGTAAAGTTTGGACGTGAGAGTTTTTCTAAAAAGAGAAAAATGAAGAGGAGAGCGGTTGACTGATTCAAATTGCAATATCACCGATGTCGATCGATCCGATACATAGGCTTGCCAGTCGAGGGGGGGGGGGGTCTGGGAGTTGTAGCCCACGGAGTTCAGGGAAAAGCTATTTCTCGGGCAGGTTCTGGGGGAAAATCGGGCAATTTAATCTGTTATTAAAAGATTTTTGGGCAAAAAAGGTTCGGCTCTCCTGAAAAATGGTATGTACCCCACTTCCGCATGAGCCGATACTAAAGTTGTTCTTTTTAAAGAGTGTTTCTGAAGAAAAGTAACCTCTTGCAGCATACGTACGTATAGCACATCCATAATGCCGTTACTAGCAGAAACCCAAATTCTAGCGCCCCCGCCATACTCATTATATAAAAATTTTGAATATTACATTCACACGGGAAAGTATGCTAATCCAATGAACACAATTAACACAGAGTTTTGCAGTTGGATAGTGATGTACGTTTCAAAAAATATTAATTTTGAAAATGTATTCTTCGGGGCCCTCCATTTGTACCTATTGTTGATATGTGACAATCCATGGACGTATAGGACGGGGATCCTAAAGCAAAATACCCATCCCCAAAATGAGGGTTTTATGGCAACAAAACGTTGATTTTGGGGACTGGCACCCTCCTTTTTAGGGCAAAAATATGTCATGTTTGTTTTGGCAGAAGAGGAAATTTACAAGGGAAACACACTAGTCATTCACTCTTGTGAAGCGTCTTCACATGTAGCTATATTTGGGCATCATTACTTGCAAAACTAATTTGGATTTTGCAAGAGTCACGACATCATCGCCACCTGGTCATGCGGTTTTCCCTTTCAACACTCTTTTTCGCTTCAATCGCTTCATTCTTTCAAGTTAACAGTCGGAGCAGACTAACTGATACCATTATTAAGCAACAACAACAACAACAAAAAAAAACTACTTCCGTTTTCTTGCCTTTATTGGCATTGCTACTGCAAAAAGTTGAGTCATAACTTCATTCTGTAATTACCATGCACCTTTTCCCCAAAATGACAAATATTTCGGCCACAAATAGAAAATATTTTGCCCGCATGGGGGCGGTAGCCTCCTAGCTCCCTGCCTCATATGCATAATATGAATGTTAGGATCCTTACCTAGAGTTATCGTTCTCAAAGTCGTTCTCTTAAAAAGCTTGTAATTCTCGTTTATTTATCCTCCCTGTCCATGGCACTCAAATCGAACAGCTCTTTGATTAAAACTGATTAAGTGTGGTCGCTTTTTCCCACCACAAATATCCTACGAGGGCTGCTGAGTACGGTAAAACCTCAACATACCCCTTTTAGTGCTGCCACCATTTGACTAATGTCTTTGACGTAATCCCCCATCTCACCCACGTCCGTAGCCTGACAAGATATTGAAGGGGGACAGATGGCTTCAAGGGGATAAATATTTATAAGGGGCGAGATATGCTAAAATGCATTAAACTAATAGTAAATTCTAATCTTTTAGGGTGAATTTGGGGGCGTCTCCCCTTGCCCCCCCCCCCTTGGCGAGGGGCCTGACCCCCACCTTGGCATCACTGATTACTGAGACTAAATCGATAAACACATATAGCACTCCAAAGTTTATCATAGTTCGATTCTGATCATTATCAATGGAGATACTTCCCGCAGCGTGTGTAATCAAAGGAGCATAAACGCACGATATCATTCTTTTAGCCTTGAAGCCTAATTTTAGAAGAATTTTAAATTTTTAATATAGGCCTATATATATATATATATATATATATATATATATATATATATATATATATATATATATATATATATATACACCCACACACCCACACAGATTTTGCCCTATCTTTGCCACTTTGACGGATACATAAATACTGGCTAGCCTATTTCGAAATTACAGAAGGGTAATTCTGCATGCTCATAATACACGATTCCATGATATATCCCGTGCAATACGTTTCTATTTGTACTTAACCTTGATTGCTTTCATGAACTGTGTTTATCTTCAAAAGTCCCCTGGAGGTCCCCAGAGCCCCACCGTCAGAGCTCGCAGGCGAGGCTTCACCCAGTCACAAAGTGTCACCTCTCTCAGTCTTTGGAGAGCCTTGTACCCGCACTTGATCACATGTAAATTAGCTGTTACGGTGTATTAATTTAATTGTTAGCAAGGGCGGCGATTTGTTCTCAGTATGGGGGGGGGGGACATTACCCCATTTTCCCATCAAATAATTTACTGTGTGAAAAATCAAAATAAATGGGCGATTTTCTCAAATATTGGGGGACATGTCCCCCTGTCCACCCGAGATCGCCACCCATGATTGTTAGCAATTAGTCTGTGATTAATTTCTCGAAACACTTTCAATTGAAGAAGTAGAAATCCTGTGGAAATGCAACTTTTTCAAAATTGTATCACTAAGTGTTTAGCCGAACAAAGGGAAACGGCGAGAAAAGACAAAGAGCCGTTCCTCGTGATAAACATAGAAAACATTGGACCTACTCACCAATTTCTCTAATCCCGCCTTGAAGAATTTTATCCACTTTCGTTCTTTCTCTTCAGAGGATACCATGATCAATCACTGAAGGTGAACGTTGAAATAATTACAGAAGTAAAACAAGCACCGCAGACAGCTGGATTTCTATTCTGAAAGAAACACACAAGTTGAAAGGCTGGTGTTGAAGTTGCTGATCAGGCCTACTGCATATATTCCATGCTTGTCATTAAACAATTTATTATAGATTTGGGAATAACTGTTTCCTTTCTTCACTCAACATTTTCTCGCCCTGTCATGCCGATTTGTCACGTAGACAAGAAATAAAGGTCTGTAACTCAAAGAAATGAATCATTCTTACTTGAAATGGTATTTTCACGGTTAACCGAAACCAGTCAATAGGCACCACAACAAAGGATGACCAGCAGTTTTACCTTCACAAGAAATGCGCTCGTCCATTTTCACGCTCCCTGCATGTTTACGAATCACTCTACCAAATCATAGCGACCCTGCATACAGCTTAACTAGATATCATTTCTTCCTTTGAATGAAGGTATTCTCTAGGGTCCTTCTCTTTTTGTAAATACTTTTGGCATTCCAACTTCTTGGTTTGAACCAAATTCGTGGTGTAACGTGTAAACACTACCACTCATCCACGTTCTGTTGCACAGACCACATGCCGTAAAATTTGAGACAAAGCAAGTTAGGACCAATTACGTCTCACCATATTAAGTTCAAGTTCAGTTGTGAATTGTAACTCGCTCATGTGAGAAGTTTTTGCGATTCACTTGTTTTTCTTGACACCTAGGTGCGGAATTTAGCTTTCCTTATTAGTATAAATGATATATGCACCCTCCACCTTGTCAGCTAGAATAATTATAATACATGGTAAAATATAGCCAAGGGGGAAAAATCCGCTGTTTTCTCAGTACAAAGTGCAGATTTCAACAGACACTTGTGTCGCTAGATTTTGTTGGTTACAGTTTTCTTGGCTTTGATAAACTGAACCTTCTCAGAGAATGATGGAAGAGCGTGGCCCTATTTGCACCCTCAGAGATAGATCTACAGCAGGCATAGGCCCTCGGCAGGCTATTCACTTGGTTATATGTCATATGGTGTTACTTACAAAAAATATCAGAGCCCGAAGAATGAGTGCAGCACGCGCAATTTTTTTCCCACGAGGTTATGGGCAAATCATGCTAATGGACCAATCAGCTTCTTGCAAATAGGCCACACCCCTAGTTCCAGAATGACAGCTTCTCGACCATTTTATTGTAATTTGACACCGGATTATGAAAGAACAGGCCAAATAACCCTGCACCCCGTAAAACTTAACCCTAAACACTACCCTAGCCATGATTTTGAAACAAATTTGAAAAATTTTGAAAATCACATATGCCCATAACCTCGTGGGAAAAGAAATGAGGCGTGTAGCACAATTAAATATTTGCATAGACCAGGGAGTTGCATTGCCCGCCCGGCGGACATGTATTACTCCTGCACGCACACTGACTGCACTAGCAATACCAACAAGTTAGGGTACGTACGCCTAAGAGGAGTACATATTCGACACTTGCTATGAAGGTAAGGAGTTCCCCTTCCTTCATAGACATGCAAGGGCGTAGGCTGGGGGGGGGGTGCATTGGGTGCACGTGCACCCACCCGTTGAGGCAGAGGAGTTCCGCTCTGGCCTGGGAAACAGAAAAATGCACTCCTTCTGTTTTCAACAGCTGTGAAAACAAGGACGAACATGACTTTTGTCCACACACCAACCTACATCGGTAAGTCTGGTAATTGAATTACAGGATGCGCCGTGAATATATATGAAGGTCTATAGAGCCTTTGGCTCTGATACATATTCATTATACCAAACAAATTGATCTTGATCGGGTGGTCGACATCTACGCTCCTCTCCACCCAAGGCGACTAGAACTGAAGTCCCTCATCAAACCATAGGTAATGTACTAATTAGTCCAATGATTATCTCTCAGACTGAGAGTTACGACATTTAAGTATTTTGTAAATAATAAAATTGACAGTTGCCATGTGTTGTCCATGTGAACTTGAGGAAAAACCCTGTTGTTTTGTGCTTGAAGCTCAAGGTTATTTGAGGTGACCAGCAGAGGTCAAAGTCTTGAAAAACCTTATAGAAGGAATATCTGAAGAACAAAAAAGTCTCTTAAACCTAGTAGGAGTGATATCTGAGGAACAAAATAGGTGATTGAGTTCCTATTTGACATGTAAGATGTACATGAGAGTATAGCTGACCTCTTAATCTGTGTCAAGGTCATTTGAGGTCAGCGAAGGTCAAAGTCTAAAAGCCTTGGGAAAACCTATCAAGCTAGAATATAAATATGGCGAGATTTCAATTTGAATAAAAAAGTCATGCATTAACGATTCGTGTATCATTTAAATTGAGAAACGGCAGACAGGAGATCACTTTTTGAAGGATGTGTACGTATGGCTTAAGGCTCAGGAAATGCTGTTTCCGGCCATCTGGGGGGGGGGGGGGGGTTAAAACCGAAACTTTTCTTGTACGCTCCGCGCCAAGCAATGCTGGCGCTCCGCTTAGATAGTCTTCCTGGTTCCACCTACCTGAAATGTGCACCTCCCCATGCCAAATTCAGCCTACGCCCTTGACATGGTTAGATATTCCTGATTACATTTCTGTTTTTTTTTTTTGTGAAATCTGACGTAATATTTCTTGAGTGGATCGTTGCTTCGTGAAGGGGTCAATCGGATCTGATCGCATGTGAAGTTAACGCCGTGACCTAAGTGGTGGATACTGATATACTCCTCCATCCACCCATTGATGGCAAAACGAAATTCATATGAAAGTACTGTTCACTACAACCGGTAGACACATGGGGCAGTTTTCTGACGTTTTACCATCAGGTTTGCAGGGTTGCGGAGATGGTCAGGAACAGAGTCCCAATAGGCTGCTTAGCGGCTGTCTTTGGCTTCCACCACGAAAACTTCGGCCCTCCGCGACTGAGGGTGCATTTACACTAGATCCGGATCTGATAGCCCGATCTTATCAGTAGATCGAATTACACGTGTGATTTACACTGGTCTCGTACTCTGATCCTCCTCCGTGCTTCAGCGGAAGTGGCCTCCAAATGAATTACGAAATAGAAGAACACTCGCGTGCGCACCAAAATGTAAGCAAAGAAATGAGAAAACACATGTGTGACCATAATACCGTGAATAATGTGATGGTCACCGTTGATCTCGGGTCACCGTTGATCCTAGAGCATTTACACTACAAGTTTTGGTCTTCTGCGCGGGGTCTGATCCTCCCCTCTTACCAGGATCAAAATCGGGTGATCAGATCCGGATCTGATCTGCGTTTACACTACAATTTTGAACTCGAGCAGTGAATCTGACCTCGCGCAGACGATCAGATCCGAATCTAGTGTAAATGCACCCTGAGCTTAAAGGGAAAATACAGTCCCCCAATTTGAATTAATGTGCCGGCCATCCTACTTCAGGAATGGCTCCTATAAATCATGTGACAATATTTAGTTACACATTTGTCAAATTCATGTAGAATAACAATCTTTATACAAAAACACATTAAAAGATACTTGTGAGTGAAATGAGAGGAGATGTCCAACCAGGCAGTCTTCCAGCTCCCTGGCCTAACAACAACCAGTTAACGTACGTTGAGCAAACTTAATCCAATTTCAGTGTTTTCACATCATACTTCGTAGCTTTTTAAAGGAAGAAAAATATGTATTCAGTTAGCCTACACTCTAAAAATGTCCTAGTCAAATTTGAATAGAAACCAATCAATAGGGGCACGAACCGGAATCTTGTCAAATCTTTGACTAGATTCTGCTCATAAATGAAACGAATAGTTTCATTTTTGAACCATTTCTAGTCAATTTTGAAACGAATCTTGTCAAATATTTGACAAGATTCCGGTTCGTGCCCCAATTGACTAGATGTTTTTTAGAGTGTAAGTTATGACTCCAGCTTAAACGGTTTAATCTTTTTGTTCCACCCACCTCGATCCACAGTAACGAGGACTTAAAGGGAGAAAGCAGTCTCCCCAAATTTATTTTCAAAAATCTGCTAAATCTTACAAATCCCCTCACACCGTTTTTCGCTCACAAGTATTTTCATTGTTTCTGTATAAAACATCGAATAGGCTTTTAAAGGTAAACCAAGGAATAAATCCGCATAAATGTAACAAATAAGTAGGGTAACAATAATATCGTCGCATAATTGATAGGAGACATGCCCAAATTAAGATGACGGGTACACTTACTCAAATGGCGGGGGAAGGACTGCATTTTTCCTTTTAGTATGATTATGAGGAAGAACTCACAATAAGTCTGACTTAGCTGTATGTTATAAAGGATCTCAATTCAAAAGGAAGCGAATTACAACCTCTAACCCAGGTCATTCACGTTTTAACACTTTTTCGTTGATTCATTGTCCGCTTTTAATTTTGTCACTTTGTCAGTTTTCGTTAGCGGAAACTGTTTGAGATCTTTTTACAGAGTGACTAGAAAAGTTAATGTGTAATTACACTGCATGTTTGTGTAGGATACTACACAAGTAGGGCAATAGCAAAGTTCCTTTCAAAGGTTTTACTTAAGTTGATTAATTCCAAATCCCTTTAAGCTATAGTGACAAATGACGCCAGAAAACCCGTCATCACAAAGCCATAAGCCTTAATTCAGGACTATGTATTTGTATGCTAATCAGTGTTGCAAATAATTCTAACCTTGAAGGTCAAATTAAGCCTTCTTTTCGAAATTTACATGCGAAAAGAAAAATGGTTTTTATTGTCCAAGTTTGCGGTTGTACAGATCAGATTTTGAATTGCAGGTTATAAAAGAGAAAATCAATGAACATCGACAATGTGAACTTCTATTAAATACCAAAGACTTCCAGTTTAGTCAAATTTGATGAATTAGGCCGAGTTCAATCAGAGCTGCTTACAAAGTTTCAGAGTTTGATTGTGGTGTTGTGTTGCCCTATCGGCATTACTCCTCTATGTATTGGCGACACTCATACTGTAATACTGTCAGAGAATGTACGTTAGGAAATGGTATAGGCCTATATCCAACCCTGCTGCGAATTATAGTTTTTGTGGTGGTTAAATTATTAATTTTCTTTAGTGAAATAGATAGAACATTTCACTTAAATGTAATTCCTCTTGAGGAACGTGTACTACATTTAGGTAAAACAGAAAGTTGCCGTACTTTGGTATAGTTCCACTTCAATCCGCGAAACAGAATTTAGCTCAAAACAAGTTTAATTTTCAAAATGGAATTTCTAGCTTTGTCTAGACAACTCTTTTGCATAACTTCTCACCAAACCTTTGACAGTACAAATTGACAGAGTTTATAGCCAAATGCGGCATTCGCAGCTTCTGTTCCAATCTGCCAATGGAAACTCAGGGACGGACTACTTGTTACACCTGCTGCAAGGAGTCAGGGGTTATTGGCAAATATGGCGTTCTCTCGGGGATTCTTAGACTTGGCCAAGTCTCTCGTTAGTGTTCTCGTACTGCTAGTACCTACAGCTCACCATATTTACCTTGGATTTAATACGCCCTCTATAGGCTGCTTATTTGTATTGCTTCTCAACGAGAGACTTGGGACACTTGGTTTCTGTGACGTCATACTAATGAGCTTAGTACATTATTCATAAGGAGGGGGCGTCAACCTCATAATCCAATAAACAGTCCTCATGTGCAGAAATTAGTATCGTCCAATTAAAGAGAATATTATTTGATATGACATATTTTTGACAATTGAGTCGCCGTAATTATACTCAAATAAATATTTAAAAACTAATTTACCCCAAGAAAATTACACAAATAAAATTTTTGATGACAAATAAGACCTTTGTAATCCATTTTAGAGAAACATGTGTCAATACATTTCCCTATACATAATGGTACCATTGAGCTGTTCGTGTATTTAACTCCAAACGTAAACAAAGATTAGCAGAATGGGTACTTGTACATGTGAAGTTTCGTGCGTCCATACAAAAGTAGCCGCCAAGCCCTAGCACCCGTGAGATAATCGAAGAGTGAATGCTCTATTTATTTTCCTCTGTGCTAGCACATAGTTACTCTGCGTCATGATTCTAGCCAAAATTAATTAAAGTTAAATCTTGTAGGTGAACAACGTTGGTTCAGCATGTAGCCTGTAGCAACTCCCTGCTTGAACCGTACTAAACTGACGTACATAGGCTATGCATATATATCATATTATCACGGGGCTAGGCATTTCTTAATACAGAACAAAGATCGAGTGACTAAGTGATAAAAGAAAAGAAAAACATGAGCATGTTTATTTACTGGCTGTTATTTTTTTTTATGTTGGGCCTATCAATTTACTTATATGAAACCTTTGTTTTCCATGGATCCCTCATTACTGGAAAATGTGAAGGTATGTAGCTAATACTAGGCAGTTGTGAGTTTTGTCTACAGGGCCTATAGCTTATGTAAATGTAGTAGCCCAGTTTGAATAGTGCAAGGAGTACTACAGTGCCCAGGGTTATCTAGACCTTGAAGTTTGGAGAGTGCATTGTATTTTTGTTACACATTCTCCATCATAGCCCATGTGAGAGACTTTACAAATTTATCACATCTCCTGACCTTAATTAAATGGGAAACACATGATCTTCAAAAAAAGTCATGATTTCATGACTAAATTCAGACCATGTACTGTGTCTTTGGCAAAGTAATTTTAGCTTCAGTTACAGCATCATGGTGGCTTTTCGATCCTTATACATGCCTTTTATGCATGCATGTTTACAATTCTTTTGGCAGAACTTCATTGCATGGCCTGACATGATAATAGCTATGTGTGTACCGTAGCCAACACGTATACTGTAGAGTCACATATGGCAGTCACCTTGAATGTCTTAAGGGTGGCTGATAGTATTCAAGCCCTTCTTTACTGCTTTCTTTTTTCTTCTTGGGTGGGGGGGCACCCAAAATTAGCCTCCACCAAGTAAATTAAAATGTGGCAAATAAAAAATTATTAAATTTAGCTGTCAGAGTAATGCGTAAGGTACAACAAATGCCAGATGTCTTAAGTTTGATATAAGTTTCAATTTAACTCACAGCCAATCTTTGTGACCTTGTGTAACTTCACACATGCTCTACTTTGGATATAATGTAGCTATAGTATTTGCCAAGGCAGTACCACATTGTGAACTTACAAGAACTTATAAGTGCCAGCCAGTGTGAATGAAACAGAGAACTGTTTGGCAGATTTTTTCAGGCAATGTATATTGCCAAGGCAGGCCATTTAGACATGTTAATGTTGCGGTACTATACAGTACTGTACAGTATGTATATATGAGCAAATTAGTATATGAAATACAGCAGCTTCCCCTATGGAAATTGTTTTCCAAGCCTTGCTGAGTCAGTAATGCCTCTGTCATTGCAGTTCTGTAGACTGAATTTGAGAAAAAAAAATCTTTTTGAAAAGAGTTATCCATATTTGTAACAGTCTTCTGGCCTCAGATGTTTTAGCAAGCACTGTCAGTGTATTTTAATTTTTTTTTTAATTAAAAATTAGGGCCATATAAACAAATTCTTGAGTCAAACTGTGTTAGCCTATATGAGCCAGAGAACTGGCTCCCTGCCCCTTCATCCTCCACCTACCAATCCCTGAGAAGTGGAGGGTACAGGTAAATTCAAGCATCTGTTGTAATTAAATAGTTGACAACTTGCATATTTTCATTTTCCAGAAGTCAACTATACTTCTATGGACTTGTAACTGTTACCTGTACAGTTTAACCTCCTGGGTTTCTACCAAGAGAAACACTGTGAAGTTCAACAGTACATGGTCATATGCTTTATCCTGATGCAAACATAACAATTGACATGTATGGTACTTGGTCATATTTGTCAGGGAAGGCAATTGAACTAACTTAGCAACAATTAGTGCATCTTCTTGAGCTAAATTGTTTGAAGCTTGCCTTCTCAAGACCATTTTTATTTTACATCATGACCCAAAAGTGAGGAAGACCTGATGCACGAGTATCAAAAAGTTGGGTACATGTATACATATATTTACCAAGATATAACAAATCTTCACACTGCCTGGCAAGACCTCTTCCTAGGTTGAGACTTGAGTTTACACTAGAATCTTTATCTTTGATGCTGCATGGATTGAGAGCACTGTGGTGGTCACATGTGAGATTCTCTACAAAGTATTATGCAGTATGTTAGGCTATTACTTCTAGAGCAAATTTGACATGGAAGTTGTTTTTATGTACAGCAAGGACACCATAATACCAAATCTGTCATGGTCCATCACAGCAAGCATTTGAGTAATTATCCAGTAAATAATAATGTGTGTTGAAATTTAGGAGGATAATTAGAATTCTTTATTTAAAATGTAACTATAAGGTGACTTGAGTAAAGCTGATTCATTTCTACATTTTTGGAGCAAGCTCAGTGCCCTAGCTTCGCTGTTTCACAGGGGCGGCCCGCCCCGCCCCTCCTTTCGCCCGCCCTGCCCCTTCTCTTGACTTCCTATCCCCGCCCTGCCCCTTCTTTCAGCCGCCCTTGTAATTTTCCGCTCTGCACTGCGCCAAATTATTAAAACGGCAGAGACAAGACAGCTGAACACGTTTATATGTCAGTGGTTATCCTTACTATAGAAACGTACAGCGTGTTGTTCACATTGCAATCTATTATCGAAGCACCATGCATTGACCTGCGATCCCAAAGTTGTTTGTTCAGCTTGTAGCTACGGAATACGACAATGTTGTGTGTCAGAAGCCCGGATATCCGCTACGCAGGCTAATTCAACGACCAGCCTTCAAAAATTCCCCATACGTACAGTGTGGAAAAACGCTCGCATCTGAGCGAACTTTCTCACGTGCTGTACGTACTGTAGGTTAACGCCTGTTGTCTCGAGCTCCAGTCTCTCAACTGCACTTGCACAAATCATACCGCTGTTCGCCGTACGCCAAACTCAGCATCTTATATTTAGGAAAAGTTTCTCGCATATTTATGGCATAATTTAGTAAAGTTATCTACGCGATTTTCTGGGAAAAGGTTGCAAGAAGCTAAGCGAGGTCTATACAGTATGCACTGGCTTGACATGAAGTAGTGACGTTGCTGGGCGGGTTTCGTAAACCAGTTCAGTGTTTATAAAGCTTGCAGCTATGCTCGCGGACTACAACCAACCAATAAGTGCGGGCAGCTAGGCGCTGGGGCCCAGCAGAAGGCTACTCATTACATGTAAAACGTAAGATGGCTTCGCCAAACGCAGGCGCTCACAGATGTAGTCTGAATTGCATGGTACACGTGTACACATAGTACACAGGTGAACATCGTTATCAACAAACTATTCAGTGACTTGATCGCAACACTGCTTCGCTATAGCGAAGTCACACATTGCAAATGGGTCAACACGAATACTCATACGCCCCTTGTGCCTCCATTTTAGGGTAGGGGGAAGGTTGAATGCAGCATAACGGAGAGAACGTTCATGGTGGGAGATGAGGTGGAGGCATAACTGAGCAACAGTTTTATGTGCCTGGAATTTAGAAGTTGAATGCAATGTATACTTCGACCGCCCAATTGCATGATGATCGGGGCTCTTGTATAAAGTTTAATTTACATGCGAGGCATTTTTACAGCACTCGAAAACTTTCATACAAAGCAGTAACTGCATCTAATCCGTATACACCAGTGACTGACAAATATAAATGGCGGACGTTGTGGACAGCTACTCATATTTCCCAAGTTTACAATTAGCCTATAACAGTAGTGCTGGTATAAAATAAAAGTATGAAAATACTGTAGAGTCGTGGGAATTTCACTTTTTATCGTCTTTAGCAAACACCCCATAACCTCCGCTAAAGCAAGCTACTGAGTTAGTTATTATATAATCAGTCCAGTGAATGACAACATTTTACTGACTGACAGAGTATGTAATCAATCATGGACCTTCATAGATGCGATCCCACTTTCCTCGGCAGTGTATGCACTGAAACAATAAATTCTGGTCTTTCAAAACTTTTGCGGTTTCGCAAAGGAGTAGGACTGCTGTAATATGACATTCTACAAAATGAAACAGGCTGTCAAGTGAACACTTCTGGGCCAGCGATCACATGGGTAAAACCTGGGTTGCCATGTAAGTCCAGATATATCAATTTGTTTGTTACTTAAACCCATACAGCTTGTGTTAGCGTCTCCCACGCAACGAAAATGCGCCCTGTGGAAAACAGTACGTATACGAACTTTCGATCGCTCGTGCTCTGTTGCATAGCAAAATTACAGTGATGTTCATTCAGTTCCATGTTCTACTATGTCTCAGCTTCTGAATGACATAAAAATATATCGATATTATTTGACTTTCACATAGGGACCTGGACAGATTTCGAAGGCATCTTTTTGCATGGCAAACAATAGCTATGAACTTTTGACCTACTGCTGTTTGTACAAATAAGCTTGGATCGCCGATGTTCATGCATTGCTGGATTGATTATCATGTAAACTTTCCAATGGTAACCGTTGTTTTCAAATTTTCAACACTCCCCCATACGGACCAGGCCAAAATACGTACAAACAGACACAAATATGAATATGCATAAGTCTTGCACCAATGAAAAGACCCCAAGCGATGTGTAAAAAACGCGACCGTTATCCGCCACAGACTTCTACACCGTGCGCGCGTTGTACAGTATGTACAGCGAGCACGTGCGTGCAGTGGTAAACAAAACATTTGGTCACGCCCACACGACCAATCAAGTGTACGGGATGAGCGTGTGTATGAATTATACTTAGCAGTGACGTCTCAGTCAACCAATCCTCAGTTTAGACAGAAAAGTGTTTTGACAGGAAAGTGTTTTGAACAAATTGAATGGGTGATTCCTTAATCACAATCACCACGTTAGGGGAGATTGGTAAGAGGTGAAACAGGGTTTAAATATAATTCAGTGGTTTCATGTTGAATTTTTGAATCGGCTCGTTTGTCTCAAGAATGTACGTATGTACGTGTAAGTCAGTAACAACCAGTGTCTCTGAAGACACATGAGGACCTTAAAACAATGTACTACGTACTTTGGCTATCAAACATTGATATATTCCCAAATGCTGCTGCTTCAGTTTGATGCTGCTGATACTTACCTGGCGCAGGAGTGTCCGTGATCACGACGGCGAAGCTCCCAGGTGGGACCTATTCTATTCAGCCAGTCTAGAACGGGACCACTGTCAGGTGGTGTCAGAAAAAAAAAAGTTTGATGCTGCTACACTTGATAATAATATGACTTTATGGTCATTAAAATATGTTGTTGTTTTCCAGAGAAAAAGATTTCATATATTTCGTGTAAGCTAACAAAGGTTATTTTGTATACTAAAACTGCACATCATTTGCCAATAATTAAAAGGGGATGTGTAAGATAAATTTCACTTTCAAAACCACCTGCCCATACAAACAGTATGTAGTCTGTAGTATTAATTTAGTAATTAATATGCAGTCAAGAAATATTAAAGGTAAAGACAAAATAATACATATATCTATCTTACATTCACATTTTTGACTTGGCTAAAAACTTAGTGTCTGGAATCTGCATATTCTGTGGCTCTGATTCTTCCAGTCTATGGGTGTTGAAAGGTAAAAAAGACCATCTTCTGGGTTGAGAGAGAAGCTAAAACCCAGGAGCTTCCGGGGGCTTCGCCCCCTGGGCCCCCACCGGGGCATTGCCCCTGGACCCCTTCGGCGGCCCCTGGACCCCCCGGCCAATGGTGCGCAGCGCTTCGCGCGCTCTAATTCTGCCCTCCTAATGTTCCTCCCCCCTGCCCCTTTTTCATTGAAGCTAGGGGTCTGAAGCTGACCTACTTATAAACCAAATTCTATGCAATACTGAACACACTTTTCTCTCCTCAAAAGCAAAATTCAAGTACCCTTTCATATCACATAATGTGATACTATATTTCATTATGGAAGATATTTCAATATATCAGTCACATTGCATTAAATCTTTAAGCACTGAGTGAGCACAATGTGTTGCTTCTTAAGTCTTTTTTCCTTGAATCAAACTACAAGTACATTAATCAAAGAATATGTTCAGTTTCAGTAATATCCTGCTGTAGCATAGCATGTGTGTGTAGGGCTTAAAAAATTTCTAGAGCTTTGTTGCTTTGTTGAAAAAGGACAAGGAAAGTCTCATTGTTTTAGTTGTGGAATGTTGATCTTTGGGAATTTGGGTACCCAAGCTTTCATGCTTAGTGTGGTATTTTTTCATTTATTTCAGAAAACAGTTAAAACCAGTTTGCAGTAGAGCAAGTATTTCTATAATGATGACTGTGTGGAGGCAATGTTGCATTGCTGGCACACAGGTCTCCTTCTAACAGAAGCAACTGGTGTTAGTGGGGGAGGGTGTCTGAAAAGAGGTAAATGAGAATGGGCTGAGTTGAATTATTTGGTTACATTCAGTCTTCTCAGAGAAGGAATCTTACTATAGAGCGCATGTATGCTGTTGCTTCAACCTGGTTTCCATGATAGAGACATGAAGTAGTCTAGCAGATTAAGAGTGTAACAATCCCTCAGAATGGGACATCATTGGGGTATCACTGGATAAATCTCTATCTGAAGCTAGTACCCATATCCAGGTGGTTATACTGAGGAAGTCCGTAACTGTTTTACTTAGTCACACACTGTAGTAACCATGGTTTTAAGGGACCCACAGCCCATTAATCAAGAATTCCAGGCACTATCACTAGTAGACTACCACATAATCTCCTTGGGGTGAAGGAGAATAGGACTTTACTTTGCTATGAGATGTTGCCCTCCTAATACAGCTCTTAAATCAGGATGCTGCAACTTAAATGGCAGCTCCCTGCATGAATGTGGGCCTAAGGTATAATGAACATTTGAACCGAATGAAGGAAACAGTTTTGACAGTATTGATCTCTGGGTTTACAGTATTGATCTCTGGGTTTATTGAGAAATCACCGTTTGCTCAATTAATTTCTCTTCACAAGACTGGAATTAAACAAAAACTTTTTTGATGGTTAGTGAGAGCCAAGTTCCCACTAGTCATTTTACAGTACACGCAGTAGGCCATTGCCTTATTAGGAATCATGATAATTATAAGAATTACAAGAATTATAACACTTACTATAACACTCATGCAAAAAGTGTGTACATTTTCCCTCTACCCTTCCTTCTACCTCCTTACCCACACCAATGTCTTAATCTAAAAAATTTGACATAAATCAACACTGAATCTGAAATCCACTTTCAAAGAAAGAATCTTTTCAAGTCTCTGGCTGCATTTTCTGCTTAACTGAAAAAGAGTTAAATAGCACCCATGAGAAGAACAACCCAATTAAAAAGGGGCTACAGGATCACCTCAAACATATTTAGGGATATGACCATACCTCTAAGTGCGTTTAGTGACTGCTCTTTGATTGACATTAGTTGAAACACTAGCTTCACTGTTGCTGGTCAATAATGACTTGAGTAGTCAGTTGTGTTCCCAATTAAGCTCAGCTCACTCACAGTACTGCATGGATGTGGCTTTAAACAATGTTTACTCAGAGAAATGTACCATAACTTTGTATGGGAGCTGTAATAGACAGGTGTTTTTGTTCATTTGGAGGAGAGGCTAGAAGAAAATTTAGTAGGGGTAATTTTTACTGTCTGAAGCAACTGAAGATTGCAGTGCCTCTAAATCTCAAACTTTTGGGGTCAGGAGTACTATGTCTTTGAGCTCAGTCATCTGTTGTTGTATAAACTGAATTTTTATTTGCAGATTTTAATGCCTGATAGTACAATTAAGTCAACATTTTGTAGATACAGGTAATAAATCCTGAAAGTGGGATGGAAATGAGGGAGGGTGGCAGTTACCCAATTTCCTTATCCTTCTTGTCTTAAATTAGCAGGGATCTTGGGTCAAGGATTCAAGAGAAGGCTTCCTGAATAAGAGGGATGTCCTAGTATAAAAAAATTTTCAGGTTTGTAATCTCATGGATCTAAACTGATACAAAATTTGACTCATTTTGTACCGACCTACGTACATCAACTATCCTGAAATCAATTTTCAGGTAATGTTGCACTAGGTGTGCTACTTAAAACAACTGAATGGTTGCACAGTACCATGGTTATAGCTTTGGTCCACTACTTTCAAATTAAGATCCCTCCCCTTTAGCAATGTGACCTGAGTCTACTGAAACCTGCATTCTCTTATGTTATTTCAACTAAATGATTGCATTATCTTTAAATGACATTGCAAAACATGTATTTGGTCCACTTGTAAGGCTGTTAGTCCACTACAAGGGCATATTAAATAGTGCTAGTCATCTTAAATTTTCACTGGATGTACCAGACACTTACCATCTCTAGCTGATAATTAAACCAATCCCTGTAAGAACTGTTTTGCATTTGGTAAATACTGCAATCGGCTCAGCACTTTGGGGGCACAGTCTATATGACTTGGAAAGGCAACATACACCTTCAGGTTGATATAATGTCTACACGCACAAGCCATAGACATGCTTTCATGGGCTGCAAGGCTCATGAGTCTAGATGACAGGTTCAGTACTATATCAATGCTTCCCTAGAGTAGACCAAAGATATTAACTCTACTGTAATCTTAATAATCCTAAACATAACCATAATCCTTACCCAAACCCTAATCTTACCTGAGGCTAGTCCAAGTAGCCTATAAATTTTATACCTCAGTGGAATGCTAACCTTACCACCAGCTGGGCCAAAGAAGATTTTTAGTCCATCCTTTGTCTAGTGAACCTTGCAAGTGAAAGTTTAGTCTAGTGGGTATCCCACTTTCATGTAGAAGCCTAATGCCTATCAAAAAGGCCCTTCAAATAGTCCTTCAATCCTGGCTCTGTCCCTGACCTGCCCAATGTAAGGATCACAAAACCTCTAAGGTTTTTAGCTCTTATAGTCATGCTCTTAGCTGGAATTTGTGGATTACGATAGGCCTAAAATTTATTTATTTAACTTCACCAGTGACTTAGCAAACTAGTATATTTGTATCAATGACAAATGTTGCCTATAATAAATGCAAAGAACTGTCATATAAAAAAATATGAAGAGCAATTTCTGCCCATGCAGGTATTTATTTCAAATAGGCCTATATCACCTTGATTCAGTTCTGCAAAGAATCACTTATCAGTCAAATTGTACTGCTCACTCTTTTGCAAGAAAAATTTGTGTCAAATATTGCACCATTTGTTATAGGTACCTCTTAAAATGAAAAACTTTTCCAAAGGGCAGGGGGACACCCTCTTCCCTTAGACCTCTCCCATAGTCCATCAGTTCTGAATGTTGGTTACATTGGAAACATGCTAGGCCTAATTCCCAAACTACTTTGTTAATTTTGTGGTTTTCCAAGCTCAGGTTTGCTGCTATATTGTTCTCACAAGACACCTCCAAGAGGAACAAGCAAAGCTACTGTAGCATTGCCTGGCATGCATGAGTGATTCTAACCATTGGTCTAATATAAAGTCTTAGTCATTACCCGCTTGAGGGCACATTGAGCTAGCAAGATGATAAAGCTGATACATATTGGCCTATAAGTATACGAACAAGGTAGTAGGCCACTTCGAATCCCAGCCAGACTCGCGATTCACAGCAATGGCGTGCGTTGTGATTTGCGAGTGACGAAGGTTACATCTGCAAAGCGGACTTGCCTTCTACTGTGCTTTTCCTTACATTATCTGATTATGCGTTTTGTGAGAGAGACCGTATGGATGGCTACGCAGATAATAGCGAGTGCCGCGATGCCTAGGATCCAAAGTGTCCTACCTTGCTTGTACACAGAGCTGTATATGTATTTGTGTATAACGCTCCGAACGCCTGAGAATCAGACCGCTATCGATACCGATTTCGAAGCAAAACATTCTTCAAATTAAGCCGCTGAACCAACGATTTTGTCTTTCTTTTATGAAAATCAAATCATGGCACGGTTTCGCTCCTCGTGAATCCTGTCCCGTGAAATTTCCAGTTGCAAAAACCGTCATATTGATCAATTCTTACGGCTGATATTGATGAGTTTTCGCTATCGGCAATGTCGTAGACCCTGCAGCAATTAATCACGTGATATAAACTTCATATATGTTTATTCATATATTGTTTATTCACATAATATTCAATTTACTGATTTTGATTGGACTAAAAGTTGACAGACTACTACATATTATTCATCCCTAATTGAGGATGAATAAAATAAAGAAATAACATTAAAATTATGACGTCACAGAAACCAAGTGTCCCAAGTCTCTCGTTGAGAAGCAATACAAATAAGCAGCCTATAGAGGGCGTATTAAATCCAAGGTAAATATGGTGAGCTGTAGGTACTAGCAGTACGAGAACACTCACGAGAGACTTGGCCAAGTCTAGGGGATTCTCGGCTTCTAGCTATCCCAAAGGAAAGAGATATGTTTCATGAAATTGATGAATAAACATGGAACTGAGATATCCGTTTTGAAATTAGAATCAGGTTCAAGTAAAACATAACAGTGAATAGTTGACGGAATTAGCCTTACCAGAGTAAGAAACAATAGTAAATTCTGTTTTGCATAAATGCCACCCCTACCCCCACCCACCCACCCCTTCCTTCTGATGTCCTTCTGTTTCGTAACCATGTTGATTAATCTGTTCATTTAAAGGAAGAAGAAATTTTCTCCCTATGTTCCATTCAATGGAACAGGAGAATGGAACAGGAGAAATCTCCAAGGAAAAAAGTTCGAAGGTTATTCATTCGAAGGAATGTGTAATTACACTGCATTTTTGCGCTTTCCGGAAAAGAACGCGGTGACAAAGATCCTGACAGTTCCATATAGATGAGAAGTAGCCGTGAAAACAAGCTTTGGTGCACACAAAAAATCAAATACAAATAAAACGTAAATGACTTGCTGGTAACAAGCTATGCAATAAACAACAATTGAAATATCAAGCTTTAACCTGCATAGGCTAGCTGATTTTCCTCAGTGTCTCTGTGATGTGTAAAGTACGGAAGCCGAGAACATCCCGGTGGTGTGAAATCCCTTTCCTCGGTAAATAT
Organism: Holothuria leucospilota; assembly: GCA_029531755.1. NCBI lineage: Eukaryota > Metazoa > Echinodermata > Holothuroidea > Aspidochirotida > Holothuriidae > Holothuria > Holothuria leucospilota. The sequence goes on from CM055962.1 coordinate 66,063,679, forward strand.
GGGAAGGAGAAATCAAGATACGATTTCTCCTTACCATTATCCCCGAAAATGTGGAGTGGAGAAAACCAAAGTTAGTGAGGGGGTACTTCAAGAAAGGACCATTACACAGTGTCTATTTTCGAACACCCTGTCCATAAATGGACTATGTCCATCGATCCTCTTTTCAATTTAAGTAATATAGCTAGCTCGCTCGTCGACGATTTCGCCGTACCACGGTGGGATCATCCCACGTTGGTAATAATATAACCGAAGTTATTTAGCGCCAATCTGTGTCATGTGCGGGCGCGTCCATTTATAACCAGGGTGTTAGAAAATTAATTAATATGTTTTGGTGCATACACCCTTTAAACTTCATCCCCTTGTAGCTCAAAATCTTAACAGTAAGGCTATGGTGAACTGCATAATTGGCCGACTCATTAGTTTTCATCTGAGGGGTAGCTCATTGGGCTATGAACTTTTACAAAACTGTGGGGACATGTAAAAGAGACGAAATACTGTGTAAGTCAATGGAGCAGCTAATTGTGGTGTGTCCCCCTATTATGGATGGTCCCCTGAATTAGAACACTGCTTGTATATACTGTCTTGACGTTTCAGTGATTTTATCTTGACTGACAAATATATATATATATATATATATATATATATATATATATATATATATATATATATATATATATATATATATATATATATATATATATATATATAAACAATGTGAAAATGTGAAACAAGCACAAAAACAAGACACACGGAATGCTGTTAAAACGATCCAAAAGTTTCAATGATCAATTGTAGCAGAAAAGATCGTCTCCAATCTACAAAGACAACATTAAGATGTAAAACGGTAAAACTTTAAAAGGCTAAAAACTTTCAAAAAGCAAACAAGCTCAATGAAGAGGACGCACAACGCTTCGGAGAGATAGACTCTCCTTGTTCACGTGCAAACAATAAATGGCAGTGGACAATACAGGCCCGCTACTAGATAGTATGATCTCTACTAAACCTAGCGTCTTTTACATTAATACCTACAGGAGTGAGGGTATTCAGCCCATAAATCCATTTTAACTCAATCTCTTCTCTGGTTTTTCGTTATTGTTGCGAATCTTCTCAATCCCTATTCAAAGTTTTTACTCACCTGAAAATGTTTGCCAATAGGAGTTAAAGCCTTTTAAATTCCTGTCTATGGTCTCTGTGTCTAATCGTAAGTTCAGATCCCGTTTCACCGACGTACTGCTTTTGGCAGTCTAAGCAATTCAATAAGTAGATAACCCATTTTGCAGTGCATGTTAAATCTCCCTTGACTTGAAAGGTCTGACCAGTGTTCTTGCTCTGAAAAATAAATGTTTCCTTAAGAGCACTGCAGGCATGGAGCTACTACCTATTAGCTCCATACTGCAGGTAACACATCTTTGATCATGTGTCCTAAAACACCCCTTAAAGTTATGCTTTTCACGAATCTTAGCTTTAACTAGTAACGATTTTAAATTAGGTGGCTGTCTGTAAATAAACGAGGGAGGGTTGAGGTATGAAGGCTGACCATGGCCTTACACATTTCAATACGGTATCATGGTTTACTAAGCGAAACACTATGTGATAATTATTTGTTGTAGTACCCAAGAATTGACCTCCGTAAAATTGTCAAATATAGCTTTTTCTAGGTGTACAGTTCAGGTGAAGCAGTGATCTGGAAGACACCGGCAGTTGATAGACACAATTTTTTTTCATATGAGTAGCCTATGTCGGAGTAGTCAAACCATTTGCAACGGTCTTAGGCTATGGGGACTACATGATACAGGCCTACCGCAATTAAACGATTTAATGGTGGGTGCGTGGCAAACAGATTTTTAGCAGAGTCAATAGCCTACGGCATGTTTATGCCAGTCAGTCCATGATAATCGGTAAAGAAGGCTATCCCCGACCGTAAGAAGATAATTCAGAAGACAACGACGGCGTATTAATCATAGGCGTAGGAAGCGGTGGGCTGGGGGGACTTAGCCCCCTGTCAAAAATGTGGGGGCTGAAGTATGCTTTCGCCCCCCCCAAGATCCAAGGGCAAACCCCCTTATCTGTCTCTTCTGTAAGAAATGTAAAAAAACTTGCAGTAATTTTCCTTCAGGTTTGTCCAAAATGTTGCACCAAAATGCATCTGAGGACCCTTAAATACCAAAAAATTTTCCAAAAGGGGAGGGGAACCCCTCCCCTTAGACCCCTCCCCCAAGACGGTGATCCGAAACAAGGTTCAGCCCCCCCCCAGTCACGAAAAGCTTCCTACGCCTATGCTATAAAGTTTGGAATTAAATATCAAATTTATCACAAAGTTAATAAATACTAGGGGAACACAAATGTGACTTGTCAAAAAGTTAGTCAAAGCCCCAATACCCCGCCGAGCAGAGGCTCCTGTGCTCACAACTGGCTCACAAACCAACTACGGGATGGGACTCTATGGAATGGTATCATAGTTTAGGCAAGACAACTGTTTTAAGGCATTCTGTAACATATTTGTAACAGAATGCCTTATTTGTTGTATTTCTGTAGGCCTTCTCAACCTTTTTTAACTCGAGGACCACTTTGACTCTCAGAATTTTTGTAAGGCCCACCTTACAAAAAGTTTATTCTTTTTTCTTTATTTTGTTATTTTTTATGGAGGATCTCGCGGCCCACCTGGGAGAGCTTCACGGCCCACCGGTTGAGAAGCGCTGCTGTAGGCTATCTTACTTTTACGGACTTGAATTGTGCTGCTTATATATTTTCTACACTTAAAAGGGGCTACTACTTTTATTATTTGCTAAGAAACGATACTTAGATGACAAACTCCTTTTTGAGTTGAAAATTTTAAGTTAAAAAAACATCGCCTCTCATTGCCTTAAAGACAAACACAGTTCTGTAAATGGAATCAGGATATCTCTACGCTTATTCAATTGTTTAAAAACAAAAAAGGGTGACCCCTTTTGTCCTTAAAGAATACTGGTCAATAAATCAGTCTCTATTCTTCCAAATGGTCAAAAGCCTAGCTATACACGTGAAAGAAGAAACCGTGTTCGTTCAACAGATCGTCTAGACCAGTGGTTCCCAATCTTTTTCAGCTCACCCTTTTCACCGAATAGGGTTGGGCAAACGCCCCCGCCCTACCCCGCGGAGAGGAGTCTGTTTGCTCAGCTTCTCAGCTTCCCATATTACTGAGCAAGGAATATGCCGTACAGCCTGCTACGTAGGTACCCCCCCCCCCCATCGTCTATAGCATAGTATTAATGAACAAAACGACAAAAATAAGAACCATGTTGAAATGAAAGGTAGGCCTACACGTACAACGTTTTTACGTGTGATTTTTTTTTGTGATTTTTTTTTTTAATTTTACAGATGCCAGGGCCCCACCGAGGTGTGTACCTTTCCCTCGAGACCCCCCCAGAAGCCCTGGAACATTTCCGATATTGTCGACACAGAATGAGGCATGGCTCAGTCAAATTTTGACTATCTTCTGGTAACCTTAAATGCGCACTAAAGAGATTCAATAGTAGCTAACGGAAGTTTCCTTTGTTGCTGCAAGGGACTTTTCCTGTGAGAAGGAGGAAGAAAGATGGTAGGGGTCGCATGGGGTTTTGAAAGACTTAGGCCTGTGCCACTCAAGCTGTCCTACAGGTAGGAGTAATGAAAAAGCCGAAATTGGCGCACCGAAAATTTTCATTTTCGAAAACAGTTTTAATTTACGTTTTTCTTCATAGTAGGCCCACACCAAAGTTATCTGTTACGTTACAGTTACCTATAATTGTCACTTCTGTTAGTACGTCATGTTTATAGACAGCAAGAAAAACTACATTTTAGATAAAAGTGGCGGTACAATGTTTAGCTATGGCCCCTTCTGTCACCGCTTTCACTGCCACTGATGAGAATGTGAGGGGGAAATTAACATCGAAATTAAACTCTCTTAAATTTGATTTCGTGGCATCTGGTGATAAAGATAATTCACAAAATTTGTAGGTACTCTGAAGAGGGAATGTTAGACCTCCTCGAATTGGTGACTTCATTTATCTCCTTTTTATACGAACCAAATTGAGAGCTCAGCTAGAGGAAACCTTTCGAAATCTTATACAATGCCCCGGTTTAAGTTGAGTACTTCATTTTTCAACCCCCTGCCGCCCCCTTAGCGCTCATCGCCCCCTGAGTTGCCAAAACACCCCCAGGGGGCGATAACACCCCCGGCTGGGAACCACTGGTCTAGACAATGTTTTTGCATACACGAGGTTAGTAGCAGACTTTGTATAATCAATTGCTTTCGAAGTGAAAAATAGCTTTGCCGGATAGCATTATTTTTTTCCCAGGACGAACGTGGGCAAATCGAGTTTTCAAAAAATTTTAAATTTGTTTGAAAATGAAGGTTAGGGTTACATTTATGATTAGGGTTACGTGGATTGGGTTATTTGACCCGCTCTTTCATAATCCGGCGTCAGAATTACAAAAAAAGGGTCGAAAAGCTGTCATTTTGGAATTAGAGGTGTGGCCTATTTCCAAGAAGCTGATTGGTCCATTGGCCAGATTTTCCCTGACCCGTCCTGGGAAAAAAAAAACTACGCTGCCGGATAACCAGTCCCTGTCATTCAAGAACTACTCAACTATTCACTTTGAACAATTTGAAATTAGTGTGCAAAATAGTTTTCAATATATACTACGGAGCTCCTAAAGTGCCACACTGCATGCCATGATGGTGAGATAATTTACCTGACCAAGTTGTCATCCTTTCTCTAAGAGATAGACATGGCGGGATAATTTATCTTACCATGACGACATCCTAATTGAGGAAGTCGTCATGATAAGATAAATTATCTCGCCATTGCGACATCCTGTTTAAGAAAGTCAACGTGGCGAGATAATTTATCTCGCCATGTTGACTTCCTAAATTAGGATGTCAACATGGTTATATAAATTATCTCACCATGACGACTTCCTAAATTAGGAGGTCAGTATGTCGACAGCCTTTGCTCAGGAAGTCGACATGGTGACATAATTTATCTTACCGTGTCGACATCCTAATTTAGGACGTCAATATGGTCAGATGGTTAAAAACAAGTTTATGGAACGCCACTTGGGTGATAGATCGTTAGATTACGCGCACAAGCACGAGCAAAAGTTGTGGGTAGCCAGTGGCCTAGTCAAACTTTTCAAAAAATAGGCGTAACGTTCCGCCGTATAGGGGCAAACCAATATGTACAATTGAGCAGGGCCTAAAGCGCTGCAGCAGCGAAAACGTCCCCCTGTGGGTGTGGGGTCCAGGACCCCGAAGGGTCAAGGGACAACGCCCGGTGGGAGACCAGAAGAGAAGAGTTCGGAAGCTGTCAGGTTTTACAAAATTGCGGCCATTAGAATGGATCATTTAACCATCTTCAAATGGCTTTGGATGCGTAACAGACCCTATACAAAACACTGTAGCCATTCGTAGGGCCCTGGTTAGGTCCAGGAGCAACACTCCATTGGGGCTTCAGGGTGCGTAGCCCATGCGGAGGCTCTGGGGTATTTATAAATATGTGGCCATTAAAGTGAAGCATTTGACTACCTCCAAAATGTCATTGCAGCGCACTTAATCAGGCCACAAAAGTTGAAATCACAATTTGACCTAGCGCTAAATATTTAATGTTGGGGGGTGTCAATGGGGACAGCGGATCATGTTAATGTTTTCACTGAGCTTAAAAATAAATCCACTCATGCTTCCCAATGGGGATTGATGTTGAGACAACTACCTTCCAGGTATGCCACTGAGTGGGAGTCTTCAAATTGGAGCAAGCAAGGTACACCTGACGGCTGCAGATCCGGGGCTGGCGGGAAAAATGTGGAAAAAAGTCCGCTTGTATGCAGCTTAGTGGGCTTTGGGTGCTTCAGATTATAACTATGACCAAAATAGATTTCTGCATTCTCTGCGA